>SRMA01025971.1:0-110785 GCA_007224835.1 Danionella cerebrum
TTACCTGGACCTGCCTTGAGTTTGTGAGTGTGAGTGGCAGGTATGAATGTGTAGGCTAGCTGTATGCCCGGATGCCCCTGAGTAGACCCTGTTGATAAGAGACTAGTCGAATATGTCACGAGAGGCAACCCAACTTTTGTACTTGGGTTCATAACCCTCTCCCAGTGGGGTTAAGACGATGAGAATAGTAGTCATAGGGATGCACCTCGTGGTCAGACTCAAGACATTGGGACAGTATAGCACCAACTCCTGAGTCCTAGGCTTTGAGTTGAAAACATTAACTGTCACTTGGAAGATGGTGTAATAAGTAGGAATAAGAGGAAAATATATTCTTAAGACTATCAAAGGCCTCTTGGGCTGAGTGTGACAAAAAGTTATCTTTAAAGGGGTGAGAGCTGTGAGTTGGAAAGCGATCTGACTGTAGTTGCATATAAAACGTATGGTAAACCTTTCCATCTCTATCTTTAATCACCCTTATCTGTTGCACATCCATCCCATCTGTCTCTCTAATCTATACAATTGCCTTCCCTCATGTCTAACCTGGCATACAACTCATCATATGCTTTCTGTTTGGCCTTTGCCACCTCCCTCTTCACTCTGCGCTGCGATTCCTTGTAGTCCTGTCTACTTTCTTCAGTCCTTTCAATGTCCCACTTCTTTTTAGCTAGCCTCTTCCTCTGGATGATGTCCTGTCCTTCCTCATTCCACCACGTTTCTTTATCTTCTTTCCTCCTTCCAGCTGACACACCTAGCACCTTTCTTCCTGTCTCCCTGATCACTTCTGCTGTGGTTTCCCAGTCATCTGGAAGCTCTTCCTGACCACCCAAAGCCTGTCTCAGCTTCTGTCTAAATTCCTCACAATCTTCTTCTTTTTTCAACTTCCACCACTTGGTCTTCTTTTCAATCTTTCCTCTTCTCTTCTCCCTGACCACCAGAAACATCCTACACATCACCATCCGATGCTGTCTGGCTACACTCTCTCCTACCACTACTTTGCAGTCTCTGATCTCTCTCAGATTGGCTCGTCTACAAAGGATGTAGTCTACCTGCGTGCTCCTACCTCCACTCTTGTAGGTAACTCTATGTTCCTCCCTCTTCTGGAAATAAGTATTAACTACAGCCATTTCCATCCTCTTGGAAAAGTCCACCACCATCTGTCCTTCTAGGTTCCTTTCCTTAACACCGAACCTGCCCATCACCTCCTCATCACCTCTGTTGCCCTCGCCAACATGCCCATTGAAATCTGCTCCCACTACTGCTCTCTCTCCTCTGGGAACACTCTCAATCACCTCATCTAACTCACTCCAAAATCTCTCCTTCTCTTCCAACTTCCAGCCTACTTGTGGAGCATAACCACTCACTACATTCCACATCACCCCTTCAATTTCTAACTTCAAACTGATCACCCTGTCTGACACTCTTTTCACCTCTAAAACATTCCTCTCAAACTCCTCCTTCAGGATCACTCCTACCCCATTTCTCTTCCTATCCACACCATAGTAAAACAGTTTGTATCCCCTCCAATACTACGCGCTTTGCTACCCTTCCACCTGGTCTCCTGCACGCACAGAATATCTACCTTCCTTCTCTCCATCATGTCCGCCAGCTCCCTACCCTTCCCTGTCATTGTACCAACGTTAAGAGTCCCTATTCTCAGATCTATACTCCTGCCTTTCCTCTTCTCTTTCTGTCGACGAATCCTTCTCCCTCCTCTCCTTCTTCGACAAACAGTAGTCCAATTTCCACCGGCACCCTGTAAGTCAACAGCACCGGAGGCGGTCGTTGTTAACCCGGGCCTCGACCGTTCCGGTATGGAAATCGATTTGGTGACTCGCATATTTGGTTTTTGGCATTTTTTACGCCGGATGCCCTTCCTGACGCAACCCTCTCTATTTATCCGGGCTTGGGACCGGCACAGAAGTCACTGGCTTGCAACCCCTGTGGCTAGATTTTTAAGCGGAACACAATCTGCAATTAAAATGTGGCAGGAATAAAAGCCTTTAAGAAGTGCATTTAACCTCAACTATTTATTAATTGACTCTTTTGGTGGATGGTCACAAAACTATGGCTCAGATGAGGGCAGGGTTTTCTCGAATGCAGTAGTGAATTGTCCTGACTTTTGTAAGAGGAGCCCGTGCTGTCACTGAGGCATTGAGTTTCTAAACAGATGCTGAGGTTGCTGTTATCAACACCTTCAAACGATTTATGGGAACACCTCCAGACTGGCACTTAACCAACAGAGTGTGTGAATAATTCTACGTGTGTGTGGTTTTAACCCTTTAGATTTCTGATGCATCTTCACTAAGCGTCACAGCTTTACTTCTGTATATGCTAATACCCTTTGAACTCTGTCTAGAAACAAACTTTCTTTTGCTTTTTCCCATGTCGATTCCAATCGGTCACGGTACATATATATGTATACGTAGATGCACCCCGCAACACTGCCGTCCATTGGACTGATGCATCGGAGCGGCCGCCATCTTAGTACAGGGTAAGGGACGTCTACGCACTGCACTGATCAATAGATGCCGAGATCTACCAGGGATTAAAATAACCACAACTCACTAATTTTCAATTGGTTTGAGACATTTCTATGAAATAATAATATTAATATATATCAAGAACTTCAAACCTACACATGCATAAATAAACTGTTTATCACACAAAACTAGTGCAAGATCATCTACCAAGCTTGATTACCAAACATTGACCAATTTTGATTGTTCAAAAGGTTTTTGAGTAATTAGCAAACTTAAATCATGGGTTCTGTGTGATCATGCTTTACACTGCTTATACGGTTAAGGTTAATCCTGTGTATCCATTAACAGATGTTTCACACTTCACATTCCCGAAATCCGGGTCAACGTTCTTATTAGCAGTGTGCCTATACCTTATTGGGTGTACAACAATTTCACCAAAAAAGAGCAAACAACATAGACACAAACTATATAAAAGTTTATTTTAATTTCTCTTAAGTTTCACGAGACTAGTGTTCAGTTGTACAGTAGTGTCACTGTTTACTGTCGCATCCTCTCAGAAATTATGGGTCACTCCCAGAAGTCATCACTGGTGACATCTCTCTGCACTTTTCCTGTTTATGACTTGGTGTAATCCTTGCTGATTTATAATTGGGTGTCTGTTGCCGAGCATTTAGCAACAAGAATCAAACACCCTCCGTTAAAAACGAACAAACCTAGCTCCGTTTCAGAATCCCTGAAATGTGCTGCTTTTAAACTACAGATATGAAACCCTGGGGTTAAGCACAATGTGAAAAGTTGTAATGTTTTTTGCTATATTTGAACTCTTTTGCTATTGGGCCATTGTTATTGTTCTGCTTCTTCTGCTATTGAAGTCAATGGCAGCCCTATGAACCACTTTCGAAATAGTTATGAAATTTGGTACACTGATACAACTAGGACTTGTGAGTTACCTGCACTTATTTGGACCTGCTTACTCACACTCTCTAGCACCACCACTAGTTTCAGTTCTGTTTATGCTAATAATGCTTTGCTAGCTCGAGCCTATTGTCAAAAATTCCCGTGGAACATGCTGAAAACCTAATTTTATCCACACAGCCCACTTATCTTCCTGTGTGACTTCTTTATTTTTCAAATACCTCAGAATGTCAACTTAAGATGTTCTTTTTTCCCTATGTCCATGCATCACTGCTTGCAGATAAGTTTTCACTTATTATTAGAAACTATAGGGGTGTAATAATACACTCTGCTCACAAAACGCTACATACTTTGATATTAGATACAACACCATTTTTAACCAATTATTAAAACTGTTTATTTAAGTAACCATTATTGGAAAAAAATGGAATGTAAAACGTTTTGGGACAAAGTTAAGAAAGCTTGAGTCTAGTTTGATTTGTATGAGAGCACATGGTACCATCCATACACTAGTTTGCATTAAGTTGTAATTCGTAAAGTAATGGAGACAGCTAATTTTATAATTCTCCTTGCTTAAAACATGAGTAAAGTATAATTGTGTTCTAGTAAATATTACATAAAACAAAGAAGACAAGGTAAAGAAGTTTCAGAAGTGACTAGAATCACAATCACACCAGCTCCAGTAGTTCCATGTTACTTATTGCAACAATTTTGTGTTGTGATATTAAGCTAACGATATATTATCACACCCTTAGTAAACTACGTGACTTATTTAACCAAATTCAGTAGTACAGTATTTCCTCTACCTTTACATTATTAATGCTTTAAAACCCCCACCCCCCAAAACAACTTTTTTTTTCAAAAAAACTTTTTTTTCTTTTTCAAAGAAAAAAAAACTGAAATCTTTTTATTGTTGGTGAGAAAATCACTTCATACATATTGAAATAAATTAATAGATCTGGAAAACGCGTGCCATCATCCATTAAAAACACTCATACAAAAAGATCCGTCATTGGTGGAACGGGTGTGACTCGATTCTTGTAATCACCCGCAGCAGACAGTGAAATGGGACGTTGGCACTGGGTGTGTAAAACATACAAGACGCATTCAACAGAGTTAATCACATAAACTTAAAAGTCATCCCTGGTTTGTTACAAACACGTTCAGGACCTGGAAGACTTCAGTAACTGCTTACACTGAACTAGAAAAACACTGCTCTGGCTCCCTGGCAGTCTATTAATAGTCTAAAACGAAGACTGTCTCTGGTCAGATACGACACATAGCAGCAGTTTGAAGATCACCTTCAGTCGGAGTCAAGTAGCTGGTGATTGTCTTAATCGTAACAAGGCAGACGGATAAAAGCTCGTTCTGTGTTTTTCAGTCTGATTAGCTATGTGCGTATCTTCCTCTTGTCTTCGAAGAGGCTGCGGAGCAGGTAGACCTGGATGGCGGATACGATCACCATCAGAGCCAGATTGGTGCACGACCACAGATTGACGCGCTCGTAGTTGCTCTCCTGCAGGTTCCGATCCCGGGCTTCGAAGGCTCTCAGCAGAGTCTGGATTTGAAGGCTTTTTCCCAGGCGAGATTTCACGCTGTTGATTGTGTCCTACACACAGATGCACAGAGAGGTACTTTAGGAGCCGAACTACATTTTATTCATTTACACACAGTCACAAATAAACCAAAAGCCAGTGCAAAAGGTGGTGATGCAAGCCATGCAACTGGCATTTCTCAAAATGTGAATCCCATCAGGCCAGTAGTTTCTCATGTTTGCATCGTCTCTAAAGTGTGGCAACATGGGAGCCTCAAAACAACTCCAATGAGCTGAAAACAATGATTACTGAACATCGTGGTTCAGGGGAAGGATACAGAGAGCTGTCTCAGAGATTTAAGCTCTCGTTTTCAGCTGTGAGGAACATTGTGCAGAATTGGAAGACCAGAAGCACAGTTCTAGGCCTGAAGTGAAGGATGGTGAGAACAGTCACAGACAACCCACAGACCAACTCCAAAGACCTACAATAGGTTCAACTATTCAGCGCACTTTACACAAGGAGATGCTGTATGAACGAGTGATGGGTTCAGCTGAGGAACATGTAGAACATTCTGGAATGGCCATCTCAGTCCCCAGACCTGAAGATTATTGAAGATTTGTGGTGTGGTTTAAAGTGGGCTGTCCATGCTCAGAAACCATCAAACCTGACTGAACTGGTTTTGTAAAATAAGAATGGTCCAAAATACTGATATACCAGTGAGTCCCAAATGTAATTGGCTGATGCACGAATGAAACTTCTCTCATGGATGGAACAAAGTCTGTGCAAAAAAAATAATTCTGAAAAGAGCAGCAGACTAATGCAAACCAAGAGATCTTAGTCAAGGACTGTAAAAAAGATGGATAACGTGATGCCACCCCCTGCAATTTGAGGATCCATGACAGACAGACAGCATATGCGTACACAACTTCCTGACAAGAAGGGTGGTTTAATGATTTCAGAGATCCTCCTTGAGTCTTGCTCACCTCTTGCTCACAAACCATACATACATATATATACATACATACATCTATATATATATATATATACATGCACGCACGCACGCACGTACACAACTTATTTTAGAACGATTTCTCTTAATTTGAATGTTAGCAGCGTTAATACTCTGACAGCTCTGTTCAGTGTAGCTGTCAATCAGATGGCCCAGCTTAGTTTTGCGGGGTTCAATCAGCCATACGAAAATTTATTTTATAAAAAATAAATAAATAAATAATAATAAAAAAAATTCTTGAACTTTGTCCACTGTATAGATCTCTCGAAAATCATTTGTTTGTGTAAATAATGTAATTTATGCAGAACTGAAAAAATTGCTTGATTTGAGTAAAATAAATAAATAAATAAATTGTTCTGCAGCCATCCACAGGGGGGCGATCAAGGAGCTTTGTTTCACTTGAGCATGTGAGACATGATCTTGGTCGGCAGAAGACTTTGTGTGTGAGGGAAAGCCTCGTTGTATTCAACAACATTTTTTGCACATGATTTATTTTTTAATCTGATGAGTAGTATCTGATGAATAGTGCACCAATGCTGTGTGTGCCGCAGAACCAGATTATGGTTCAAAACATTAAAACCACAAATGCATAAAATGTACTTGTACTTGTGACCGTTTGAAGTTATCTTCTAAAAACAGATAAAAAAACAGAACATTTTTTAACTATATTTTTAATAATCGACATTTGGAAAACTTTTTTTTTTGCATTAAATGCACTCCATATTTTCGTCTGTCCAAGATTGACAATAAGTACACACCATAAATATGAAGACATTGCATACATTTACATAAATTAAAATGTTACTTTAGTCATCACATAACAAACAAAAAAATATTGATACCAAAGATGTGTTAAATAATTATAACCAACTCAATAAATTCCTTTAATAACGATGATGGTGTCTCTTTGGAACATTTGAATTCATATCCTTTTATTTGGAGGCTTTATGGACTAATCACATATCACAGAGTGATGGAAATATACTTCTGGGGCTGTCCTGAACAATTAAATCAAATTTTAGTAGATTGAACAACAAACTTTAGGGTTTAAGCTTTGTGGCAGAAGACACACATCTCGGAACTGCAACAGTTCAGATTAAATCTTAAAACAATGGCTTGCAAACAATGTAAACTCTGACCCAGTGTAAGCAACCTCCTGCACACGTGTGATTGTAGTTAGAGACCTTCCTGCTGCTGCACCACCACAAGGTTCCTTTCAATACATACAAGTTTACAACGTTTGGTTAAAAATAGTGAGGCGTTAATATTGACTGCCATCAGCAGGGGGGATTGGGGGGGTGTCACGTTGGCAGGCTTTCCATGTTCAGATCAGGGTTTAATGAATCAAGGTGAAATACTCGTTTCCATCTCTGTCTGACTGTCTGTATTTATTTATGCTCCACTTCTTGCTAATCCACATTCCATCACCAGTTTGCAGCTACTGCACCTCGAACCAGTTTATTCTCGTCAGATCCCTGATAACAGATCAGAAGATATTTTATAAAGAGTGGAAGATCTTCCCCAAGCGCTTTTCAAGATTCAAATCATATCGTAATCATGTACTTTTATATAAAGGCTTAAAGAAAAGAATGGAGATTCAAACCTCACAATGCAACTTTGAAAACAATGAATACTAAACTCTGATTGGCTGGCAAATCGATGAGGTGGATTCATTTCATAAGTAGCTCTGGGTCACTGACATTCATTACATAATACACATTAATGTTCAACCGTCAAATAAGAGTGTAAGCATCATGTCACTAACCCCTCCATAGCAACCAGACTGTTTCCAATAGCAACGATTTGACATATCTCTAGCTCAGCTTAGGAAAAACATAGAACGACGGGGTGGTTTATTATATTATGTCACCAACCAATCCACCAGACTGTTTACCATAGCAACCAGTTTGATACATCTCTATCTCAGGTTAGGAAAGGCATAGAGACATGAAGGTTGGTTTATTTTACTCATATTAATGTAGGGAACATTATATCATATTGCTGGCCCCTCCACAGCAAACAAACTGTTTACCATAGCAATGATTTTTGCATTTTGGGTTAAAAACAAAACAACAAATCTTAAAATAAATCTTTAAAATATGATTTGAATCTTTATATTTTCCTCAAACCACTTTTGTGCTAAAGAAAACACATTTATAGTCAAATCCATCAAAATGGAGTTATGGCGTTTTGAAGAAGAAAAAAACCCTCTGTATGATAATTGTGTGAGCTTGGCTGTCAGTATGAGAGAAAACAGCTTTATACATTTCCAAAAGGCACTCATCAGTGAAGTATTTGCACGCAGTGTGACTTGATCCATGCGTGACATGGGACGCAGTCATTTTCAGAAACAACGAAGTTCTGCTAGAATGGTAACATCGCCACTTTCAGGGACTTCCGATAGCTTCTCCCATTGCGAATATCAGCAGAGCAGGATCGCCGATTCATCGATCGGACCACCCTTATTCCGGTTTCACATTGCTTCCATCTGCAGTGTGTCTTTTTTTTTGGCCCGCTTGATAACAGACGAAAGCTTGTACAGAGTTTGTCTGCGTCACAGCACTCCGTCCCATATGCGTTGCGTCTCCAGAGTGCAAAGCATCGGCTCTATTTTTTGACGTGCTGAAAATGTGACAGACTACAAAAATCCACATAAATATATCCACAGATGTGCGTCCAAGTCATTTCAAAGTTTAAAGCAGTCAGTTTCGTCCCATGTTCTGTTTTTAGAGACAAATTACGCATAGTGTGACAACAGCGTTTGAAACAACTAATCAACAACAAATCTTATTATTGATTAGTGGCACACCAACTTCCTGGTTTCAGCAAGACGAGCAGTGCAAAAAGGAGCAAGCTTCAACACGTGTGATTAAAAGTCTCAGGAAGAGAAACTCAAAAGCTAATTGAACAATGTACAAAAAGTAGTGGCATGCAAGATTTGTGAATCAGAGATTTAAATCACATAAATGTGTCGATGCTAGTTGAGATGAGCGTAAAGATCTCTATTCCCAGTCTGAAGATCCTGAGTTTTGCTCGAAAGGAATGATCTTGAAACTCAAATGTAAACATGTGACCTCACCAACCACTGCTCTAATAGTACAAGGTCATCTTTTTATATTGTTTTCTGTGTGTGTCGTGTGCATCTCATACCATGATATCCTCCAGCTTCATGTCCAGGAGGTCTGTTCCCTGCACGTATGCTTTCCAGTCCTCCGACTCATCCTCTTCTCCCATATTGTCCAGAATCAACTCAAAGAAGATGACTTTCTCAGAGACAGCACTGAAGGTGTTATCAAAGCAGAACATGTAGTCCCCCTCGTCTGTTTCCACTCTGGGAAAGCAGGAGTGCGGTCAGTGGAAGACACATCTCCTTGAGCACCTACACAGTGATTAACACTTACGTATGAACCCCGTCTGACTTCCTGTACTCCGACGTTATGATGTGACCACTGGGTGAGTGCAAGAAGAAGTCCACGTCTAGACTCGCTCCATCCAAAACCTGCACAAAGAAGTCAAATATTGACCGATTCTGTTGTTGAAATATCGAGTTCACTATGTGCAAGATTATCAGTGACCTTTGGCTTCTTTTAGTCATTTCCCTAGACTCTGATGTGTCACAACTTCAAATGTCATTTTCCTGATGTTCTTTTGGAAAAGGTCTGAAAGAGAAAGTGCTAAAGCCCTTGAAAGCGAGAGCTAAGACTGTCTAGAAATCCCCTGCAAACCCGTTTTCGCCAGGCAAATGGTTCTGAAGAATCAACACATGATGAATCACTCCTGGTACTTCTAAAAAAAATGGACGCTTCCTTCTGATATTACCTCCAGAACGCCAGTTTGTGAGACTTTTCACACAGTCTCCAAGGTTTAGCATAAACAATGCTATTTATGTACCTCTGACCAATCAGAAACCATACAGAAATTATAATTCCCTACTAACTTAAAAAAATTTGGAAGTTAGAATAGATAGAACAGGAAGTTGCATCACAAATAGGAAGTTGCATCACAAACAGGAAGCTGACGCACATTTGGTTTGGTCTCTTCTGCTGATCCTTAGGGAGAGACATATACCGCAGGCTGCTCTCCCTTTGGAAACTTCCCTTTCACAATATAATAAAAGTAAAGCTGCAAGCAACAATCAAAGGTCCCGAGCACCTCCAGCGTCATTACCTCTCTGTGGCCAGTTTGTCGCCCTATAGCCAATCTTTATTTAGGAGATCTATTTAAACAAGAATTGTTAAAATTACAGAACCCATTCAAATTAATGAATGACATCATAAAGTGTCATGACCACCAGTTGGCGCTATGACTAGTCCAAATATTTGTTTCAGTTGTTGTTTTGGCCAATTGTGATGTATTTCAAAATTGGTAAAAAGAAGTACCTTATCAGTAGTAATACTTATGTAGTATTTCCCGTGGACAGAGTTTACATTAAAGATGTGTTTAGACATGAATTGTTAACATAGTTGGTATATTTGGGACCGGCTGAGTTATAACAACTTCCTGTTAATGGCTAAATGCCAGCAATTGTGCGCACAAAGTTTAACATAAAATTCCATATTTCTTAAGTTAAGACTGATGGAGCGATGGCACTCCAAAATGCACTGAAAGCTGCGAAACAATAATACTCTGAGCAAATACAATAGCGTTGTACGCACTTTTGGTAACTACAAGCCCTAACTACAGTGAATGCCCCCATTAAGTTCACCAATGAACATGGAATGATTCAGATTAGAATTTCTGGGTGAAAGAAACCAAAATTCAGCTGGAAGAGGAATATCATCCACAAACCCCAAAGCACAATCCCATCCGTCAAATATAATGGTGGAAACATTACACTTTGGGGGTGTTTTCTCCCAAAAGCATTGCATCCAATGGTTGATAAGTCAACACGTGTACTATTAAATCTTAGCAGAGAACATCCTTCGCAAAGGGCTTTGAAAATGGGTGGAAATTTCAGCAAAAAACTGACTTAAAACACACAGCTAATGCAATAAAGGAGTGGCACAAGAAGAAGCACAGACTCCAGACTTTAATCCAATACAAAATCTATGGAGTTAGCTGAACATTTGAGCTTCAAAAACTTATGGATGATCTCCAATCATGCGTATATGGCATTACAAATTATAAATTTCTGACAATTCAATAATTAACCCATGTTTTGTGGAAACGTCAGTGTACAACCTTCTTCCAAATAGATTTTCCGTCACACTATTCAAAAACATGAATAATTAAATGTAGGAACTGACAAAGTTATTTGTTTAACTTTAGGCAAACACTAAGAATTGGCAGGGGTTAAATACTTCTCCCTTAAATGACATTTTTTGTGCAGCAAAAGTTACTTTATTCATAACAAATTAAAAATGAACTCGGTTCATCAAATGTGTTTTTGTGTAGAAAGGACTAGTGTCATTAAAATGTGTGTCCAGCAGCACTTTGGTGAGCTTCTCACCTGGTACTCGATCTCCAGCGAGGCGTCCTTCTTCATGCTCTGGAAGAAACACTCTCTCCGTCCAGCGGCCAAAGTGAAGGTAAAGTCACTGTCCAGGGACTGCGAGAAAGCGCTGGCCAGAGACACACAGAGCGACAAACACGCCCAGCACACTCTCAACATCTCCACGGTCCACCGCATCGCTCAGCGCAGCTCGAATGTTTCCAATAAGCGACGAATCTCGACGCTCGACAAACTTGTGCCGAGCCGCTTCTCGGGCCAGCTCGCCGAATTCTTCGACTCGAGGACCCCGCCTCAAACAATTTACGTTTACATCACAGTATCAAACACACGTAAATGGACGAGCGCACATGAAATTGTCTTGCGTGTCTATTTATTGATTAAAATAGAGATTTTGACTTTATCAGAGCGCATTATATATTTATGAACAAGTGGTCAGGCATTTGACGCGCCATCCTGGGGCGTTGCATTTTGGGAAACGCAGTCTTTCACATCACAATGTTGAAGAAATGCGTTGATAATTGTTTATTTAAAATGTCATTAGCTCTAAATTTCACACTGGTTGTAATTATATATGAAATTATATATTTATGAAAAGAAATATGGTCCATATTGTGTTTTTTTTTGTGTGTTTGGGAAAAGGTCAAGAAAAGAGTGTAACACTTTAAAATTTCTCTTGGTGGCGCACAAGCCCCTCACAAAAACAATTTCTTTCATTGCCAAAGCTATTTTACAGACACCATTACAGTAAATATTCGCTGTGATTGAGGTAACCGTATGGTGATGACTAGTAAATTAATAGTAAATTAATAAACAAACCAAACAAACAAGAGAATGAACGAAAACAACGACACGCAAATAGTTTAAATAATACACTGCTCAAATAGAGCACTACAATAACACATTCTACATCTGAGTGTATGAAGTATTCATATTAAATCTTTTGTTATTTACTGGTATTTAGGTGACTGACCTGAGAAAAATATCAATGGAAATAAAAACTTTTTTTTTTTTACTTATGGAGGTTTGGAATGGGAGTCCCAATCAAAACTGAAGTGAAAAAAAAAAACACGCTACATTCTGATCCATCTTTGATGTAATGTCCGTAAATGTCCCAGATGTGCTCAGCCAGTCCGTAATATCAATGTAGGAACAGCTGAAACACTCCAGAATCATAAGGACTAACACTGTCTTCCACTAGAAGGAACCAAAGGCTAATCACACCAGCAATATGTTCTCACAAGTGGTCTGAGGATCTCATCTCTGTACCTTTTGGCAGTCAGGTTATCTCCAATGACCCTACACTGAGTCATTGCCACCCGGTTATGCTGGAGGACTGGTAGCAGAACCTCCTCCACGGCATCTCCAGATTCTGATACGACTGTCATATGTGCTCAGCGTGAACCTGCTTTCTTCTGTTAGGAGCACAGGGCACCAGTGGTAAATTTGCCAGTCTTGGTATTCTCTGGCAAAATTCAAACGTCCTTAGCAGAGCATTGAGCTGCAAGCACAGCTAGCATTCAAAAGTCCAAAGTGACCAAAACATCCCAGAAACAAGCCAGACAAGCCAGAAAGCAGAGAACTGAGAGGTAGTCTGCTGTTACTACATGAAGAACATCTCTTTTGTGGGAGTCTTGCTCATTGCCTATGTTGCCACATGTTGTCATTTCCATTTGTAGAACAACATGTGATACTGATTTTGAATCAGTGTTGCTTCCTTCATCTGATTTCAAAGAAACAACGGTATTGTGTTGTTTACGTGTTCTATTTATTGTTTGAGATAAATAATATGTCCACCAACCAACCATCCAAATAACTCAAGAGAATGAAGAGATGGTCAGGTGTGGGTTTTCTAATCAGCGGTGACGGGTACGATCATGATTCATGACAAAACTTCCAACTCATCCAGATACCTCGAGATGTAGGCGGGGTCGTGTGTATCGCCATTTCTATTGGCTGAGGTCGAAATGGGAGGCGTGGCTAACGCTGAGCACTCGGAGCAACAGCTCATACGCACTAAACGGGAAACGGTCATCCAGACCAGCACAGCTCCACAGGGGGTTTAACGCTGAAACCAGCCCCAGTGGCCGCTCTGTGCTGCCAAACACACCCCCTTCACCTTTAAACATTTGAATACAATTAGCGTTATTAACTAAGCTTGACCTTTGTCGTTGCTAATAGAAGAGAATAGATAAAAAAGCGAGGATGTTGGTCCCCGCGGGAAGATAATGAAGAAGCTGCGCGTGTTGTTGCTGTCCGCCGTTTTAACTCTCCTGTGCTGGTGAGTCCATTTGTTTAGTTGACTAACAAGTTTTTAAAATATCTAAAATGTACTGTTAAACTATAAAACATTGTTACCATTGTGAATTATCATACCGTGTCTCTAAATAGCTACAATGCTAACGTGTGATGCTAACGTCGTTGCTTGTGGGAGGCGTTCACCACTAACGAGGCATAAAATATCTATTAATTATTGCCAAACGTTGTGTTCATATTTTTTTATGATCTCTATAATGTTGTGAACAATTAAACGTGCCGTCAGTGTGCTGAAGGCAGCAAAAGACCCCCAGCTGTACAGGATTCATGTGTTCGTGGGGAACATATTGTACAGTAAACTCCATGCATAATGTTGCTCTATGCTATGAAGTGTTAGTCTGTGTGATTAAACTATGCATTGTGTTTACACTAAGCCTTTTATCACAATTTGGATGGCTACATTGTCATTTTCATAACCAGACCATTTTATACAAGAGCTGTTGAATTTTATTTTTAGCATTATATTCAGTATTTGTATTGTATTTTTTTTTGTCATAGCTTATCATGAGAATCAATAGTTGGATATTTATCTTTTTGTAGACCTGGTCATGAGTTTTTCCTCATGAACTTCTAAACGTTCTAGCTTAGCCATTAATTTGCAGTATCCAGTTGACTTGGCAGCAGAAACCCAAATTTGTCTCTGCACAGAAGTAAACTGTATAATTCAAGAACGTTCCTCAACCATACTTGGGTTACTAGAAAAACCCAGGTTTGCTTGACCTCACACTCCTGTCCTGGGTGATGTGGCAGCAAGGTAGACAGGTGGTGGATTAGATCCAATCATATGTTGACTAAGCACACAGAGAGCTGAGTCTGACGCAGGTTGAATACCTGGTACAAGAACACTGTTACACCCTCTCTGTGCAGTACCAGGTTGAAGATGTCACTAATGGCTTCATTTGCAAAATCAAGTTCAGAACAATTGATCCATGAGTCATGCATTGATTGAACGTCCATGATGTGTAAGCTGCAATTATTTCGAGGTTCATAAAGTGTTAGTCTATTTCCTGCCTATTCTAAGTTCTGCATGGAAGGAAATTGTATTTTTCTTTTGCAAACATTTGATAGCTTGTTATATGGCTTATATAGATGCAGTATATCACATTTCTGTTAAACTTGAGGCGAAAAGGTTGCTAATACACGTTGAAACACATCTAATTTGATCAGCATCTGCGATGTCCCCATCCAGCTTTTGCAGTGAAATTCTATTGTGTTAAAAATGCTTGCAATAAGTTGGAAGGGAATTAAATATTAACGGTGCCATATGAGTAGTGCACAGCTTATGGTGCCACGTCAACAAACAATTTGTTGTTGACTAATTATTACAAATGGTTAATATTATTATGAATGAATGCTGATAACAGTTTGTTCAATTAATAATAAAAAAATTATAATACACCAGTTTTGTCTTTCAGACAGAGCTTAAGGAAATAGCTAAGCTTTTTTTTTTAAAAAAAATGAAATTAATATTTAAATTAATACTATTTATGAATTCATTTATTTATCTATTATTATGCCCCTGTCCTATTATTCTGTTATTTGCCTTCAGTATAAAATGACTACTTGTACTGTGCATTTATTATCAATAATAAATTATTATTGCAGCTTTGAAAAACAGCAATAAAATGTAGTTTTATATAATTTTTTTATGTGAATTTTTTTCAAACGTATAGTGTTTTGAAATGAATGAATACATGATAATCACGATGAACATAAAACTGTTTTTATTCTTTCACTTCAACCTAAATCTATAATCAATGCATCCCTAGTTAGAGCCTTTCAAAACCTAATAGTTAATCTTTTAAAATCATAAGAGGTTCTTCAGAGGATAACATCTGGATATTTTGGGTGTGTTAATGCGCATACGGTTTACTGTTACAATGATGCCTTCATCTTTCCGCTATTATGACTATAATCATTTTAACTGTAATTGAATTCACTCTTCTATACCGTTGAGCTTGTGCACATCTCACCATCTTGTATAGTGAAATCCCAAGGCAAAAGCTACTTGATGAGCCTGAACTCTCAGTTGGTTACCCTTCAAAGTTATAAAATGTCTTCATTTAATTCTACTAGTTTTACTGAGTTAGGTTTTTTTTAGGTTTGTAGGCTTGCTACCAGTGTGTTCTTCTACTGATGATGGAGGAATAAGGCTCTACAGCAGGGGTGTCAAACTCATTTGAGCTTGTGGACCGCATGGTGCATAATTTGAGCTTCTGGGGGCCAGACCAAACAAATCATGTAGAATAATCATTGAGTGCTTTATTTGATTCATTTGTTAAATACATATTGTTTTTTCTATTAATAGTTATTATTGTTTCAACATGATCAAATATTTTCATGGGCATGCTTTTAGTAGCACAACAGCGATGATATTGTTACCGGTTTTGGCTCCTGTGGAATGAATCATCGTCATTTAAGGGGGAAACTGAAGTCTGAGACGCATAGATACGGGGCGCCCGCACTGCTCACTGCTTACGTGAGAAAAAAATTGACTCGTAATATTTACCCACTGCTGCGATGCGGAGATACACAGACTAAATAAGTGGTTATAACAATTTATTAACAAAGCAATTAATTTGCAGTTTATTAATAAAAATGTAGCATTAATTAAAATGCTCCTTTGTAATCCTTTTAACAGTGAACTCCCTGCTCTCCCTCTCCATTTCTCTCGCTCTCACTCCAAAATCATCCTGCGAGCCGAACTGGACGGCCTGGCGGGCCGTATGTTTGACACCCCTGCTCTACAATGAGGTTAAATTATAGTTCAGTGTTTGGAGACACTGTTTTGTGCAGGACGGCGCAGGGTTTTTGCAGTTTAACACATTCAGTAGCCAGTTGACTTGTGCATTGAATCTACTTTTGTTTACACATAATCTTGGACTTCAACGATCACAAAAACTTTCACCATCTTGATTGGAAATTACTGACCGTAGTTTAGGCAGAATACTCCTCTCAAAATTAAACAAAAGCAAAATAAATACAATTTTGTGACGATGTCTTCCTCAAATATTCTTGAAGTCTCTTAATTTTCTGAGCTCATTACAGGTGATGTAGCCATTAACTCTGTGCATATCACACGATACACATCACAATATAATAGTCATGATATGATATGACTATGATCAGTATTTCCTTTACTTTTCAATAAAGCGGTCGTCCACCTGGTTAAGAGTGCCAACCGACCAAGAAAAGTTTGACAGAAATATTTTGACAAATATTTTAGTCTAAGTATGCACTTCATAATTGGACTAAAGGCTCAAACTAACCATGCCATTTACTCACTAAGACCCCTGCCCAAAATCTCCTCTACCTCAGGTACAATAGGGCTGGAGAGATCTTAGACCGTGTCCACACGTACCCGGTTATTTTGAAGTGCATAGTTATACTGTTGTACATCCATGCGCAAACCAGTATTGTTTTCATGTAACCCTGCATTATAGAAAATGATAGCCAAGGTGAACGCTGAGAACTTGCTTCTAAACATCGAATAAAGGAATTTACTGGATGTTCTAAATGAGGTTTGTCATTATCATCACAGCTTTGTTTTGAAAGACCGAGTTTAATGGAGCAGAAGTTTCTCATTTAAGCACCGAACAGAGGCACCCATGTTTTTACAAACTAAATGCTGAATAAAAATACTCATTAAAAAATACTGCCACCTGTTGGTTTTGTAGAGTCTATACAGCATTTTAGGAGTTAGAATTTTTATGTGGAGACCATTTTCTTTTCTATGTGGAAGTGTAGATGTTTTTTTTTTTTTTTTTTTTTTTTTTTTTACACCAGTGCAAAAAAACAATATGCAAAAACAGATATGGTCTTAGCGTAGTCACGGGTTTCAAAACTGAACCTAAAGAAACTAGAAGACCTTTTTAACATGGTTATATTTGGCCTGTAGGATAAATTCAAATGTGAATTTTGGTTTGGCCTGAAATCAATTCTGCTAATTGAAAAAAAAAAAAAAAAACTTTTATTTGCTAAGCCATCTGAACCAAACCAAACCGAAAACCGTGGTGCATACCGAACCGTGAGCTTTTTGTGTACCGTTGCATCTCTAGTCAGTTCACAGACTGATTAAATTCTTTCTGCTGAAAGAACCCAGTACCCAATTACTTTTTGTTGTGTAGGAGTCGCTTGGTTGCCCTGGAAACCCATGGTCACAGTCACTGGGTTCAACTACTTACTCTGCCTTGAGGCCAGACAAAACAAAAACGAAGCTCCTAAGTCAAGTTGTTAGATTTGGAGCCACTTAATAATGGAGAATTTTGAACTCTTGCAGCTTCACAGTCAGTTTTCGTGGAGTGTCGGTACATTTTTACTCAGCATATTTAATATTTAGGGCTGCAGGGTTGCTGGGTCTCTGAGAGCTGTAGAAAGTTGCACTTTCTGGATTTCCTCAACTAAAACACAACAGTTTATTCTTGCATAGAGATGATGATGATGATGATCCTGGCATGTAGTGGTCTAGCATTTCTCTCTTTAATCACTCTCTGCACCTAAAGCTGCTGCAAACCTATTCTCAAAATACCTGGTGTGGATCGTAATAGACTGGAATATTAACTAGAGTTTTAAAATTTTGAGTTAACACATGAGATTATTTTGAAATAATGAGGTTGCAGTGTTCAATATGCAAAGATCTTTTCTCACAGTCTGTTATATTAATGTTTTTTTTTTACTTTTTGCTCCAGTTTCATAGTTTTCCCCATGTATTTATTTCTGCATTGGTCATGTGATTTGAGTTCTGTCACATTTGGTGGGCTGTGGGTTAAACACTGCAGATTCTTGGTTATACACAGTCCTAATATATTATATTGATATTCATTTAATATTTTTGAATTGTGTTAATAATGTTAAATATTCATTCTTTCATCTTGATACCAGCTTGTTCTGTTTCGGGGTCACAACGTTCTGCGAAACTTCACTTTCAGTGTCTTTTACTTGTGCTCAGTGAAACCAATTTGCTCTGTTGTGATTTTGCGACATGCTCGGTTACTTTATCTTTATCGCAGTCATTAGTATCTTGTTAATGTTGACATTGTTTTACAGCTCTCTCGAGTCTCTAGTTTCATGGTGTGTATGTTGGCTCACATCTTTGCACCCACTTGATTAACATAAGCATAACATCCAGATATTTACTTTGATTTTGCACACAGATGGGTTAGCTGTTGTGAATAATCAAGATACTTTGGTACTGATGGTTTGATGAGATCCCTCTCTGAATGTGCCATGGATGCATCTTTAGTGGGCTGCTCAGTTTTATTTTCTCACGCGTCATAATGAGGCTGAAAATGATTGAGGGGGATTATGCTCTCAGCTTCAGTCCTGTGCAGCAGCCGATGAGGTTATGTAACTGAATAAGAGGGATTGGATGCCAGCTGGTCTGCCAGCCCCTGTTCTTTGTTTGCTGCTGTACCGTTGTGTTGTCTCTTATTGTCTCAAGCAGGAACTTCATTGATTTAATTGCTTCATTCTATAATCTTGGAGTTTATACAGTTTAGTTGCGCTTCAATCTCACTGGTCCATGCAGAGCAAATAGTTGTTTATTGTATTTTTCAGGATGTTAAGGAAGTAAAACAGTTTGTTAAATGTCTTCTAGTGAAAATTGAGTGTATTTTCATGGATTGCTTGTAACGATTTTGCTGCTAATGGGAGTTTCTACTGTCAAGTTAATTTCATAGATGATTTGAAGAATCGTGAACGTGACTTCTGTTCTTTAGGCACCTACATAATCTGTTCACATTTGTTTATTATATAAAAAAACTATTGTCTCTTGGGGCAGCACAGTGGCTCAGTGGGTAACTCTGTGGCATTCCAGTTAGAAGGTTGCTGGTTCAAAGTTCTCCAGTGATCTTCCTGGAAGGAGTTTGCATGTTCTCCCTGTGCTCTCTTCGGTTTCCTCCAGGTACTCCGGTTTCCCCCACAATCCCAAAAACATGGGGTTAGGTTAATTGAATAATCTAAATTCCCCTTAGTGTGTGTTGCCCTGTGATGGACTGGCGACCTGTCTAGGATGTACGCCTGCCTCTCGCCTAATGTGCACTGGAGATAGGCACCCGCAGACCCCCTTGACCTCAAACAGGAATAAAACAAGTTGGAAAATGAATTAATTTGTTTCTTGATTCTATTTGCCATATGTTCTGCTGGTCATTCTAATGGTCAAAATGGTTCGGGATTATCACCTACCAGAACTGCCTCGACCGGCTGTGTTCCCATAGACTATCATATTCTCTTGGACCCGTTGGATGAAAACGATACTTTATTCGCAGTATTTTTGCAATATTCCAGTTTTGCACATAAATTTAATTTGCGTCCTTGGATGGAAAGATGCTATTGATGCTGCATCTCTACCTTAAAATTTTATAGAGTCGTATAACTATGTTTTTAAAAATCAAACGTCTTCAAAAATGGACGCTTTATATAAACAGTAAGTTTTTTTGTGTATCTTAATTAGTTGGGTTTGGCAGTTCGAATGATTCAGAGTCTTTCTCACTGTGTGTGTAACTTGCAGGCAGTGCTTCATGGTGACTGTACAGATGAGAATCATGTTTCTTGTGCTTCCTTTTGCATAATGACCTCTAATAAAACAGTGCTTGACGGGGTGACATGCGTTTACCGTTCTTCGCTCATCTTTGTCGTATTCAACAGCAAAGTAAAATGTCTCCAGGTTTAAAGCCTCCTCATATCACTGACTGAGGGAGCGGCGTCATGCTTAGAGTTAGACATCAGCAGTTCTGCCCTCCTCTAACTTTACCGCTTGATCGTTGGATATTTACACAAAAGAGCAATTCATTGATTGGATATTTGCTCTAAAGGTTTATAGAAATTATAATAATAATAATACACACAGGAGTTATTCAAATGAGGAACCAAAAAAAGAAAAAAACAACTGCGGTTCTCAAGCTTGTATTGAACCAAGGATGGTGTTCTGTTTGGTTCAGAATAAAACAGAGCATTGTGACATACCTATTAGCCAACAATTGTAAAATAGGAATGAGGGGTTTCTAATACTTGACAATTCTTTTTAAAACAAATTGGGGGAGGGGGGATGGAGTTCAAGTTTTCAAAGCTGGTCGGAAGTTTCCTGGTTGGAAACTAACTCCTGGTTGGAAATTAACTCATGACACAGCATTCTATTAATCACTGTCTTGTCAGGCCTTAAGCTTATTAATTGTAAAAACAAAAATACCACTAGCGATAAAACAAAGCTGCTTTGACTGGCTTCATTGTTCTGTGTTATGTGTCTGCTCAGCATTGTGTGTTTCGTCTATTGTTTTTTTTTTTCACCTAGGGGAACAAGAATGACTTGTTACAAAAGACCTTAGACCTTTTCCAAGACCTCATGGAAATCCTTTTAATTTCTCATCACACGGTTGGTTACTGTTGTACTGGTGGTACCATGGTTTTGTGTTCAATCAGAGAATTACCAATCTGAGAAAAAACTCCACCTTGGCCGGACTACCATATCTGACACAAGGTACAGAACATGGTGGCATAGCCCCCAATAGTATTCTGAGTTGTTACAAAACGAGTCAGTGTCTCAGCAAATGGCAGTTGCTATATCAATCATGTAGCTTTCATATTTAGTATTTTCCAAAGTTAGGTCATTGCTTTGGGGTTTTAAATGGCTGCTAGAGTTATTGATCTTTTCCTGGTGGATTTTGGTTTAATTTTCCTGGTTTTCCCATAGGGGTGGGCGATATCTCGATATTTAAAATATATCCTGATATTTTTTAAACTTGATATGAATTCTGACATATCGTACATATCGATATAATGTCTATATTTAATTTTCGCCAATTTGCTTGTTTGCCTTCTCTGTGCTGTGCTCGTCCGCGCCTCCTTGCTTTTGTTCCCCCTCCCCTTGCCTGTCGTCTCAATCAACATGGCGGCGCCCGCAACCAGCCGGGAGGTTACAGAACTTGTTGCAAAAAAAGAACAGCTCGCTCCATTATATGGAAATACTTTGGTTTTAAGTCGTCAGACGAACAACAGACAGATGTCTACTGCCGTGAATGCCGTGAAAGTTGCTGCCAACCAAAGCTCAACTAATCTCCACAATTCTATAACGCGGAGTGTAGAATATGACAGACAGAGCGTGTGACGCTTGTGCCGGATAGCCAGTGAAAAAAAGGAGCCTCAAGACGAACATCATCCCAAACTCAAACCTTTATAATTAGCTTCAGCGTCACAAGAAAATTACATCACAAAAACAAAAGCAAACAAGATATATTAGGGTAGCGGTTTCAGGAGAAGAGCAGCGCACACACTTCTCTCTAACTCTCCTCGCGCACGCACACACACCTGCAGCGCACACACTGAGGGCTCTGGGGCGCAGCTCTTAAAGGGCAACACACAAACATAATATGGTAGAGTCCGTGGCATTTCACATACAGTCGTTGAACAACGTGGCTTTAAACGTATGCTAAAAACACTTGATCCCAGTCAGAAACAGTTTACCTGGTCGGCATTACTTTTCGAGACAGGAACTCCCGCGACTGTACACTACAGAGAGAGCGCGGCTTGCTGCTGAATTGAAAAGGTTACTTACAACAGAGGTCCTGCAAAGATGAGCTTGAGTTGAGTTGTTTTATTTTTGAATGAAAAGAAGGCAATGTGTATTATTTTACAGTTAAATTATTATTTATGTTATCAGGGATTTTGTTTATATCCTAAATGTTACAGGAGCACTTTGTCCCTATGCACTGCCTGTTTTTTTAGTTGTTTTATTTTTTGAATGAAAAGGCAATATGTATACAAGGATTTCTGAAAGAAAATTTGCAGAAGCACCTCTGAGCTTCAATAAAAAACGACTTTGACATTTGTATTATTTTTTTTTTTTGCAGTAGGGTTTTTTTTGGGGGGGTGGTGGTGGTGGTTATAAATCCTGTAAAGATATCGAGATATATATCGTATATCGAGATATAGCAAAATATATCGAGATATATTTTTTGCTTCATATCGCCCAGCCCTAACCAGGAACCATACATGTAAACAGCACAAGTCTACACGGACATTTTATTGCGTCATTTGGACAATACCAAAGACGATGACAAAGTTAAAAAATTTTTTAGTGCTTTATTCAAATGGTCTTAATTCCTCTTGTATTGTGTGCTGCTAGCGAGAAAAATAATTACCATCAGTTACGCCAGTTTTACGTCTAGTGTGATCCTTGAGGGAGTGACACAATGATTGACGGAAGGTGGGCGTGGTCAACTTGGAATGCATTTTCTATTGAATTTTGCTACACATAACCCACAAACATGAGGGAAATGCAGTCATGAGTCTTCTAACTGTTACCGTAGTTTAAATGCATTTCAGACCACAAGCATTTATTGAATTGAATTGAATTAAATTAAATTAAATGTTTTGCAAAATACATTGTGAATTGAGTATTTCTACAGAAACGCTTCCATAGTTTTCAAGTGTTGATAACTAACGATATTTCAGGAAACAATACGTTCACTTGAAATTTATCCTTTACCTTTTTTTTAATGAATCTTTATAAGATATTGGTGGAGAAAATGAGAAAAATGTTTTTTCATCAGTTTGCATTATTTTTTCCACCATTTTCTGAGCTACAGGTATTGTTGATATTTTTAGATTGAATGCAATATTCTATTTAATAGATTTATGGCAGTTTGTTCTGCAAACAGAAGTATGATATGGGTCTTAAATTTGACATTGTGAAACCTGCATAATTTCTGCATGCACTGTAACTCGTTATGAAAAGACAGGATTACTATGGCTGCCGTTTACATTACAAATGCGTTCTTAAAACAACGATTCTTTATCATCACATTAAAATAAGTGGAGACTTCCTTTGTGTTTCAGATGTGAAGGTGTAGGGTGCACCATGGCTGCAATGATTCCCCCAGTAAAACTCAAATGGCTGGAGCACCTCAACAGCTCTTGGATCACAGAAGACAGCGAGTCCATCGCCACCCGAGAGGGGGTGTCTTTATTGTATGGGAAGCTCCTGGCCAACAAGGAAGTGGTTCTTCTCCCTCAGCAGGTGCTATGTCTGAAGGGCCCTCAGCTGCCTGACTTTGAGCGCGAGTGTCTGTCGTGTGATGAACAGGAACATTATCTTGATGCGCTGTTGGCCAGTCAGCTCGCTCTTGCCAAGACTGTGTGCTCGGACTCGCCCTTCGCCACCGCTCTTCGCAAACGCCTTCTGGTCTTGCAGCGGGTTTTTTATGCACTTTCCAACAAGTACCATGACAAAGGCAAGGTCAAACAGCAGCAGCACTCGACTGAAAACACTTTGGGCTCGGCGGACTTGCAAGCTGTTAGTGAGCGACCGCGTTCAAGCACAGACGCCCTTATCGAGATGGGTGTCAGAACGGGGCTTAGCTTGCTCTTTGCTCTGCTCAGACAGAGCTGGATGCTTCCTCCGGCTGGTCCTGGGATCAACCTCTGCAATGATGTCATCACAACTGCCATCGAAGTGGTGGGTTCCCTTCCGCCGCTCTCCCTGGCAAACGAGAGTAAGATTCCGTCAATGGGGTTGGACTGTCTAGCACAGGTCACCACTTTTCTGAAAGGAGTCAGCATGAGGAACTCCGGGGCAGATGTGGTGGGGCGAAGATTGGCGTGTGAGTTGCTCCTTGGCTTGGCAGCCCAGCGAGGGTCGTTGCGTTACCTTTTGGAGTGGGTGGAGATGGCCCTTGCTGCATCCGCCAGTGTCAGCAGCCAGGAGGAGACCCAGGAGGGGCTGATGGGATATGACTGCTTCATGAACATTCTGATGCAGATGCGGCGTTCATTGGTAAGTGCTGACTGAAATGCTCACGTTGTATCTTTTGCCGTCCTGAAATTAATATTGGGAGGTGACTGGCTGTCTGTGTTCTAGGGTTCTTCTGCCGATCGTAGCCAGTGGAGAGAACCAACTCGTACCCCTGATGACCTTTGTTCACTTTATGAGGCTGCACTTTGTCTGTTTGAAGAGGTAACGTTGTAATGGATGCATTGCTTGTAGTGTAGAATAGAGCTCAATGGCTTTAAGGTATGGCTAGACGATAAGGCAAAAATGTAACAAATCATAGAATAATCCATTCATTACTTTGTTTCGTTACTCGATTTTCTGTTTGTTGTTTTGGGTTTTTGTTGTTACAAAGAACGAGATTCTGAAAGTTAACGATTTTATCAATAATAATTTCCACAGAACAAAAAGCATTGCATTTTGTCCATTATTTGTCCATTTATAATGTGCTTTAGAAGTCAGAAAGAAACTGTTCACTTCATATGAAACTCTCTCCAGTCATTGGTCACATACATCTAGGGCTGGGTATCGAGTTCGGTACTTTTTTAAGCACTGACCGAATCGTCTCGATATTACCGAGTATCGAAAAAAGAATTTTCGTTCGAAACCTAAGGGTATAATCTTGTTAACGTCAGTGAGCTAGAAAACGCGTGGCATCCTTAGCGTGCCCGGATCAAGTGCTGGTGATTGTCTGCGGCGAAGCTGCCTTGAAAAATCACGTTTACGCCGGCTACCCCCACTCGTCCAGAGCTTGTCAAATGTGAGGTGAGGCGAGGCTGTAATGTACATTACACTTTAAAGCATAGCATAAATTTAACGCAAACTATGTTTAAGCGATCAAAATTATGCCAAGATTGACGACAACAGAGTACGATGCAATATTTGTAAAAAGGTGATCGCGTCCAAGTCTGACAACACGTCAAATATGATGAAACACCTGACAGTACACGGAATTAATTTACTGCAAGAAGATCACGCCGGTGCAGTCATCATCATCCTCCTCTCAGTATTTTCCTGACTCAGAACCTCCAACAACATGCCCACCACAAGCGTCGTCCTCCGTGACTGATGAGGATACTGGCGCGATGGCTGCTCCGGCAGGTAAACAACTTTTAGCGCTTCATGCTTGTGTACCGTTAAAGTCAAGTTTAAGTTTGTGCGGGGTCAATTTATTAATCGTGTTTCGGACTAACGTACGCTGTGTAACGTTATGTACGGTTTGATGGCTTTAAATACCTGGCTAAAATGATACTAAAATGTTTAAGGCACATGTGTCAAACTCAAGGCCCGCGGAGCTGCGGAGCGGCCGTTTCTCACACATTGAACGTAAGACTCTCGCATTTGAGTGATTTCTCACGCCACACCTCTGATTTCTCATGCTAAAATAAATTTCAAGATGTGAAATGGGAGGAGCTAATAGTTTGTCAGTGATCTGTTTCTGGAGCCTGATGATAAAAGATGATGATCGATATGCATCGTCTTCAGTCTGTGACGGTTTTTCTTTTTTTGCTAAACAAATTACAAAAATGCTATTTTTCTTTATTCACTTGGACAGTTTGATCCTTCATTAATAGAGTTATGTAGATTTTCATAAACTGACAAAAATCAAAAGGATTTATATTAGAACAAGAAGGATACAATTGTTTTTTATGCAACTGAATTGTTACTTGAATAAGTTATAAAGTAGTATGAGTTATATAGTTACATTTATTTTACATTACATTCAATTACATTGTTTTACATTTATAAGTTACATCTGGCCCTTTGAGGACAGCCATTGAAAATGAGTTTGGCTCCCCTGCTTTAAGGTTAACAGCAAATGTTAACCCTGCACTTTGTTCATTTTGTGCTTTTGTTCCTTTGCTTATTGGTCTTAGAGATAAGCCAGCTGTGAAAAGTGTCACAAACATCCTGAAAAAATAAAACCAATGTTTCTCTGTGATTATGTGTTATGTAATCTTGTTAAAATCTATATCTTAAAATGAAAGTATCGGAAAAAAGTATCGTTTGGAACCGGTATCGAATTCAGGGTATCGGTATTGAACATTTTTGAACGATACCCAGCCCTACATACATCATTGTGCGTGTTTCCTCGACTGCTTTTTGATTGGTTAGAATGAACGTGCACACGGAAGTAAACAATGCCTGAGTTTTTTTTTTTTTGGTTTGGATCAGAGTTTTTTCTTGTTTTCACCATTAACGAACCACTCTAGAGTTCAATCGGATTCGTACCAAGACTACCTCTTTGAACAGAGCTCGGACTGCATCTTTAGTCTGATTTTGGTCCAATTTTAAGCCGGATGTTACTTTCTCACCTGCCCAAAAGAACCAAACTAAAGGATAAAATGAACTCTAGTTTTAATTAATTGAACTGAACAAGTCAGGTGTGGAAGCTTGTTGTTTAAAAATGTTGTTCTGACGGGTGTATAAAACACTCTCGCTCACTTTACTAACATAAACATCCTCCTCAAACAACCTTGCCTCAACCTTGTGCTGTGTAATGAGGATGTATGACGGGCTAAAGCTCTGCATGGGAGTAGTTTCAGAGCAGATTGATGTGAATTTCTGTTTCTCAGACGTATTTTGTGTTTTTAATCTCGTCTGAATCGGCAATAGCTCTATTTGAACAGGAATAGTTTGTCATGTCATGTGCTGATTTAGATGGGACTAATAGTTTTGTGAATTTTTCAGAGATTCGTGCTTCTGTGTTTGGCTTGCAATGTCTTTCTTATTAAGCCAACATATTGTTACAGCTCCTAAAAATTTTCATAGCGATACTCCTCCTAACCCGCTCGAGTTACAGCCACAAAACTTTCCAGACTTGTCCAAACTGTTCTGAGTCGAGTTGCTATATCTCATCAGACCGATTGGACCAGCGGTTTCTGTAAAAATCGCAAAATTCGGCCCCAAAAAAATCGGCCAAGTCATTCCCTATGAGGGCCCTAGAGTGCTGATATCATCGCCCACTCTTAACTTCGAGTGAGCTCAGCCTTGTAGATAGATACTGAACAGCTGAAAAATTATATTATGTCATTGACACCTCCATAGCAACCAGACTGGTTACCATAGCAACCAATATGGCATGTCTCTATTTCAGCTTAGGAAAATCATAGAGACATGGGGGTTGCTGTATTTTACTCGTATTCATATGGAGATCAATATATTAGGTCAGCGACCCCTACATAGGAACCAGACTGGTTACCATAGCAACCAATATGGCATGTCTCTATTTCAGCTTAGGAAAATCATAGCGATATGGGGGTTGATGTATTTTACTCGTATTGATATGGTATTTTACTCGTATTGATATGTGGAACAATATATTAGGTCAGCGACCCCACCATAGCAACCAGACTGGTTACCATAGCAACCAATATGGCATATCTGTATCTTAGCTTAGGAAAGTCATAGCGACATGGGGTTGATGTATTTTACTCGTATTGACATGGGGAACACTATGTTAGGTCACTAACCCCTCCATAGCAACCAATATGGCGCATCTCTATCTCAGCTTAGGAAAGTCATAGAGACATTTGGTTTATGTTTTTGTTGAGGAGTTGACAACATAAAAAATAGGTATTAACGGCACCAACACAAGCCAACATCAAAGTTTGCGTGCAATCTTTAAAATCAATTGTTAATTTGTTCTTTTTAAATCGGTTTCATCATCATCTGTTGTTTTAGGTTTAAAAATAAAAGAAACTTGAATTCAGCAGAGATTGGACGGCAGGTTCACGTTGTCCAAAACGCACAAGAAACTTGTTTTAGACAAAAATATTTTCCGCAATCTCAGATATTCGCATTTGGACCGCATTAGATTTCTCCGACAAGCACCTAGTTTGCTGAAAAATAGTAGATTTTCACTAGAATTTCCCTAAATTTCCTACAATTCACAACTAGAGCTGTAATCTGGCCTAAAGAGTTTGGTTCTTGAGAGATTTTAGCCTGACCCAAACCCGATTTTGATTTATGAACCCGACCTGAGATTATTCATAAGGACTCTCACCAGTGGTGTAAAGTAACTAATTATAAATACTCAAATTACTGTAATTGAGTAATTTTTCTCAGAATTGTAATTTAGTGAGTAGATTCAAAAATGCTTTCTAGTTCTGTATCTGTACTTTTACTGCACTTCTTTTTATCAACCTACTTTAACCACTTAATTTTTTTATTGTAATTTCTGAAAAAAAATGGCATCCATCTTGTCCAATCAAATTGAGCATAAAGAAACAATCCCCCAGAAATGAGATCTAGCGAATGTAACCAATCGAATAATATCACAATAGAATCAGTAGACAATATTTTGCAAGAACAGCTTGTTCATTTAATCACGTTTTAATCATCGGGAAAATCTTGAATGTTTAATTCTTTAGCAGTTATTCTCCCTCGTTCTCCCATTTTTCTTTCTTTTTACTGTTTCACGCTCTCTTTCACTCTCTCTCTATGTCGCTCTTTCATCGTCTTTCTCTTCCTTTCTCTTTGCTCTCTATTTTTCTTTCTCCCCTTCTCTTTCTTTACTTTTGCTCTTTCTCATTCTCCTGTATTTCTATCTTGTGTCCACTCTTTATGTCCCTCTGATTTTTTTCCATTCTATTTCACTCTCTCTTTTCTCCTCCTCTCTCTTTCTCTTCCCTATTTCTATCTTGCCTAGAAACACCCTTAAGAAAATGGCTCTGATGTGATACTCACTAGTCTCGAGTAGTTTTAGAAGAGCTACTTTTTTCCTCATACTTTGAGTTGTATTTAGAACAGATACTGTTGGTCCACTTTCTTTACTTGGTTTTTGACCAGTAATAGTACTTTTACCTCAAGTATGATATTTTAGTACCACTGACTGTTTGAGGCAGAGGCCAAAGAACCATTCTGCAAAATGTGTATAATACAGTAGAATCCATGGCTGACTATTCTGTATATGCTGTGGCCATTTGCCAACCAAAACAATATCTGGCTGAAACATTACTGAAACAACTGGTAATTAATGTGTTTAAAAATCAAAATTGTTTAAAAATATGGTCATAATAAGATTTTTTTTAAAAATGGCATTTGTGAAATTCCAGGTATGCCGCATGGCTTCAGACTACTCGAGAACCTGTGCGAGTCCTGATAGCATCCAGGCAGGTGAAGCAGCCATGGTGTCGGAGACCTGTGAGGTCTATGTGTGGGGTAGCAACAGCAGCCATCAGCTTGTGGAGGGCACTCAAGAGAAAATTCTCCAGCCCAAACACGCTCCCAGTTTCAGTGATGCACAAACGGTACATTCCTTATCCATACAGTGTCTGAAATAGTGTCCCAATTATATCCAAAAGTTGCTGAGCACATGTTGTGGTTATCAGATTGAGGCTGGCCAATACTGCACATTCGTCATCTCCTCTGATGGTTCGGTACGGGCATGTGGAAAGGGCAGTTATGGTCGTCTTGGACTGGGAGACTCCAACAATCAGTCCACTCTTAAAAAGCTGACCTTTGAACCCCACCGCGCCATTAAGAAAGTTTCATCATCCAAAGGCTCAGACGGACACACATTAGCATTCACCAGCGATGGTGAGGTGTTCAGCTGGGGGGATGGAGACTATGGTAAACTGGGGCATGGGAACAGCTCTACTCAGAAATACCCCAAGCTCATCCAGGGTCCTTTACAGGGAAAGGTATTCATTATGTTCAATTATGCTTTGGTTTGGCTCTCAGAACAGACTGGCGTATGTTTAAATGATCCATGGGCTCTCTGTTTTTGTAGGTGGTCGTCTGTGTTTCTGCAGGTTATAGACACAGTGCTGCGGTCAGTGAGGATGGAGAGCTCTACACCTGGGGAGAGGGGGACTTTGGAAGATTAGGTAAATACCTGTCAAATCAAAAGGGTTTGTGGTGCTTCCTATTAAATGTTTAGAGCTATTTTTACATCAACAAGAATATTGTTGTTTTGAATAAATACTCCAATCATTTGCCCATGTCTTAAAGTGGGCGGGGCTTCTTAGCCACCCACCATTGGCACCTCTCTCTAACTGGAAGGTGCTTTGATTATGCTAGACCTGTCCGATGTTCTTGTAATACAAAGGTAAAATGAGTTTTGTAGAAATTTGAAGGAAAAATAAGTGAGTGTTGATATATTTAGAAAGTAACTTAGTTATAGTTGAAATTTTATGTTCTACATCAACATTCCCAATGTGATGTCTTCTCTTCTGCCTTTCACTCACACCAAAACATGCATTTTGTTTTACATTTTCTACTGGACATGGAAATACACCATAATGTAGTAAAACACAAATTTATTAACATGAAAAAATTTAATAAATAAAAATATATTAATTATGTAATTATGCAACGCTGGAATAATTCTCAAATTCTTGTTTTTGTCAAGAAAATGAGTTGTATATAACAGGCTCAGTGTGGGAAGTACCGTTTACATCCAACGAGTCCAAGAGAAAATAGTCACTTCCTGATAAACTTGCCGCAAATATCAAAAGAAAAATGGAAGTTTTGTGTATTACACGTAGACGAAACGTAATATGCAGTGAAGTCTCCTTGCTTTTGGAGGCACTTTGGGATTGCAGCCAGTCAAGACAGTTCCGGGCCACTTTGATGACCAACTTTGTCGAAGGAATTTTAGAATGACAACATTTCAGATGTTATGCAATGAAATCGCTCTATTGGTTAGTCCATTAATCCCGCCCCATCGCACTCCAGTCCCGACAGAAAAACAGATGGCATTGCATTGAGTTTTACTAGCTAAATGCATTTCCATCAAAGTTTATGCACATTTTTTTATGCGTTAAAAAAAAGTTCATCCTACTCAGTTGTGCACATTATTTTTTAATCCGATATTCGAAAATGACCATAAAAAAGGTGGATAGAAATGAAGTTAATGGCAGCGTCCTTGTCAGATTGGCGGTTACCTCATATTAACCCAATGGCAGTAGGCAGTGTCACGTCGAATTTTCTTTTATATTCCATGTGCTTGACACTATTGGTTAATGAAATTTCCTGTTTAAAAATACATAAATAACATAGTTAGAATAGAAAAACAACACTCTGCATTGATACATGGATTCTCTGAATGTTTTTTTTTTTGGGTTGTGTTTATTCGTTTGGGAAGAATTTAGTTTCTCACCAATTTTTGATTAAAACAAGCATTCCCTTTTTAACCTCTTAAGCCCGAGAGTCCCTGGTACCGGGGACTTGCCCCCTTGTGCGTTTCATTTTCACTCATAGCTCACTAACCCTGAGAATAACCCACACATATTAAATACTGTTGTGCTCAGCAGAAACTCCTCTAAAAACGTATCTAATTCAATTTCATATCCGTGAACCACAGTTTGAACGCCATGCAAATAAACAACAACATATCCGGAGTTCATGTTGTTAACAGAGCCTTTTAACCGTCTCTTATCCTTGGGATCAATATCCATTCAGTGTACAATTTATGAACGTGTACATTTTTTTATTTAGTATTTTTTTTGGTGTGACTGATTTGCATCTTACATTGGGTTTCTCATTTGACAGGAGAATATTTCAATTTATTTTTTAAATATTTTTTTCTTTCAACATGACTCCAAATAAAAATATAACTGCAAGCAGTGATATGGGGCCAAGCATCCAGAAAGCAAAACGTTGGTGGAAAAACTGGGAACTGAAAAACAAAGACATATGGTTGAGATTGTAGGCATACTGAAAAGAAAACAACAAATCGAACTGAGCTCTATTTACAATTTTATCATTTTTTACCATTAGGTGGCGGTCTTAGTAACGTAGGTTTTGGGGTCAGCCTTTGGTATTGATGAGTCTTAAAGAAATTTGGTTCCAATATGGAGAAGTTTGCAGAGATACATCTTCGGACTCCACTTGGCGCGACGCTATCAAAATCATCATGGCTGTTATTGAAAACTGTAATCAATGCGATACGAATAAAATTTTGCTAGGAAGGTCTAACAACGTTCTGATTCAAATTTAGTGAGAATTGGACAAAGTTCGAAAAAGCAAGGTTTTAATATGACGGACAGGACGTTCAATCAACTATACTAAAAATGATATCAAAAGTTATTATCATATAGCATATTTCTAAATCTGTTTAAATCGTTTGACCACATAGTGGTTCTTATGTAAATTATTTTTATTTTTTGTTTGTCTTTGCTGCTTGGCCCCTAAAAACCAACGGAAACAGCTTGGCCTTTAACCTCTTAAGCCCGAGAGTAATACAATATAAACGCAAAGACCAAAACCATGGCATCAAATGAAAGCTAACAACCAGCAGAATCCAGCGATATGCAACTCATTTACATGGCATGAAGTCTTTTAGGTCAGGGAGCGAAAGTTCCCCGAAAAAACGCCAGCAAAAACCAAGCAAGCATGTAAATCTTGTCTTACCTTTGCCTTTTTTTTCAACAAAAGTTATTTCCATAGCGATAAAAGTCCTTTTGTTGTTATATCCGGTCGATAACTTTGCGAAAACTCCATTTTGGGTCTCTCTTTATCCCTTTTCTAAGAATCACCAAATATGGAAACACTCCCCGTGCGTAAAAGCAGTCCTCTCCATGCTCCGTGTCCTGTGATTTGTCGGGGATCCTGTCCGTCTCAAAATGGTGGATATTAGGGGTGTAACGGTTCACGGTATGTATTGAACCGTTTCGGTACGGCCTGTTCGGTTCGGTACACTTGCGTACCGTTTCAGTATTCAGCATTTTTATTGAATGATATAAATGTATTAATAGCGCGATATTAAGCGCAGCGGAACAATGTTCCTAGGCGAGTTTCCGCACGGACGCTATTGAGTGACAAGCACGAGCGAGAGTAGGAAAATGGCATGGCAAAAGCGAAGCCAGAGCTTGAAGACCCTCTCACCTCACTACGGTCTCGTGTTTGAGAACACTTTGGCTTCTCTGTTAAAATATGTAACGGGGATAGACGAGTGGATAAATTTAAAGTTGTATGCCGACATTGTTCCACGGAGATCGGGCAGGCAACACATCTAACATTTTCTACTGCTGGAGATATTGTAACTGCAACCAGATCTGTGCTCTCTTCAGAAATTGTGGATAGGTAATCTAGCCTAACCAGTTGCAGTATTTCATTTTTTTTTTTAAATGTGTTTTTCTTAATAAAGAGTGCAATTTATTTAAAATATCACCCACATGTGTCACTTTTATTTATTTTATGCAAGAATTCTACTGTGCAGCTTTTCGGCAGCTTTTCGAAATAAAGAATATGTAAGTTCTTATTGTTTTGTATCGAATGAACCGAACCGAACTCTCCAAGACACTGTACCGAACCGGATACGATTTTAGCGTACCGTTACACCCCTAGTGGATATCATTGGATTCTACAGATTCGAAGCTTTCTAACGAGGTATAGAGCTCCCGGACTGGACAGATGGTCGGGGGGTAGGGACACGCGGAAGTTCCAAGGCTGGAAACGCTATGAACAGGAGTTTAGGCAAAACGCACGGAGACAGCGTAAAGGGGCTTCCACCCCCCTTTTACAGCGTCCCGTAAGCAAGAAAAGAAGACTATGAACGAAGCGGAAGCTTTGGACAAGATTTTTTCCATATTTCAATTATTATGCCAAACTGTGCCAACATGGATTACGCCTGAACTTTGTTCAATCAAAACCTGTACAGAATATTAGTTTCTTGTAGTATGGACACCAAACTTGCTACAGATGTCCTTGACATGTAGTTGTTACAATTGATTGTGTTTATTTGCTTCGTTACAAGTAAAATAAGGAGATATTAGAGGAAACATGTGTTTTTTTTTAGGCGAGTTCATTTTTTGGCCAATTCAACATCAATTACTCTTACCCAGTGTTCTTGACTGTCAAATTAACTCATCCACACCACTCCCCAAGAACCTATCTTCATTTTGATACCAAGATTTGCAGTTTAGACCTTGTAAAAGCTGAGAAATGCCTTATAAAGTGAAGGTATAGGATTTTCGGAAAATAGGCCTCAGGGCTTAAGAGGTTAAAAATGTTTTAGTCCTGCTAAAAGAATTTTTATTATTTTCGTGTGCAATAAATAACAAAAAATATACGAATAGATATACTTTTACAATTTTAGATACTTTTAACAGTGTCTTACATGCACATTTATAAATTTGTCCAATAGGTAATCTGTATGTATAAAGGGCAGGGAGTGGGCTCTTGTTTATCAAAAGATCTTGGTTCATGAGCCCATTAACAAAACAAAATGCCATCATTAATCGTGGATCTATAGTCCAATATGATAGTAAAACAAAAGCGAATAAAGCCTTTACTTTACTAAAACCATTTTTTTAATGTGCTTCTGCAGGTCATGGTGACAGCAACAGTAGGAATATTCCTACCCTAGTCAAAGACATCAGTAATGTAGGTGAGGTGTCCTGCGGAAGCTCCCACACGATTGCACTCTCTAAGGATGGACGCACTGTTTGGTCCTTTGGAGGTGGAGACAATGGTGAGTAACACCAATTCAAGCTTGTGTTCCGGTAGGTTAATGTTGATGAAAGGAACATTTTGCATCTTTTACCATCTTGTGTCTGCAGGGAAACTGGGTCATGGTGACACCAATCGTGTGTATAAACCCAAGGTGCAAGAGTCTCTGCAGGGAATGTTCATTCGTAAAGTGTGTGCCGGCAGCCAGTCGTCTCTAGCTCTGACCTCTACTGGTCAGGTATTACTTGAGTATTAACGATGGGCTATGGGCTGTCATGAATTTGGTGTTTTTGATGTGATCACAGCTGATATTTTTATAGGTGTATGCTTGGGGATGTGGTGCATGCCTTGGCTGTGGTTCATCTGAGGCCACAGCTCTGAGGCCAAAACTGATTGAGGAACTTGCCACAACAAGAGTTGTTGATATCTCCATTGGAGACAGCCACTGCCTTGCTCTATCACATGGTAAGAGATGACTTTATTTTCCTCTGCATGCAATATGATCTGACATGCTGATTAGAGAAAAACAAGGTCCTCTATAGAGCTTTAGTCGTTTTACTGTCATAAATTACGGGGAACAGCCAAAAGGAAAAGAAGGGTCTCGTAAAGAGAGAAACCGAATGTGTGACTCTGCAGCAAACTTTACTGAACTCATCCTTGCTGTGGCCACACTGAAGATCTGCAGAATCTACAACTTCTCCTGTTTGAGGTCCGGCTAATCCACTGATTGAAAAAAAAAAAACGTAGGTTTTGAGTGCTGCCCAATTCATTAGCAGCTCTTTGAATTGTTGAAGAGATTTGAGTGAGCGATTGAGTGCTCGCATAGATGTCTTTTCAAATGTGTTCAATTCATCCATGAGGATATGATGCTTAACTGTTCAGCAAGAGGCAGATTTTCAGCTGGTTGGTAGGTGACGACAAACTTCATTGTGGAATAAATTGGAAATTGATCATTTAAAATCATTTTCGTTTGTTAATATTTCCTTTAACTTTGTTACTTTCTGATTTGTTTTTTTATTCTTTTGTATTTGCGGCATACGTTTTAAGGTCTCTTGGAAAATAATAATATGGAAGTTACAGTTTTTTTTGTAGTAGTAGTAAACTCTGGTCATTGTTTCCGATCTTTAGTATTGGGCAGTAATTTCTCTGTAGCTAATACTCTATACTCCAACTCTAATACTTTTAATAAATAACTCAGTTACAGTCTGCTTGCTTGCCACGTGATTGATTTTTGCATAATGTGAGATCTTGTCAAATAAAAGATAAAAATCCTGTTTTCAAAAAATGTATTAGTTTTGGTTAGAGCTGAGGTAGATAAAGGTATTTATTAGGGGTGTAACGGTTCACGGTATGTATTGAACCGTTTCGGTACGGCCTGTTCGGTTCGGTACACTTGCGTACCGTTTCGGTATTCTGTATTTTTATTAAATTATATAAATGTATTACTAGCGCGATATTAAGCGCAGCGGAACAATGTTCCTAGGCGAGTTTCCGCACGGACGCTATTGAGTGACGAGCACGAGCGCGAGTAGGAAAATGGAATCATATCAAAAGCGAAAGAGAAGCCAGAGCTTGAAGACCCTCCCACCTCACTACGGTCTCCTGTTTGGGAACACTTTGGCTTCTCTGTTAAACACATAACGGGGATAGACGAGTGGATAAATTTAAAGTTGTATGCCGACATTGTTCCACGGAGATCGGGCAGGCAACACATCTAACATTTTCTACTGCTGGAGATATTGTCACTGCAACCAGATCTGTGCTCTCTTCAGAAAATGTGGATAGGTAATCTATCCTAACTAGTTGCAGTATTTCATTTTTTATTTAAAAAAATGTTTTTCTTAATAAAGAGTGCAATTTATTTAAAATATCAGCCAAATGTGTCACTTTTATTTATTTTATGCAAGAATTCTACTGTGTATTGGCAGCTTTTCAAAATAAAGATTATGTAAGTTCTTATTGTTTTGTACCGAACCGAATGAACCGAAACGAACTCTCCAAGACACTGTACCGAACCGAATACGATTTTAGCGTACTGTTACACCCCTAGTATTTATAGGAAAATATATTTTGATAGATTTTATTAACAGCTCAAAACTTTCGTGAATTTGAAAAGCGCACAAAAGTTTACCTGCATTCCATTTCAATTATGGTAAAATTTGAAAAGTTTGACAAAAATTGGTTTGTTCCTTCGTCGACAATAGTTAATAAATATGTTATATTTCGGAACTCTTGGTTAATAACGTGTTGTGTGTTTTTGTTTCTTCATTTCTCAATTCTGAATTATTATTATTACTAAAGTTTTTCCAGTCTTTTCAGTTATTAATTCCAAAATGTTTTCTGGTGTTTAATATATATATATATATATTTTTTTTTTTCTGCTGATCTTGATTAAACTAATTGACATTTATTAAGTATCTTTTTGTCAGCCTTTACTGACCGTAACTCATAATATAGAGTAGCAATAAGTCAGTAAACAAATAAATAAAAACATTGCTCAATAAACACATTATTGTCCATGCAGCAGTGGAATTAAGCAATGGGGGCAATAAAGGAGGCACGGCACAACACTGTTAATATTATATAAGATTTGGCACCGCACAGAAGATTTTTATACCTTCCTAAAAATATCTTAAGATTTTATTGGATGAATTTTGTGCTGAATTTCAAGCTGTTGTGGTATTTTCAAAAGCTTGTTTCACTTTCAATGTATTGGATTGAGCATTAAAGAGTCCTACTGTAAGATCAATAATTGAAGGCTGTCTTTGCAGGGCTATGCTGTAAGAGGTATGAGATAGGGAAGAGAGAGGGTGAGTTAGATTAGCAGCAGGAGGGCACGTGCTGACTCAGGCTCAGATAAGGTGAAACCAGGGGGCCTCCTCACATGATGCCACAGACAACTAGACGCTATATTCTTAATATTTACTATTCACGTGGAACCGTAGAAAATGGTCCCAACGCTCAAAATGTTAACTTCAAACAAGTGTTGTAAAAGCTGATCATTTCAGCCATTTTCCTTTTCATGTGGATGTTTTTATTGCAGACAATGAAGTCTATGCCTGGGGAAATAACTCCATGGGTCAGTGCGGTCAAGGGAATTCCACTGGCCCCATCACCAAACCTAAAAAGGTGATTGGTTTAGATGGAGTGGCCATTCAGCAGATCTCAGCCGGCACCTCCCATAGCCTGGCCTGGACTGCCCTCCCGAGAGACAGGTTAGCAAATCCATTGAACCCTTTCCCCTCACTCAGTTTTGTTACTCTGCCTTGTTCCTTGCCACCAGTGCCTCTTTGTTTTCTTTTTTAACTTGGTATTCATGGTTGGATTTGCCTGTGGTCGGAACATGTATGGGTTAGGAGCTAAATAGAGCTCAATCATAATCATAGTTTTTTCACCAACAAAATCAGTTCAACAGTTCAAGCACTTCCACATGTGAAGCTCTTTCGACATATTCAAACCAATGCCTTGTCACATTAGGGTCATAAACTGGATTTATTTTACATTGTACTGTTCTTAGAGCTCCATGTTTATTGATATTGCCATTTTTCATGGAAAAATCAGCTCTGCTCTCTAAATTTTGCATATTTATGTAAGACCGTGATAAAGGGGCCCTGAGAGGATGAAGCAGAGGTTCGAAGAACACACTTCTGTGTCAGTTCCTTGTATGAGCTCTTACTTGTAGGATGGCGTAACAGCACGACAGTGAAAACATTGCCCTTCTTTGACGGTAGTTTTATTGAGCCAAACATTACAAATTTGCAAAAAATTTTCAAATTTGCAACTGACACCATAGGATTTTATGTATGTATGTGTTGAGACGTGGTCCCTCACATACAGGTCCTTCTAAAAAAATTAGCATTTAATTGTTTCAATATTGATGATTTTGGCATACAGCTCATCAAAACCAAAATTCTCAAAGAATTAGCATATTTCATCCGACCAATGAAAAGAAAAGTGTTTTTAACACTAAAAAAGTGAACCTTGAAATAATTCTGTTCAATTATGTACTCAATACTTGGTCGGGAATCCTTTTGTAGAAATGACTGCTTGAATGCGGCGTGGCATGGAGGCAATCAGCCGGTGGCACTGCTGAGGTGTTTCTGGAGGCCCAGGATGCTTCGATAGCGCCTTTAGCTCCTCCAGAGTGTTGGGTCTTGCGTCTCTCAACTTTCTCTTCACAATATCCCACAGATTCTCTATTGGGTTCAGATCAGGAGAGTTGAGCACCAGTAATACCATGGTCAGTAAACCATTTACCAGTGGTTTTGGCACTGTGAGCAGGTGCCAGGTCGTGCTGGAAAATGAAATCTTCATCTCCATAAAGCTTTTCAGCAGATGGAAGCATGAAGTGCTCCAAAATCTCCTGATAGCTAGCTGCATTGACCCCGCCCTTGATAAAACACAGTGGACCAACACCAGCAGCTGACATGGCACCCCAGACCATCACTGACTGTGGGTATTTGGTACTGGACTTCAGGCATTTCCCTCTCCCTAAACTCTTCCTCCAGACTTTGGCACCTTGATTTCTGAGTGGCATTCAAAATTTGAGCAACAGTCCAGTGCTGCTTCTCTGTAGCCCAGGTGGTCAGGCGCTTCTGCCACTGTTTCTGGTTTAGAAGTGGCTTGACCTGTGGAATGCGGCACCTGTAGCCTGCACACGCCTTGACACGGTGGCTCTGGATGCTTCTACTCCAGACTCATCCACTGCTTCTGCAGGTTCCTCAATGTCTGGAATCGCTCCTTCTCCACAGTCTTTCTCAGGGTCCGGTCACCTCTTCTCGTTCTGCAGCGTTTTCTGCCACACCTTTTCCTTCCCACAGACTTCACACTGAGGCTCCTTGATACAGCACTCTGGGAACAGCCAGGGGAGAAGTCTCAGAAGTCTCTTTATGTGTCTTACCCCCCAGCTTGAGGGTGTCAGTGATGGTCATCTGGACAGCAGTCTTACCCATGATTGCGGTTTTGAGTAATGAACCAGGCTGGGAGTTTTTAAAAGGAATCATTTGCAGATGTTTAGAGTTAATTAGTTGATTCAGGTGATTAGGTTGAAAGCTTGTTTAGAGAACCTTTTCATGATATGATCATTTTTTTCAGAAAGACCTGTAATGTTTCAAACATGTCCTTCAAACACACTTTGAATTAGCAGTATAAAACAGCAAAAAAGCATGTAGCCACAAGTTGGCGCTATTACTGACACTCTAGGTTGCTATAGAGATTTGTTTAGACATAGACTCTAAACAAAGTTGCCAAAGTTGAGTCTGGACGGACATTGCATGGCTGAGTTATTTAAAACTCCCTGTTTTTCCAAATATTGACCCTCCCTTTGTTGAAGTCCCACCTTCCTCTAACTTTAACTCTTGCTAATTAGATATTTACACAAGGAGCATGTCATTGATTGGATTTTTCTCGCAGAAATGCGTTCAAACAAGTGGTTCTTCAGGCATGTTGAAACAATGATGCATATAAAAGTTATTCAAATGAGGAACTGAGAGACTGGGGTTAAGAAGCATGCATTGAACCAAGGATGATGTATCGTATTGTGGCAAACTACTTACTATGTGGAAAATATTTGTCAGCGGTATGGAGTAGCCAACTAACCTGAAGTATGTTAGTAAACCTTAATTTATGAAACATCATATTCATAATGGATTAAGATTTGTGTTGTCTCTTATTTATCTTGTGTGTGTGTGTTTATAGGCAGGTGGTAGCCTGGCATCGGCCATACTGTGTAGACCTGGAAGAAAGCACTTTCTGTCACCTGCGCTCGTTTCTGGAACGATATTGTGATGGAATTAACAACGACATCCCACCACTTCCTTTCCCTTCTTCCAAGTGTGTATTCCACCTCCAATCTTAGGTTCAGTCAAAGGAGTAACCAGTGACTTAATTTGGATAAAGAGTGTAAAATTTCCCTCACAACCTTGTATAAAGTTCATGAATGGTTGTGCATTTGAAATGTTTTTTTTTTCCATTCACCAGAGAACATCATAACTTCCTGAAACTATGTCTACGACTCCTCTCCAATCACCTGGCTCTTGCGTTGGCAGGGGGTGTGGCCACCAGTATCTTGGGACGACAGGCAAGGCCACTCCGTAATCTGCTTTTCCGACTGATGGATGCTTCAGTGCCTGATGAAATCCAGGAGGTTTGTTGCTTTTCCCATTATGTTGCCACAATTGATCCTTAACCCTTAGATGTCTAGGGCCTTTGGAGGGTTTTTTTTTACTACTCTACAATATTCTCCACTTAATTACATTAAAATTTTTTATGGCAATGCTACCGGCTTCGTATTTTTTATTATTTATTTATTATATTCTTACAAATGTTTTTTTTTTCAATACATTAAACACTAACAAAAAAACTTGAAATTGTACAAACAATACATTCCTGAGTATTAAATTTGGTCTTTATTTTTTATTACGACAAAAATTGAGAGCAAACTGTTGAGAAAAATAAAATATCATAAATCTCTAAAAAAGCAGACAAGGTCAAAGCAACGTGACTATTGTAAACGGATCCAGGCGAACCTTTTCTAAACCTTATACACTGTTCCATGTCTTTTTTTGTTCCATTGTGGGTTTTTTTGTACCAGACATTTGTAAAACACAAGCCATATTGAAGGTTTTGTATTTCCATCTATTCTTTTCAATCTAGATTGCACCAACTTGGGGCCTGTAAAATTGAATTGAGATACAGAATCGGTCATAACTTGACATTTTCTAAGCCCTGGCACCTTCGCCTCATGGTGGCCGGTTTGTTGCACTATGCTCTATATCTGGTATTGTTTTTGCTCGTCTACATTGTAGATGACACAGTATGACTGCTATAACAACTTCCTCTTAATGGCAAAATAGTGTTGTTGTTTTTTTCCCGGTGGCCATTGTGCACAAAAGTTTAAGAAAGTCAAGAAATATTCACTATTTAACATCCGAAAGACAATTAAATAATGCTGATGGATTGTTTTGTGGAAACAGACCTGATCTTTAGGAGGAGTTTGTTAAAGTATGATGTGTGCTTTTGTATCCAAATTGTATTCTGGATATTTTTCGAAACTCACTTTTTTTTAGGTCTTAGAGCCAAATTTGAATACAAACACAACTTGAAATAGCAGTAAAAAAGGGAACAAACGGTTCAATAAATTCAAGAATACTGCACAATTTAACATTAAAAAAGGCCTTTGGATACAACTGCCAGAGTTTGGTGTTCAAATAAATTCTCTAGGAAGAGTTTGTTAAAACATTAGGGCGTGTAATTGTACAAAATTTAGCAAGAAAACTTTTTTTTTGTAGGTCTTGGTCCCTTACATAAGTGTTCCACATTTCAAACACGTACTTTATTCACACTCTGAAATAGTAGTATAAAACTAAAGAAATTAGAAAATTAGATTTCCACATCCATGATATTCCATGTTGCCACTAAATGACGCTCTAACTGCAGGTTGGCTGTATAGATTCAGACATGGACTCTTAACGCAGCAAATTTGAGCCCGATTGGACATTGGATGGCTGAGTTATTAACAACTTCCTGTTTGTTAAACTATGTGCGCACGAACAATGAGTCAAAAAAGCTTCACCTTAAGATAGGACAGAGTTTGTTAAAGTATGACGAGCCAAATTGGCCTGTTTTAGAAGTTGGCAGACTTCCAGTTAGCTTTGGAAATGCAATCTATATTCCTTATATTTAAGCCTTGGTACCATACACGTGTGACAAATTTAGTTTGTTTATGACAAACTGAGAGCAAAACATAAGCTGAAACGCTAAAGAGCCTTTTTGCCACACAGTTTTCGAAACAGCAATCAGGCGAAAATTTTCACCAGTTCTGATCTGTTTGTGAAATTCATAGATTTTTTTAGGGCCTCAAAAATAAAACTTACAGAAACATCGCAAAATTGCACCCGCAATTTCCAAGTAAAGTTTGACGAACTATGTATCATTTGATAGCTGAATTTCTCAAGATTCAGTCAATATAAAGCATTATAGGTTTAACACACCACAGTGACAACAGTTTGTCAATTTGTGTAAAGAGTCCTAACAAAGCAAAATGGCGATGCCCACCTTTTATGATGTCTCTACAGCTACACAGCCACTGAATCATCGAGTGTCTGATACCATTGTACTTGTTACAGTCCAACGAACCAAATGCATCCAAGCTGCTACTCCAAAAACGTGTTTACCACGAGAAAAAGACTTAAAGCACAACTATTCACTTTTCGTTTGCAACTAAAGAAAAAAAAAAGTCCTCGATTTTTCCTGTTGTTTTGCCGGCCATTTTTAAAGAAGACCATCTTTAGAAGTCTGTGACTAAAGTCTGTGACTGTGATTGGCCAATCAGCAAGCTAGTAAATAAGACCTGGGAGAACGGAGAAGGTCAATGTGGGTCCTCGTTGCTTCGCACTTGTGTACAGCCAATCAATTGCGATTATGCTCCAAGCAGATTGACGGGTCATTTAGCCAATGAGATGAGCTTTCCAGCGATATATGGTTTGATGTATCGCTGGATACCACAGTTATATTTACAGATGTAGGATAACGTGACTGCGTAAAGAGGGTAGATGCTTACAGTCGGCCATCTTTGTGCACACCAGTGATCAGAGAGCGCGCTGAAAAAAATATTTCCGGAGAAAAAGGCATGTTTTACTGTTACCTTTAGTAACACAATGGCATCTAAGAAGACGTTTGATCGTTTTGAGGAGATTTTAGAGGAGATTCAGATTGTTTTAATGAGTGGCACAAATCACATTGTTTTACATATTTTTTTTTTATTTTTTCATTGTTTGCATTTTCTTTAAAAATATTTTTCAATGAGTAGTTTATCTAGTGGTATTGATTTGTATTTAAAAAAAAAAAGAAGGCAAATTTACATCAATTTGTTCATTTGGTTACCAAGTGCCAATTTGGTGCCAATGGTGCCCGTCTGGACATTGTCTTGAACATAAACACATGTTTAGCTCCATTTTGACAGATTTTGGTCATGTATTGGTTCACAGTTGTGGCTTCTAATCAGTGTTGTCAAAAAGTCCACCAGGGGCTCAAGCATTCACTTGAGTGTTTCGATTTCAAAAATGTAAAAATTAGGCGAGGAAAACAATTTTTTTACAGTTTGTGAGTCTAACTTTAGTTTTGTTTAAGGTATCCAGTTCCTTACTTTTTCCTGATAAACTAGAAAGGGTTACATTTTCATTGACACCAAGGACAATAATTTAATCCATGAAATGTGAGAGTTACAGCCATTTTTTGGGGGGTATGACTTTTTCGGATCTATGCTCAAACAGAGTTACAAAAACTGAGTTGCGTCATTCCTATTTAATTCAAAACAGCCGGTGTGATTGGTGCATGCTCTTCTATGGGTTAAGTATCACGGTGTCCCTGATAAAAGCTTGCTCTTTACAGGCTGTGATTGAGACCTTGTCTGTGGGAGCAACAATGCTGCTACCTCCTCTGAGAGAGAGAATGGAACTTCTGCATTCACTCCTTCCCCAAGGTCCAGACCGTTGGGAGAGTCTCTCCAAAGGACAAGTACATGATTGCATTTTTGGAAAGAACACAACTAAAAACTGTGCTGTTCTTCGGCTGAATGTGTTATTTTCTGTCGCAGAGGATGCAGCTGGATATTATTCTTACTAGTCTGCAGGATCACACCCATGTGGCCTCTCTACTTGGGTACAGCTGTCCTCCAGATGCCTCCGAGCCTCTCGCTCAGCCTGCAGACTCCACACTCATGCCTGGCACTCACTCAGATACTCATCCTGATACACACTTGGCAGAGATCCTCATGAAAACCCTACTCAGGAATCTGGGCTTCTACACGGTCAGTTATCTGCAGTTAAACCACGCTTTCTGTTTTTACATGTTTACATTCCTAGAGTTGGATGTGTTTGAACTTCTTGTTCCTATAGCTGCAATTCCATCCACCTATGTTTTATGCAAATTTTCAATGATTTATAAAAACCCTGGAAAAAACACCAAGATGTGCCTAAGCTTTGAAAATGTGCATTAAATCTGAGAAGGATCTTTTTATCTGATAAGAAATAATGCGCATCAACTATTACGCTTTTACCAAATAAATCCCAATGTGTATTTCTGTCGGAACCGAGGCATGATGGGGCGACATTAATGGACTAACCAATGACTGATTTCCTTGCACAACATCTGAGATGTTGTTTTGGTCATTCTAAAATTTCCAAAGTTTGGGATCATCACCTCTAAGGAGTGTCTTGACCGGCTGTGTTGCTAAATGGCCTTTTAATGCATCAACTTCCATTTTTTTATGTTTGGCACCAGTTCATCAGGAAATGATGATTTTGTTTTCTTGGATGCAAAATATTTTATATTCCAATTTTAATGCGCATCTTTGCGTTGAAACATGGCTTATAATGCAATGTGGTGAAAATGGGAAAGATCCAAGACAACTGATGTGGGTTGGTCACATGACAGTAAAAATATGGCTGCTATTTGCGTATTTTATGTGGGCGCCATTTTTAAAATGAAAGAGAGGCTGCGGCTGGAAGAAACCCAGAAATAATCACTTCCTGATGGCAGACCGGTGGCAAAATATCAAAAGAAAAATAGAAGTTGCTGCATTAGGAGAAGGCCTTTTTTCGTATATAATAACTTAGAAAACGTAGACCAAACGTAATATGCAAAGTCATGTTGTCTTGATTTTTTTTTTTAGGCTTATGCACATTTTTTCTTATCAGATAAAATTTTATCCGACAAAATGCGCATCTCAGCGTTTCTTGCAAAATGCAGATTAGAGGCTTTTCATGTGGTGTGATGTGTGCACACCACATGAAAACTGTGATGTGTGCACACCACAGTGTTGACTGATTCAAGCGCCAAATACTCCCACACTGCCAACATTCTGTTTTTTCTTGTGTAAATTCGCCAGACTCCTTACAAACAGGTTAATCTATGAAAGTCATCGCTTCTCTCACAACACTCACATATTTAGATTTCTTTGTCTTCGTTGTTGTTGGTGTTTCCCTGTTGTCAGAGAGAATAATGTTTTGGTAGTGTGCAGCATCACTGGCCCAATTCATTAGAATAGGGTAATTTAACCATGTGATGCTTCACATCGCATCCTCTTTGCGATTGGCTTTGTTAGGGGTTAGCCTGACAGTGGGAGATTGGAGTGACAAAACTCCAATTTTTATTTATTTTTTTGGGTGCTCAGGTCCAAAATCCCAGCATAACACGACCATATTTACAATATGTACAGGTGTAATCTTGAATTTGAAGTTCATACTCCTACAACAACCCATGCATAAATAGAATCCTGGGAGCCCTTATATGTTCCAAGCTCTGCCCATGGATCATACCATTTCACAAGGTGGAAATATTCACAGCTACGGGTAAAAACAGCACAAAAATGAATAATAAAACAGTGAAGCACATACAAACTCAAAATACACTCATTCACAGCACATTTCAGATAAAACATGGCAAAACAATTAAGTTTACAGAAAAATGTGGTTGTGACCCTGAAGATGGTGAAACAGCATGGTATAGATAGAGTATAAAATGACCGGGTTTTGAACTGAACAGGTTTGGTTCTGAAAGTGAAAAACGGCAGTGAATTCACTGTATTTTCAATTAAATGTTGTGCTAAAATGACTGTGTATTTATTTCAATGTATGGACAAAAGAAGTGTTTGAACAGATTGTATTTAAACTGAACGTAAACACAAACGTAGCGCACCAAACACTACAGATTAACATTTAACAAACAAAATAGTTACAGTTTTACCCAACTGTGACATGCGTATTGCGATTGCGATTCAATTTCGATATATTGCACAGATCTACCATGAAGCCATTAAAGGCTGTTTTCTCAAAGTCTGGTAAACAGTCTAGAGGTGTATTTCTATTTATCGTAATTGGGTAGCAGACTTTGTCCTGAACTCTAGTAAATTCTCAAGAGGTAGTTGAAGTCAATTTCTGGGGATCAGGTGTTCAGACTAATTGTCCTGAATTCTAGTGTACTTTCGTGTGGTAGGTGGATGGCAATTTATGGATGTCCCTCCAGGAATTCGCAAAAGTTTGTGTAATGCAAATTCCCCAAAAAGTTCAAATAATTTGCGTTAAACTTGATAAATTTAAAGAGCCTATCCCATCGTTTATTGAACATGAGCTTTCATGCAGTGTGTAATATCGCTCTAAGATGGAGGAACGTGTTTTAAGCTTTAAATGTGAAAATGCTCTGTGTATTAATACTAAAGAGTGAACTCTGAGATGCTGAAACTGAATCTTCAGCTCAAAACTGTGACTTCACTTGATACTACACCCCTCCCACCACCAAAGCGCCATCCATCCATACATTTTTAAAACAAAGCTCAGGGGCAAGCTATTGGTATTACAGTTTCCACATATGCACCTACATACAGTCGAGTGTCAAAACTGAATATTAACCACTGGGAGTGTCATCAGCCCCTGAGCCTCTTCCTCCTCGGGCACAGGTTCTGTTACACTTTTGGGACTTCTTCCCGGGGTTTTGTTCATGTATTAAGTCCTTTACACACCTATGCGTCACTTTTGCGGCTGTGTCATCAGCTTCATGCGTCTTTCTCTTGCGTTTAAAAATGAAGTCATAGACCCTATACTGAATGCGATATGACACTTTGGTAAACTGTAATTGTAACTGTAAAACTTTGAACCATCATTGTTTGGCCAATGGATGTGGACGTTACACTCCAGAACAGGTTCCAACACACAGCCTGTGACTTTTATAAGGACAATAATAGCTACACTTCTTCTGTTCTGGATTATATAAACTCCACTATAGACAGTGTTACACAAAAAACGATCACGGTTACCCAAATCAGAAGCCATGGATGAATAAGGAGGTACGTCTTCTGTTGAAGGCACGCAACACTGCCTTCAGATCAGGAGATGCACAGGCCTAAAGCACTTCCAGGGCCAATCTGGAAAAGGGCATCAAAAAGGCCAAGCACTGCTACAAACAAAAGCTAGAGGAGTACTTTTCCAACTCTGACCATCGACGCATGTGGCTGGTCATTTAGGCAGTTTTGGACTACAAACCGAGACATCACACCCTCGCAAACACAGATGTGTCCTTTCTGAATGAACTTTTATGCTCACTTTGAGAGAGACCACAAACTCACTATCTCAACTGACCACCAACCCATCGTCCTCACCTCTTCAGACGTCTTCACAGCACTGAGCAGGATCAATGTGCATAAGGCAGCTGGACCTGATGGAATTCCATCTTAGGGCATGCGCAGAACAGTTACTGGGGTATTCACAGACATTTTCAACATGTCTTTTGCCCAAGCAGCTGTGCCAACATGCTTCAAAACCAGCTCCATTGTTCCAGTACCAAAACACTCTAACCCAGCTGCCTGAACGACTATCGACCTGTAGCGCTCTCTCCCATTATTATGAAGTGCTTTGAGCGGCTGAGACTGTCTGTCACCGACCATGGGTCCACATCAGTTTGCTTACCGTGGCAATAGGAGCACAGAGAATGCTACTTCCATAGCACTGCACTCTGTACTCACACATCTGGACAATAAGAACACTTATGCAAGAGTACTGTTTGTTGACTTCAGCTCAGCATTCAACACTGTTATACTGGCCAAGTTACTTATCAAACTCAAGGACCTGGATTTTAACCCAATACTGTGTAATTGGATCATGGACTTTCTGACCAACAGACCTCAGCATGGTCACATGATCCTATCCACATTAACGGGATGGCTCTTGAACCTGTTTCATCCTTTAAGTTTCTGGGCACCCACATCTCAGAGGACCTGACCTGGACCACCAACACCTCCAGCCTGGTCAAGAAGGCTCACCAGCGTCTCTACTTCTTAAGAACTCCGAAGAAGAACCAGCTGTCCACAGACATCCTGGTGAACTTCTATCGCTGCACAATAGAGAGCAACAAATTGTGTCACAGTTTGTTGTGGGAGCTCTACTGTTGCTGAGCGCAGGACATTGCAACGGGTGGTTAAAAACTGCCCAGCGCATCACAGGAACTCCACTCCCATCCATCGAGGACATCCAGAGGAAACACTGTCTGCGGCAAGCACGCAGTACTCTTAAGGACTCCTCCCACCCCGCCAACAGACTGTTTTCTGTTCTGCCATCCGGCAGACGCTTCAGGTTTCCCCGTACAAAAACCAACAGACTGACGAACAGCTTTTTCCCCAGAGCTGTTTCCTTTTTTAACTCCCCACTGACTTTCTATAAACATTTATTGAAATTGTATTGCACTACCCAAATGTTGCACACCTTTCTTATAGCACCTTCACTACTGCACCTTAATATACTGCATATTCAATATTTGCACATTTAATACATTTATTCCTCATTTTTATTGTAAAACTTTATGTTCATAGTACAACCTTTTGTAAATATTATAGCAACTGTATATAAAGCCTTATATCCATAGCACAATCATCTGTAAATATTAGCAATAATCTTTCTATTTTGTACATATCTTTAACTTATATCCTGCACTTGCTGCCTTTTTGCACTACTGGTTAGACATAAACTGCATTTTGTTGCCCTGTACTTGTACTTGTGTAATAACAATAAAGTTGAATCTAATCTAATTCACTCCATGCCACATGGTTGACCAGAAGCAATTCACATTGTGTGAGGCGCATTTATGGAGAAAGAGAAGAGGAAAAGTGATCGCTTATCTGTCGATATAAAGCCAAACGGTTAGTTTTTCGGAAAACAAACCACTTCTCTTTAAAGCCGGTAGAGAGAGTCACAGGCTAGCAAAATGCTTCTCTAATATCTGTGTCTGACAGCTACATCCAGAGGGCAATGAGAAGTTGCAGAGATACAGAGGCATACAAGGCAATATAAACAATGATTTGGGTTCAAAAGGCGGTTTCTTTTTGGTTTATTTGGATCCAGTAAATGAATAAAAAACTTGCATGCTCCCATTTTTGGATGCGAGACTAGATGCAAAATCTGAAGCAACCATTGACTGAAGAGACCCTTCTTCTGCCCATCTGGGAGTTCAGCTCCTCGTTTTGTTTTCGAACACTGCCTATTGCTGCCTTTCCAGGCTGAAGACACCTAGCCAATCACAGTGTTTGACGGACTGTGTGAAAAAAAAAAACTGCCACTGAAAAATGATGCAGCGGTTTTTCCGGCTGGTGTGTGTGGTTACATTAGCGCCATGTATTTAAAGCTAACGACTTAAGCACCTGCATTTGAAAAATGAATGGGTGCGTTAAGGCCTTACGTGCGTGCCGGGCTTTCGGCGGCATGTCCACTGTGTTTTAAAACTCTGCATTTTATCCTCTGGTCCAGTGTTTGAGTTTTCAATTCCCCGCATCATGACCTGTTCATACTGATAAAGCAGCAGCAAGGTATTGTTGACTTTTAATGCTCTTTTTGTTAGACGTTCCGCTTTGAAGATGCATGACAAGCAGTATCCAATGGAAGTTGCGTCATTTACGAAAGAAATAAAACAATTCATTACTGATTAACGGTTCAACGCCGCCCTTGTCCTGATGCAATTAATGTAAACTCGTCCGTGGGAAATACAACTAATAAATATCTACATACATTCAATGCGTCATCCAGAGGAGAAAACACCACACCAGGTGTTTAAATCCCCTGGAGATCACAAAACATTCCTACTCAACGAAGCATCCACTCTCCCATGTGATGGCTTTTGAGAAGGACAAGACACGGTAAAAAAAAGCCACATTCATTACTGGTTAAAAAAAAGTGTATTAAAAGATAGTGTTTTTTTTTTGTTTGTTTTTTGTTTGTTTTTTGTTTTTTTTTTTTACCTCAAATGCGATTCAACCTGTTGCTAGAGACTTCAAAAAACAAATAGTAAACTTTTCAAAATGATGAAATTCAAAAAGATAAAAGGACTGATAAACAATGTTCACTGGTCATGCTTAATAATTCAAAGGTTTCAAAAAAACAGGGGGTTATAATGATGGTGTTGCTCCTCCAAGGTGTCTACTTTGCCCTACAATCTTCATCAGCATGTGTATGCATTGACCACACAGGACCAGGCTTTTGGAGAATTGGAGAAGAACAGTGACAAGCTCTTGCAGGGAACCTCTTCATCCGACAGCAGCCAGCCAGCTCATCTCCACGAACTGCTCTGCTCTTTACAGAAACAATTGCTGGCCTATTGTCACATCAACTGTGTCACAGAGGTAACCATCTAATACCTGTTTCCATATGCTCCTAGTATTTGATCTGAGTAGTGGAACATCTGTGTTTTTCAGGAATCCAGCAGCGTGGTACTCCTCCATAAACACCTGCAGTTATTGCTGCCTCATGCCACAGAAATCTACAACCGCTCTACTACACTTCTGAGGGAGAGTTCTGGAAATGGAAGCGTGTGTGAGAAGCTACGGGGTACATCACGATTTCAATTCAATCACACCTTTATTTGTCACATACACTGTTACATGCAGTGAAATAGGACCCCTCTGGCCACAGACATAGAAAGTGTAGGGGGTAGGGTCAAGGAAAGTGGTGGGGCCGCTGCAGTCAGCAGCCGATATATTCCTGCTGCCATTAACAGTGCTGTACTTATGGCCTGTTCAGATTACAGCGGTTGAGAGAAGCTAGCAGAGGTGTTTTGAGAGAGAGTGAGGAATGCAGAGAGTCTCCTTATCACGCCCTTGCAGGGGGATTATTTTGACTCCTTTTGTGGCCTTCAAGGCCAGAGGAGATAAGGGAAGCCAGATGGAAGTTAATTTGGGTCAAAAACTGTAAATTTCTACAGATTTTTATTCTCCATCACCGGTCTCCATTTTATCCAACCTCCGTTGCATTGCTGTCAGCCTCTCCCCGATGAGATCCAGTTTGCGGTCACAGAGCATTAAATGAGTCCCGACAGATTTAAGTCAACATTCCATTCCAGTCGGTCAGCTTAGTGGGGCTTTGAGCACTGACTGTCTTTGATGATCACGATAGCTGAGAGCTCCACATATATTCAGAACAGCAGAATACCAGTTATCACAGTTCCAATTATGTAAATGTCTTCGACATCCTTCAGGGACAGGGCGGCCAGGCACACGATCCTCCACTCCGCCCAGGAATCCATCATGTAAGCGGCAGCAAAAGTTCCTGCACGACAGATGGGTTCCCCCGAACCCACGCTCCTTGTCGAGAAATTGGTGTCAATTCCATTCAGAGACCAGTTGATCAGATCCATAGTTCCTTTTATTTGGAGAGCAGGATAGTGAGAGTCTCTCGCAGAATAACACAGAGTGCCAGCGGGTAAAATCAAAGATAAGGGAGAGGAGAAAGAAGCGACTGCCTCCGCCGAGAGCAAGAGAGGAAAAAATTCTATATATTTTTTTTACGACAATCCAATTATAAATTGTACTAGCTTGCTAATTGCCTCTTTGCATGGTTCTTTAGATGTGATCTACATGTCTGCGGCGGGAAGTATGCTCTGTCAGATTGTGACGTCCTTGCTGTTGTTGCCTGTCTGGGTGGCACGGCCACTGCTCAGCTTCCTGTTAGACCTACTTCCACCTCTGGATCATCTTAACAGACTCCTCCCTGCCGCCAGTCTTCTAGAGGAGCAGGAACTGCAGTGGCCACTACATGGTCAGAATTTCGATGCATCCATGCATGGTTCATCTATTAAACATAATCCTCCGATTCTTTGTCGTCTAGGCCCTCCAGATCAGGCCGATCCCCTGTCAGTACTGGCTCAGAGGTGGGTGTGGTTGGTGGATTTGGAGCGCACCGTAGCTCTGCTGGTTGGGCGCTGTCTTGGTGGAATGCTGCAGGGAGCACCACCTTCCCCTGAGGAGCAGCACACCTCCCATTGGCTCAAGACACCACTCTTCAGTAACGGCTTAGAGACTGAAATACCCCGACTGGGTATGCAAAAAATAATTTAATAAATCTTAATTGTCACTCTGTTGAAGATATATTGAGTGAAGGTGCTCCAGCGTCTGGATGCTTCTCAATATAATTAAAGCTCAAGCACCCAAGGCATTTTCGAGGGACTTTCCCACACACATATTTACATCTGTTCAGTGTTTGAAATACTTATTAGTGCCACCTAAAGCATTTAAGATTATGTGCGCTAACATTTTGTCGTAGGGAAATGAAATTCGGCACATGTGTAGGGTAACAAGACTTACACATAAGTAATATGGATAATTTTTTCCAAAATCGACAGGAAGTTCTAAAATGGCTACTTTTCCTTTTACATACTTTTGGTTGACTCCTCCTACAGATTTTATCTGTTCACCTCCAAACTCCATCTTGTCTTATCTTAAGGCATATGGGATATTAAACTGTGAAGCTTTTTTGGCTTCGTTAAACCATGCGCGCATGGCAGCCGCTATAAACAGGAAGTGGTTATAACTCAGTCATACTATTTCTGATTGGTCTCAAAATCAACCATGTTAATAGTTTTGAATGCACCAGGTGGCACATTAAATAAAACTCTCAACATTGTTAAGATACTTCTTTTTACCAATTATGAGAAGAATATTGGTCAAAACAATAACAGAAAAAGATCCTTGTTCAGTACTCATGACTCTTTATAATTTGGTTTTCATTATGTTTTTTTGCCTGTATGGACCAATTACCACTTAGTAAACATTTGCGATGCGCACGCGCATACAGGTTGCAGAAAAAGATTGGGAGTCCTAGCGTTTACACTGAGGGAAGACTTTGAAACAGTAGAAAATGTATGATTATATAAATATAAGTTGCAGCAGTTATTAACATAAAGCTCTCAGCGTACTTAAACCATTTGTCACTCAATAAGCACTGTTATTTGGCCAAATTAACATGGGTGAGTGGAGAATATCTGAAAGATCAGTTTGCTGTATGAAACGACTATACTAATTAAATTGTATAATTTAATCGAAACTCCAAGTGTATATACCTGTGAGAAGCTACAAAACAGTACGAAAAAAGTGTATTACAGTACACTCATACTTTAGTTTGGGACTAAACACTAGCTAGCCGTTAGCGCTAAGCTAGCTGCCAGCAAGATACTGTAACAAAGTTAGAGTTAGCTAGGAAGCTAGTTCGCAGCAAGCTTATACATTATTCAATATTCTTTCGTTATGTAAGCAATAAACTCATGAGTCCTCACTCCAATTGGCTCTTCCGATGGCTGCCAATCAAATAACTCAGCAGTTGGCGTTAAAATCAGTGTGGGTTGATGGTATGAGGTAAAATTTAAGATTGCCATTTATGGACTCAGTTTTGGCATCCTATCGCACAACACGCACTCGTCTTTTGCAACAGTGATGCTCAGTGAACCCGCGTTGGTAATTCCTTTATTGTTCAGTATTTCTTGCTTGAATAAATCTCACAAATACGGATTGGTCATGGTGCATCGTGCAATGGCCCTTAATATTCAGATTTGTTTTACGCAGTTTTTTTTTTCTTCTTCTTCTTCTTTCAGATGCGTCCATCAGTTCTCTGCTTGAGGTGGCTCTGTGTGGAACCGAGGAGCAAAGGCCTTTTGACTGTCAGCTGCCTGCCGACATGAGTGTCCTTGTCGATTTGGCTCTTGGATCAACTAAAGATCCCACACGCAGCTTGTGGACGAATATGCAAGACTACGCTATCAGTAAAGGTAAGGCGTAACTCATTATTTGTCAATAGTATTGCAATCAAGGGCCATGCAAGGAACCAAATTTAAATCTCAGGTTTTGGCTTCAGCAATAATGAAAACTCAAATCGAGATTGTATAAAACGTGATGTGTTCCATTTTTATGCTCTTATCTATTCTAATCTATTATTTTTCCTTTAACAACACTACTGCATGTGGATTCATGTGACTCCGCTTTGCAATGTTTTTTTTTTGACAATGTGTGCTTTAATTTCAGTTGGTAATTTATGGTGTTCGATAAATAGTCAAAGATAGTAGATAGTGTGTGTATTTTAAATAGTCAAGGAATGTACCCTTCATTCTAAAATTTCTCACTTGTAATTTGTGGGCATTTGTTGTGTACAAAACTTCTCAGTGATCTATGTAGGCAAAAATAATAATTGATATAAATAATCGGAATTGAGCTAGAATCTTCTATTAATCAAGGTTTTGTTTTTAGGTCAAATTGTCCAGCCTTAGTCTAAAATTTTAAAACCCAAATTTCAGGCTTTAAAAATGTTAAATTGAATTGAATTTGCTGTTATTATAGGTCTTAAATCTTTATTTTCTGACAAACTTCAGCCTGAGTGTGCTTGAGTCTGATTTCACAGCATGCACCGCAAAAGCCGGCACATTTGGTTGTTTAACAAAGATGGCTGCCATAGCAAGCACAAATAATGTAGTTTTTGTCATTTATAAAGGTTTTGAAAACAATCGTTTTATTTTGTTTTTCATAAAACACAGCATTTTTAAAGTTGCAAAATTATGAAAGACATTGTTTCGTGTTTGATTTCATGTCATAAGTTCATGTATATATATCTTCAAATATTCAAATGCTAGTTTTAAAGGAAGCTTTTAGACTTATAAAATCAATTGTAATATTTTTTTAAGTGATTTATGTCAGTTTGCTGGATAAACATAAGCATGATACAGTGCCTATAGAAAATCATCATACCCCTTTGAAATCGTTACATTATTTCTCATACAGCCTGAAATTAAACCCCATTCCAAATAACTTTCCAGCTTTATTTACAAATTTGGTCTTACAATCAAACATATGAAAGAAAAAATACAACAACAGTTCTTCAACTGAATATTAAACAAAAAACTATAATAACAGGGTTGGAAAAGTCATCAGCCCCTTGACTTAATATTTAGTTGAGCCACCTTTTGCTTTAATTACAGCCAAAAGTCTGTTTGAATATGTCTGTACAAGCTTTGCACACCGTGACTGGGGAATATTTGCCCATTCTTCCCTACAGAATTGCTCAAGTTCAGTCAAATTCTTTGCGGAGCGGCGATGGACTGCTCTCTTCAAATCCATCCACAAATTTTCAATTGGGTTAAGGTCAGGGCTCTGACTTGGCCACTCAAGAACATTCACCTTCTTATCTTGGAGCCATTTTGCTGTTGTTTTGGCAGTATGCTTAGGGTCATTGTCGTGTTGGAAGGTAAATGACCTGCCCATCCTCAGTTGTCTAGCAGATGGACGCAGGTTTTCCTCAAGAATTTTGATGTACTTGGCAGCATCCATTTTCCCTTCAATCCTGACCAATCGCATAGTTCCAGCTGAAGAGAAACATCCCCACAACATAATGTTGCCACCACCATGCTTTACAGTAGGTATGGTGTGTCTTGGGTGATGTGCGGTGTTTGGTTTTCGCCAAACATAACGTTTGGAGTTTAGTCCAAAAAGGTCAATTTTGGTCTCATCAGACCATAGCACCTTTCGCCAGAAGGTATCAGACTCTTCCAAATGAGTTTTTGCATAGCGCAAGCGAGACTGGGTGTGACACTTTTTTTAGAAAAGGCTTCTTTTGAGCCACCCTGCCATACAGGCCAGCTTTATGTAAAGCTTGGGAGATAGTTGTCACATGCACAGACTGACCAGACCCAGCCATAAAGTCCTGCAAGTCCTTCAAAGTTGCCTTTGGCCTCCGGGTAGCTTCTCTTACCAATGTCCTCCTGGCTCTGTCATTTAATTTGGATGGACGGCCTGATCTTGGCAATGTGCTGGTGGTGCCATAGACCTTCCACTTCTTAATGATGCTCTGAACAGTACTCCGAGGGATAGCTAAAGCCTTTGAAATGTTTTTGTAGCCTTCTCTTAACTTGTACCTCTTGACAACTTTATCCCGAAGGTCCTTTGAAAGCACTTTTCCAACCATGGTGAATTCTTTGCAGTACAATGCACTACTAACAGTGGATTCTTTAAGAAACTGCTCTTTTTATTCTAAAGGCAATCAACACCACTACTACTGATGTCAGATGGGGCAATTAACCAGGTGTTTAATATTGAAGTTGATTACTTGCACCTGAGCAGGTTTATAATGTCATACTCTAAGGGGCTGATCACTTTACCAAACCAGGCATTTCACTGATTCATTTTGATTCATCCTCTGGAATTTATTTAAAGTATATTTTTACTTTAATGATGAGAATTGCAATGTGTACATCCAGCTCTTAACTGCACTTAAGACTTAATCTATTTTATTTTCCAGGGTGTGACAAAAGGTAAAGTATTTCATAGGGTATGATGATTTTCTATAGGCACTGTATATATCTTACATTTGATGCAATGTTTTTTTGTTTTTTTTTTTTATGTGCGACCTTTTATTTATTTTTCATGTTGCCAGTTTCATATGTAGCCCTAGATAAAATACTGTTTCCGGATTCAGGTTGATTTTTGAGTCTAAATTTGACCATAACATGTTTCTGTTTCATCAACTTGAATGATTTTTGAAGACAAATCTTATTTTTACACATATTTTGGGAAAATGCTTTGACATTTTTTTTTGTGTGTCAAAAAAGCACTGTGTTCAAATCCATTACCCTTTTGTGGTGTTCGTTAAATTAAAATGCTGTAAAATCCATTAGATCAATATTTATTTTCCATTTTTTGCTTCGATCTCTTCCAAGACTTTGACAAAAAGTAAAAACATCCAGGCCACCATTATTTTTCTTTATTTCTTTTCAAAATCAGTGACCATGTAAGATCCTGGCAAAAAAGGGTAAAATTCCAGGATTTAAAATGTAGACGTTTTGGTTAGAGCTGCGGCAGAAAGATTGTGAATAATATTACGTGTTTTCAACCACAAACAAACACAAATGAGTTGCAAATTTGAACAATGGACAAGGGTTAATGTTTGAATGTCCTGTCGCATGTATCCAACTTTTTGGTCATCAAGACCCATCTAGACATTCAATAAAAGAAGGTGCTCAGATGCGTATTTAAATAAGTAAAATGAAGTTTGTGTTAAAATAATTCTTAATATTCATAATTAAATTAATTAGTCATTATTCTGTAAATATTCTGTTGGCTTTGGACTCTTTAATTTAGATCTTCCTAAAATTATTTGAAAAATAAAGTTTGCATCTTTAAAAAATGAAACACAAGTGACGATGCCTCTTGTACTGCGCGTGCATGTCACGTCAAAGCAGTATTTCGTTCACGCACAGGCTAGACTTGATTAGCATATTACAAGTAATTATAATTTATAATAAGCACTCCCCCAAAAAATGTGATTTCATTAAAAAAAAAAAAAAAAATTGTCGAAAAAAAGATTAGTGTGGCAGCGCACCTTGATCGAAAACCATGGGCGTCAATGGAAAAGAGATTTGGATATTCTGTATCGGATTGCTTTCTGACAATGAGAGCGACCAATGAAAGCTGTTTTTTATAGCATGAGTAGGACGTAAAAGAGCCACTTGGTGTTGGTCATCTCACATTTACATAGCGACTTCGCACAGGAATGAAATAACGCGCCACAAAACCTCTCTTTACTCTGTTTCAAACTGAGCCAATGTGCCCTTAGGTGGATGCAGATTATTTCAAGCATAAAATGTTAATTTGCATTAATGTTCTGTTCTTGATGAGTACTTTAAAGTGGTAAGCAACTGGTCTGATTGGGAAATTGTCAACATCTTTTCTTTTATGGATGTTCAGGATGTTCCCTTCATATCACACCTCCACCTCATTTGGACACGCATCCAAAACATAAAATGGTCAGCAAAAACAGCAGCTACTGAGAACTTCTAGAAACAACAAGAATCATTTAGCATCAGTTAGCTTTTTAATGATTCATTATAATTATTTTCCTGTTTTATAACAAAACTTGTGATCTCAAAGCATCTAGAATTTAAAAGCAGAAGTAAACATTTGAGCTTAGATAACAGTGGCACACAGTTTCTACCCGTTTTTTGCACAATTAAACCCATTGTTGTGTTAACAGTGTGTAAACATGAAGCTTAACTTTATAGTGCAAAGATCCAGAATTACTAGAGTTTGTGTTAGGTTGTTAACAAAAAATCAACCTTGATTCCATTTTGCAGTAACATTATCAGTGTGTGCGTGTGTGTGTGTGAGCAGATTGGGACAGCGCATCCCTGCCAAACGAGGCTTTGCTAGACACAGTGTCTCGTTTTGTACTTGGTGTCCTGCTGAAACACACTGGACTGCTGGGACTGGCGTGCGGAGAGGGGAGGTATGACTCTTTACCCTATTTGACTAAGAACGCAACACTGTTGGCAATTCAAACGCATCCACTTTTCCATCTTCTTGCAGATATCAGCCCTGTAAACTGTTGGCAGAGGTGTATCGCAGTGTTTATAAAGTACGGAATCGCCTCTTGGCCTGCAAGAACATGGAGCTCATCAAAACCCGCTCATCCTCACGAGAACGCAGAGTATGACACTCCCTTGCAGATGATGATATATCATAATATCTTGATATTTTACAACACTATTTTTAGGGCTCGAATATTAGAACCCTCTTGTAAATGTTCAGAGGATTATTGTTTTGTGGCTTTCGTACTTTTTTGAGTGCCTAAACGTGATTAAAAGTTACACACAAGCACATGTTTTGTCAAATTTCACACACATCAGAACTGGTGAAAATGTACATCTGATTGGTGTTCGGAAAGTGGGTGTGGCTAAATGGCTCTATAGCGCCACCTAATACTTTTCAGCTCATAGTCACAATTAGATTGTCGTAGGCAAATTAAATTTGACACACGTGTAGGGTACCAAGACTTAGATATGAGAAATATGGATAGCTTTTCCAAAACCGACAGAAAGTTGGCTAGTTTGCAAAAACCTCTACGAATTGCCACTTATGTACGTCATACTAAAAAACTCCTCCTAGAAATTTGGTTCTGTTCATCTCTAAACTGCATGAGTCTTATCTTAAGGCATGTGCGATGTTAAATTTTGAAGCTTTTTTTTAATGTTAAATTTTGCAATGTCCGATCGGAGTGGCAACCTCCTGCTTTCCCTCTTTAATCCTAATAGGATGTGACTTGAACTGCAGTTCCTCTACCTGCCACTAGAGACCGGCTCCAATACAGAGCAGGTTCTCATTCACTCAAATGTTAAATTGCCAAATTTGGAGCTAAAAACTCATATTTCCACCCCTGGCTCCACTAGTTTTGTTGATCTAGATCTCTAGACTAGGCAGGTGATTTTGTTTCATTTGTTGGCTTAAGATTTGTTAAGCCTTGAAGTTGTGCATAATTTAAAGGCGGGGTTTCTTGTCAGGGAGATGATTGACAGTTTTTTCAGCCAGTCACATCATGGCGTCATCCTCCGCCGTCGTGATTCCCTGCTCATTTCATCTGATGAACCCGGCTACTCTTGTGTTCTTCTTTTATATTTTACTCTCGGTTGTTTCTTTTTTATTTGTAGTTTTAGACTGGCCAGTGTGTGGATTCTATGCCCACGTCCCACCTCTGGGGATCTTTTTCAATTTCTGCCAAGTCTCACTTTCACAAAGGTGATTGTTGGCGACACCTACTTTTAGCTTCGTTTCACTTCTGCTAGAAACAAATGGGTGACGTCACTGATGCTTTGTCCATGTTCTATAGAGTCAACGGTTCAAGCTTGCCATGCATGTTAACAGTCCATGTCTCATAGCGTCACTTGGTGGCAACATGGAATTTCCCATTTTCTGCTGTTTAATACTGCTTTTTAAGACAGTGTTTGAAGGACATGTTTGAAAATTGCAACACTTATGTAAGGGACGGAGACTTAGAAAAAAGTAGAGGAACACGCAACGTACACACAATCAATCTTCAGTAGTGTATGTCCAGAACTCTGAAATGGCTGTTTCGAACAGTGTATCTCACCACCCGGCTAGCTTTGTCGGTATTGCATGAGACTCTTAATCTCAGAGTTGTAGGTTCGAGAGTTGGGAGCTTTATAGTTTCAGCATTTGCTATGACTCAAGTCTATAAAGTAAGCCTTTATTTTCTGCAGGGTGGTTTAATTTAGTTTCTTCCACTTGTAATACTGGCTTTTGTTCGACCTGAAAGGTAGGCGGCCAAAAATGAAGATGCCACAATCATTTTGACCAATGTACAGTGGTGGGCAGTAACAAGTGGTGTTTTTGGTCTTACCGTTTGGTCAACTACCTTTTGTGAAATGTCAGTTTCTTTTTTTAATGAGTGGATAAAAAATTGGTAGAATGCGTGAGCCACCAATCAGGGTACAGCGATCGCTCTGTTTTGAATTATTTTTGTTGGCTCTTGGTGGAATCGACGAATGCAGTGTCTGTTCAACAGCAGCGTTTTTTTAAGACGCCCGTTCTCCTTAGTTAAAGATTTAGTTTCTGTTGCGAAATCTAGTTTCGGTAATCTGATATAAGCAGGTTATAGGCACATTTAGGTACAGTATAGTAAAAGGAAACCTGTGACCTGTGTTTTATAATTTAGAGTTGAAGTTTTTTTCTTATTATCAAACTTGAATTTGCACTCCTGCGGCAAGGTGTCTTTCCCATCCCGCCCCCATTCTCTCTCTTCCTAATTTCCTGTCACTCTCCACTTTCCTGTCTGTTCCGGAACAAAAAAATCAATAAAGGCTACGGCTAAAAAAAATTATCTGAGAAATCCCAAAATTTTTAGTTAGTTCATTTGGGTATAAAGGAAATCTAGATTCAATCTCTCAAAAATTATTACAATAATAATTGATAATGGTATAATATAGCCATAATAAACCATAGCACTTTGGATACTTAAGTACATTTTAAGGCAAATACTTTTATTCTTTTACTCGAGTGAAATTCTTAAGAGAGCACATTTACTTTTACTGGAATAATATTTTGTCTAGTCTATCTCTGCTTTTACTCAAGTACTTGCTTTGTGTTCTCTGTCCACCACTGCCATTGGACAAAAAATGTGCTTCCCTGAGTTTGAATCACCAACAGGTTTCCAAAACTGACAGGAAGTGATGAAAAGAACTTGTTTTATAATGTTACTTGTTTAAGTTGCGAGTAAAGGATAATTGTCCACTTTTATTTTAATTTTAAATAAAACAAAAGGTAAAGAAGTTTCAGAAGTGACTAGAAGCACAATCACACCAAGAAGCAAAGGCACTTCAGCCCCTAGATGATAAATCTCAGTAACTCCATTATACGTGTTGCAATATATTTTATATCACGATATATATTGATACACCCATAGTGAACACCACTGTAACCATAACCCCTTTAAAAGTGTAGGTTTCTGAAAAAGCATTTAGGGCTGAAATTGGTTAAAAATTTAAGTACATCATAGTTGGGGAAAAGATGTGGGGAATCACTGAGTGTGAAAGGGTAAGGCTTATTTTAACTTTATAACTATATTGTAGTTAATAGTAATAATATAGAATAATAGTTATTCACAACAAAGTCACATTTAGTGGAAATTGACATGGTGAAAATAAGCTAAATAATGAACAAAAATGTGTACCTGGCTTCAAACATGTTTTTAACGCTGTAAAGTTGAACAGTTTTAAAATGGACTCCAAGTGATCAGTTGATGAATTGCAGCTTCTGTCATTTTATATTGAACTTCGTGGAGGAAAGTTAAAGGTTGTTGCTTGGACCCGAAAGCACAACCTGGGTCATGGACCAAACAGTACCATTCTATTTCCATCTATTTCCAATGGACTTGATCCCCATTCCACTAGAACACAAAAAGCCAGCCCTGATTTTTATCAAATATGAAAATAATTCACCGCAAGAGAATCTTCTTCCACTGTACAATATGTTATGCCATTTCCTGTTCTGGGAACAGATTTCTGAAAATGTGGATTCCGTGGAGATGGACCCGCAAGAACACTCCTTCACTCGAACCATCGATGAGGAGGCTGAACTGGAAGAGAGAGACCGAGAGAGAGAACGAGAGGAGGGACAACAAGAGCAGGAGGATGAGGAGGATGAAAGGGAACATGAGGTCATGACTGCAGGAAGTGAGTTGACTTAATTCTGTCAGGTGCATGCTTGCGTGTGCGGAAGCTTTGAGTGGCTTTCACACTTCTTCACACACATGGATACATAAGAAAACTTTGTCTTGTTAAAAGTACCAAAATCAAACAGAGTTTAACACGCATTATCAACCCTTAGAAATATCTTCATGCACCGGTGCGTGTGCCAATCACAGCGGCTGTTTTAAATTATGCAGGAATGACACAATCCACCTATTAGTTCATGTAGATTTAAAATATAATATGTGGGTTTAAAAAAGGTTAATAGTTTTAATGTTTTTTTTTGTTTTTTACAAACATTACAAAAGCTATCACACGTAAGTTGCAAGGTAATTCAAATAAAATGGGAGAAAATGCCTGACCATCTTTCAATTCCATTTTACAGACCTTAAATCGGTTCCATCAGTGCCATCTAGTGATTAAAAGAAGGGCTTACCTTTGGAAGTACAATACCTGGGATATGGCCTTCATTTCGATTTTTTTTGTTTTTTTTTTAATAGTAGTAAAAAATACTTTAGAAAGGCCCTGGACCACTATTAAGTTAATTTTCAAAGTCTGTCAGTCTTATTTTAAGGCATATTCGATGTTTTGCAAAGCTTTTTTGGCTATGTTAAGCAATGTTGCTCACAACAGTCATAACAACAGGAAGATGTTAATAACTCAGACCTGCTAGGTGCGATCTGGTTCAAATTTGCTGTGCGTGTTATGAGTCTATACCTGAATGAATCCATATAGCAACCTAAGGTTTTAGTTATTACCTAGTGGCAGCATGGAATTTCCCATTTAATACTGTTTTATACAGTTATTTCATTCTGTGTTTGAAGGACATGCTTCAATTTTGATACACTTTGAAACAAGTTTCTAAAAATGACAGGAAGTCAGTTATTTTTTATTTACTTGTAAAATTAATACAATTACAGACCTTGTACGTGAACAAACTCCTCTATATGTCATCTGTCCATCCCCAAACTGCATTTAAGTCTATTCTCAAGGCAAACGTGATGGTATATTGCAAAGCTTTTTTTTAATTGGTTAAACTGTGTTCACGGCAGCTGTCAATGGTGCCAGAGGTGGGATAGCCCTTTGAACTCACAGCTTTAATTTCAATCTATTATTCCCTGTTTCTGCCTTCCTATTTGAAAATGAATATCTACAGATGTCCACCCATCGTAGAGAAAGCTAATTTGTTTGGCGAGACAATGCACTTATAGCATTCATGAAGCAAAATTGAAGCTTCATTGTTATCATATTAATTTGAGCATGTTTTCCACAGCATTGCTTTAACACCGGGCATTCACTGTTAATGCGTTCATTGTTTACTTGTCATTTCAAAGTAGAGGTCAACCAATATTGGTTTTCTGTAGCCGCCGTCCGCTAAGTGCTGCCAATTTTTTCAGAACACTTTTGAACAAACACCATCATTTATTTAACAGTGACTTATACTGCACACAATCAATAAGAACAACTTAATAAGTAAAAAAATAAATGAAACTGAAATATAATTTTTAAATTTACATTTTAACTATTAGAATTACAATTATCAGACAGCATTAACTTAACAGAAGAAACATTTCTAGTTGGCATTTCAGTAGTTTACCTTCAATCTATAATCCCAGGACTACAATAACCATTAAAATAAGCTCTAATTGAAAAAAAAACATTGACTACTATGTTGTTTTTGTTTTGTTGTTAACAGATTGCTTCAAGTTACGAACCAAATTACCATACTCTAGTAAAATAAATAGGGTTGTTCCGATTCCGATACAAGTATCGGAAATGCTGCCGATACCACAAAAAAATCTGGCATCGGTATCGGCGAGTATTTGAGTCCACGTACCAATCCGATACCATTTTCATAAACATAACCTAGTTACGCCCGCTAGCTTTGTTTATCGCTGCAAAGCGGAAATCAATTCTTCTTCGCTGCTCAGAATGCAAACACAGGAAGTTGTGTCGTGTTGCCACAAGCAACCAATGAGAAGGACAAGCTGCGCCAGACACAACAAACATTGGAAGCTTCATTCAAACAAAGAGAAAAGTTTACACAAGACATCCAACGAGCAATAAAGATAACTGACAGGATTATCGAGTTTATTGTACTGGATGACCAGCCACTGTCAGTGGTTGAAAATGTGGGCTTTCGCCGCTTAATTGAACATTTGGAGGCCCGGTACAGTTTGGCTGGTTGCAAATATATCCCCGAAACAGAGCTCCCTAAATTATATGAGACAGTGTGTGAACACATTTCATGTAAACTAAAGGACGTACGAACTATCAGCTTCACTACTCACATCTGGAGCTGTGACTCGAATCCCGCTGTCTTTACTGAGTTTGACAGCACACTGGGTAAACAAACTGACGCCTTTTTACTCTTTTACTCTTCAAAGTGCAGTGCTGCAGGCTAACGAGTTTCGCGGCTCGCACGCATCCATAGCTGAATCAATCGAGAATATCAATAAAAAAACACCCTTCTTGAGGCCGTCAAGAAACGATTCACAAACATCGAGGAAGAGCCCTTGTATGCAGTTAGCAACTCTCTTGTTTCCATGTTTCAAAGATAGGGTATGTCTATAAAAAAATTTTTCATGTCCATATTGATTATTGTCATTGCCATATTGAGTATTTCTGAAGCACAGCATAAAATAATTCTGTCAATTAATACAGGGCTAGTAGTATCTACAGCTGTATATACAGATACACACCCAGGTATCGGATCGGTACTCGGTATCGGCCGATACCATGAGCCCAATATCGGGATCGGTATCGGGAGGGCAAAAATGGTATCGGAACATCTCTAAAAATAAATGAATAAAAACACAATCATGCTGCACAACTTTTTATGCAAGGACAGTGCTAAACCCTTAGACCGGTTTATTGCGATAACATATAGTCATTAATCAGAACTTGTTGCTATAGAGCAGCTCTATACCTTGTTCTTAAACAAACTAAATATATAATTATTCAGCAGACTGATGCTCGCACATTGTTTTTGTGCTTTGTAAGCACACACACAGAGACGTGCGCAGATATAGAGACGTTTTGCTCACTGTTGCTCGTTGCTAGCTGAAAACACTAAACTCCATTGATTATGCTAGCTTGGCTAACGGTAGTGATACTGATTCAATGCTATTTGTTTTTATCTTTCACTACGTGAAGCAACTCTTCATAGTTCACTAGTAACATATAGTAGATAAATTGCCATGATACTTTGACGGATCACATGTTAAGCCGTAACTTTATCCTGCAGGACTATCGTTAAACTTCTTTTGGCTTTGGGTCCTTCACATGCGGCAACAGTACGTTCCGCCGCAACAATAACACAGGGCTGCCCGCGGATGTGCCTGACTTTAAATCAGCGCTTGGAAATTGGCCGATGCCTATATATAAAAATTAGCAAATATCGGCCCGATATGGTGTTCAAAGCATTAACAGAATTTATTTTAGGTAAATTATCTTGTAAAATAAGACACCATTGTGCTAAACGTTTACCTGCATCAACCCAAACCATTGACTTTTGTGAAGTAGCACTATATTTGGAAAGCTATTAGAGCATCAGCTGCTTCTCTAACACGGCTGCTCTGTGTCTTATGTCTCGGCGGGTGCAGAAATCTTTCAATGTTTCCTATCAGCACGGGAAACTGCTCGAGGAAGAGAGCGGGAGCGAACCGGAAGCTTGAGCTTCCAGGAAGAGCCGGCTCAGCGCAATCAAGAACGAAGGAGTAGCACCAGCCCTCAGGAAGGACAGGATCTGTACACTACCTCCTGCAATGCTGTGATCCACCGCTGCGCCATGCTCCTGCTGGCTCTCAGCAGGCCCCTCTCACCACACATCAATCAGCAAACTCTGACTTGTGGGGTCAGCCAAGACTCTGGTGGTTTCATGACCAGGTGAGTGTTTATAAATATTTGCCTGCACGACATCTTATCTGGACAGCCCTTGACACTGAACTTGATCACCTCTGCAGTCTACTTTAGCGGGTTCTTGTCCCACACAGGAATGCCTGACCTACTTTCCCAATTTCACCTCATGCTTTTGCAAAAGACCCCTGCCCTGATTTTGAAATACCTTTTTTAAGCCGACCTACTTAGTGTTGAGGCAAATGTTTTTCAGCAGTTGGATTAATTTCAATTTGGGTCACACTTTTTTTTACACAGCAGTTTATTTGAATTTTGTTTGTAGGAGCGAAAGCCTTTCAGCAGAGAGTCGGTCCGTCCAAAGCAGTCCCAACTGCAGACTCACAAAGTCCAGGAGTGAGTCAGATTTGTCCCAGCCTGAGTCTGATGAGGAAGGATACTCCCTGGTGAGATCTGGAACATGTGCACTCTTATCTTATCATGTTACTTAAAGTATAGCTGTGAAATGCGGTTATGTAACCTGCCAGTGTGACCTCTTTCAGATTGCCAGGAGGAATGTGGATCTGGATTTAGCTTTCACTCCGAAAAAAAGAGGTAAATTCCCCTCCCATGTTAGGCTCCACTGATCTTCTTATCAATAATAATATTTCCATTCAAAGGGAATAGAAACCATGAAAGAAGAAGACCCCCCCCCCCAAATGTATTGCATCAGAACTCTGAGTCCATGAGTAAAGAGTTTTGGATGGATGAGAAAGGAACTTAAATTGACTAAATGCTAAATACATAGCAGTTAGCTGCACGGGAACTATGTTGGTGTGAATTTCTTCATTTTATTACTCTCCAAATTCCGCTATTGAAGTCAATGGCAGCACTATGAACAGCCTGCATGTAAAGCTGGACGATATAGCCTAAAAAAAAAATTTTCCTCACCTATTTAAAAGCAATCTGAAGATAACAAAGAAAATGTAAAAAATGTATTATATCTACAGTATATGACATGATACATTCTGGTCTAATTGTTTTGTTGTAAATTAAACACAAAATACAACATGTACAGTTATTATATTAATAATAGTGAACGGACGGGTGTCACTTAAAGGTGTCTTGCATGACACTGCAGACCATGTCCACAAATATCTTTGGTCATCTCTCTTTAAAACAGTTTTCTGTTAGTTTTGGGCTTAAAACATGGAACATATATGCTTTGCAGCTGTATTACAATACTTTATTCGTGATTTCATTGTAAACATACAGTGTAAACAATGTTAGTGTTGGGCAGGTAAATCTAAAGGGGGAACGAAACATATACGTGCTGCATGGACGCGACACCAGTGCCACAAATCTTTGGAACAAAAATAATGCCAAAGGTATTTGAAATAAAAAGCTTATTGAATTAAACAACTGCGAAAAAAATGCATTGCAATTAACAGTGCTTACATTTTAATGCATTGTATTTTCAGGGGTTGCATTTTTGTGCGCTGTATTTTAACATGGATGTATATTTAAGTAGTGAATATTTCAATCGGAAACATTTCACTTCACTTTTTCATTGTTAAAACTTCAATAATTAATATTCACCTCACAAAGTCCATTTCCAAAATATTCAGTTTGTTTAATAATTCCAACAATAACATTCGTCAGACATTTTTCGGTTAATTTTATTTCACTTTACAAATTCGTTTCCGAAAATTTTTTCTTCTGTTGAAGGCTTTCTGTACAACTCTCCAGACTCTTCTGCTGACTGGTTTGGGGTGCGATCGATCCGCGAGTGTACATACAGTTCTCAACAGTCCTACAGCTATGACGAGTCCGACTTGGATCTGAGCCTCTCCCTCAGACTTCATGCTCTCATCGAGAACATTGTGAACTTCCTCAGTGGAGATGTAGGGAATCCTCCTGCGTTTAAGGAACCTGAAGAGAGTGTGTCCACCAGCCCACAGGCCATTATTGCAGCAATGGAGCAGCAGCAGAGTCGAGCAGAGGTAAATTAATTCTGAAAGTCAGTTTCCGCACAACACAAGTGACGTGCATGACGGGGTTATTGTTGTGCTTTGCAGCTGCGTTTAGAGGCTCTCCACCAAATCGTGGTGTTGATTTCTGGCATGGAGGAGAAAAGCAGTCAGACAATGTCTGGAGCCAACCGCACATGCATCAGTTTTCACTCGTCGTCTTTGCTAACATCGGTCAGACTGCAGTTCCTGTCTGGATGTTTTGGCCTGGGTGCTGTCAGTAATGGAGGACAGAAGGATGAGAGTATCCAACTCCACCATTACCAGGTTCACTATTGCCTTCCAATGTTTCCATTTAGTGGTGCTGTGTTTGTGGTGTGCTGTTATGGACATCGTTGTATATAAAGCAAGTCATAAAAGGATCATACAAATAAACAGAGGGCACATTATATTGTTATCTCATAAATTAGTAGAGGAAAACTACCTAAAGTGGCCATTTTAAGCCATTTTTAAAGCAGTAATAATAAATATTTGATCCCTCTATACAGTGGTACCTCGAGATGCTTCTAGTCGCGAAAATTCCAAGATATTAAAAACACAAACAGTTCTACTCTATTGTTCGATTGTTAATTCTGACGTCAAGCTGCGCTTCCGGGTCCCATTGCAGACAATGCTAAAAGGGGATGATGCACTTTAAAACACTTTAAATCGAGCAAAACATTATGTATAGATTACCAATAATGTGCTATAACAAATGTTAGAGTCAAGGTGTCGTAAAAGAAATGACGTTTATAACATGGAAAGTGCTGTTCTGTAGCGCAACTTAGAGAAACCATGTGACGTGTTTTCAGTAGCGTCTCTTCATCCCTTCACACACGCTCGGTATTTTCTACGCTTGTGCTTAGTTTCGTGTTGGTGTTCATAATTCGTGAAATATTTTCTGCCATTTTACCCTCATCCGACATTTTGCCACATTTGTTTTATTCTGTTTTATTATCATTTATTACATGAACAATGTGTAGATTTAAGGATTGAAAAAACCGTAAGGTTTTCCATTTTTTTAATCAACTAATCCTGTTGTTTCTAAGAGCCATTGCATGGATTAGGCTTTTTAAAACTTGCTTCGAGACAAGAAATGTTCGAGATACCACCCCGTATTAATTTCATATCTTGAGGTACCACTGTACTTTCGAAATCCAATATTAATCGTAAAAACATCTTTGAATCACCCCCGTTCCATCTCACAGCCAGGCTTTCGGCATGCCGCCTTTGGGACTTGTAGTTCAATCATGGGTAGTGTAGTGCGTAATGGCTGCCAGTTGCATACCAGTTTCATGCAAATTTTGTAGGGGTTTAAAATTGGGAATGTGTTTAATGTCAACGAAACAAACATTAGAAAGAATATTCACAGATTTCGGGGGTTTTGTGCAATCCTGGGTTGGTTAGCATAACTGCTAATATTGCTCTCTGTAACGTTGGGTCTGTTGGTTCGCAATGGACATCGTCAATGCCCAAATTCCCAAGCGCCCAACCCTTGCGCCTTTTACATTATAATCAACAAAAAAACACACTTTCTCTGCATTGTTGTTCAGCATGGGTCTGCTGCTCTCACTTCTGGGTCAGGCAGCACACCCGAGCTGCATAGAGGTGAGCTGTTCTAGCGATTAATCTGATTGGTCAGTAGGCGGAGGTAAGAACTATGGGCGTTGCGAGGAACACAGAGCCGTTTTCAGCTCAAAAAAGGAAAACAGGATTACACAAACATGCTTGAAACATTCGGAATAAAGGCATTTTTTTTAATGAGGGAACAACACTAAAAGATGCTGAGAATGTCAGAAAACCAAGAGAAATCCAATTTATAAGTGGGATAAATGTTTTTAACTGCACAGGGGAGCGCATGGTTCTTTCTTTAGATTAAACTGTGCATGTTTTGGAATTATTACAGTGGTGGAAAAGATTACATTTTGCACTTCATGCAACATGCCCCTTCAGTAATGATGAGGTTAATTTACACCACACTTGTTTTTCATTGCAGGATGGGGTCAGAGCAGCCAAAAAAACTTTACAGCTGGAAATTCAAACCGCGGTGCATAAGATCTACCAGCAGCTTTCAGTGACGTTAGAAAGAGCCCTGCAAGCAAACAAACATCACATTGGTAATGCCTTGAAAACAGAAAGATTGGACAGTAACTCTAGTTTGATGTAGAAACCTTTACGAATCAACAGAGCTTTCATATCATTCCACAGAGGCCCAGCAGAGACTGTTATTGGTGACTGTCTTCGCGCTGAGTGTGCGGTACCAGCCTGTTGATGTTTCATTGGCCATTTCCAGTGGCCTGTTGGATGTTCTGTCGCAGCTTTGTGGAACTGAAACCCTGCTTGGACAAAGTCTGCAGCTCCTGCACAAGCCTGGTGTCTCTCAGCTTAGCACTGCCCTAAAAGTGGCCAGCACTCGCTTACTGCAGATACTGGCCATCAGCACTGGGTGGGTACATCTTTCAACAGGGTTTCCGTGGCCTTAAATGGTCCAAAACCCAAAGTTTAAAATGTAAAAAGTTTTAGGTCTTTTACATTTTTAAATGAAATCAAATTAAAAATGTAAATTTTTCACAGTTTTTTGACACTTCAGCTCGAGTGTGCTAGAGACTGATTTCCCAGCATGCACTGCAAGAGCCGGCACATTTGGTTGTTCAACAAAGATTAACCACAAATAATGTAATTTTTGTCATTTATAAAGGTTTTAAATTATTAACCTCTTAAGCCCGAGAGTCCCCGGTACCGGGGACTTGCCCCCTTGTGCGTTACATTTTTTTACTCATAGCTCACTACCCCTGAGAATAACCCACACATATTAAATACCCTTGTGTTCAGCGGAAACTCCTCTAAAAACGTATCTAATTCAATTTCATAATCATGAACCACAGCTCGAACGCCATGCAAATAAACAACAACATGTCCGGAGTATAATTCATGACCACGTTTTGTTTATGTGCGATATATATCCACAATATAAACGGAAACACCAAAACCATGGCATCAAATGAAAGCTAACAACCAGCTGAATCCAGCGATATGCAACTCATTTACATTGCATGAAGTATTTCAGAGCAGGGAGAGAAAGTTCCCCGAAAAAACGCCAGCAAAAACCAAGCAAGCATGTAAATCTTGTCTTACCTTTGCCGTTTTTTTAACAAAAAGTTATTTCCATAGCGATAAAAGTCAGTTTGTTGTTATGTCCGATCGATAGCTTCGCGGAAACTCCATTTTGGGTTTTTCTGTTGCTCCGTGGTCTCATTACGTCACCAAATATGGAATGACTCCCCGTGCGTAAGAGGTGGTCTCTCCACGCTGCGCGTCGTGTGATTCGTCGGCGATCCCCGTCAGTCTCAAAATGGTTGAGCTCATTGGCTTCCATAGAATCAGAGCTTTTCAGTGATATATAGAGCTCCCGGATTGGACAGATGGTCGGGGGTAGGGACACGCAGAAGCTCGAACGTCGAAAGCGTTTGTGAATGAAAGGTTCCCAAAAGCGCAGCAAGATGGATTAAATGAGCTTCCACCCCCCTTTTACAGCGTTTCTTTAGGAGTTTTTTTGCTGAAATCATGTCCCGTAAGCAAGAAAAGAAGACTATGAACGTAGCTGAAGCTTTGGACAAGATTTTTTCCATATTTCAATTATTGTGCCAAATTGTGCCAAACTGTGCCAACATGGATTACGCCTGAACTTTGTTCAATCAAAACCTGTACAGAATATTAGTTTCTTGTAGTATGAACACCAAACTTGCTACAGATGTTCTTGACATGTAGTGGTTACAATTGATTGTGTTTATTTGCTTCGTTATAAGTAAAATAAGGAGATATTGGAGGAAACATGTGGTTTTTTTTTTAGGCGGAGTTCATTTTTTGGCCATTCCAACATCAATTACTCTTACCCTGTGTTCTTGACTGTCAAATTAACTCATCCACACCACTCCCCAAGAACATATCTTCATTTTGATACCAAGATTTGCAGTTTAGACCTTGTAAAAGCTGAGAAATGCCTCAAAAAGTAAAAGTATAGGATTTTCGGAAAATAGGCCTCAGGGCTTTTGAGGTTAAGGGGGGGGGGGGGGTTAGTTTTACAACACACTCAAGTAACAATTTTATCTACAGTTGGATTGTAATCGCAGTATTTGTTATAAACAACCTCATAGAAATTTGACTTGGCATCTTGGCAGCTCGTAACGCCCTGATATTCACCTGTCTCTTTAAGAGCCCCCTCCTTCTTTCCGACACGCCCCCTTCAGTGCGTCATACTCCATGCGTACTGCCACCGTTTGTTTTCCTTCTTCGAGCGCTGCTACATTTTCATAATAAAAACATTACAATCGTGTTTTTGTAACATGGCACCGGAGGATATTGTACAAGCCTATGCACACGATCCTACGTCTGACCCAGAAAGTGAGTTTTCGGCGGAACCGGAGCAAGTACAGAGACTTTTTCAAGACGTGTCTGCTTGGTAAATATCCTCTTGTAAATTTACACCATTTTGTGGCAGCGTTTTACTAGGAAATTAAAAATATGCATCATAATGAAACTATGTTTTGCTATGAAATAATACATAAGCTTTTTAACCATTTTTTGACGAAACGTGTCATCCCTGGGAAGCGTAAAGAGAGGGTCTCTCCTTGGCATCCAAACATACATCTCCTTGTAGAAGTCATTTTGTAATCCGGAGAACTACAGAGAGAGCACTCTGAACGATGAGCTTCGTTCACACGTAGTGAGACCAGCTGTTGCTAACAGTAGCTCCCTCAGCTGTAACCGCGTGTCTTTGTCGGAGTTGGAGGGGGAGGAGTGGTGCAGCAGCAGACGGGGGCGGAGGCGGAGCTACGCAAAAGGGCCGGTCTTCGCGAAACAGAGCGTTTCAGCACCCCACAATGTCTACTGCAGGAGATTCAAGGATAACTCAAATATGCACGAAAAATTCAAAGTCAAGATTCAGAGTAATATTGTGCGTTTATATTTGTCTGGGAATTTTATTTACCCATAAAATTCACTTTATATTCAAGTTATTCTTTTTCTAAAATTTTCAGTGTGACAATATGCTTCTGCAATGAAACTGAATTTATTTTAAGACTTTTAACACATCTTAACCAGAGGTGCCAATAATTACAGAGGGCACTGTATATTTGTAACACATAACTTTTTCAATTTACTTATGAGAAAAACTAGAAAATCCATAATTTTGTGTTAGATTTTTGTCACAAGTGAATATATAGCTCTGAAAAATATATTGTAAATCACTTGAATGCAAGTTTTAAAGGAAAAAGTTTTAAAATATTTACAATATTGCCTTACACTGTGTATGACACATGTTTATATGTTTGTTGGGGATGTTGTCAGTCACTTCCTGATGATTTTCAGTCTAAATTGGTCTGAGCAGTCTTTCACTTATATTTTAAGAAAACGCTTTAATCAAAAAAAGAAACAATTTTGTCAAATTTACTACGCTTTTGTGTTGTTCATCGCAGCCACTAAATTCAACTGCTGTAAAAATGTTATCAGATCAATATAAATCTCTTTTTCTACATCAATTGATTGTTTTCTCCCACAATTAATGTTCATGCCCCACTGACTTCCATCATAAAGACCTTTTTTGATTACAATGCCACAACACAAAATAATCCTTTGTTCTTGATTGTTGTTGGGAAGAGGTGAAATTTGAGATTTTTACTTTTGATCGCAATTTAGAACCAAAAACACTTGAGATAGACCTGTGCAAAAAAATCTTAGTTTCTGATTGGTAGATGATGTTAAATAAGCACAACTGCAAGTTGCATACAAAAATTTAAATGTGTTTCTTTAAAAATGATTTTCTCCAAAATTACATTATTTTAATGCTTTTCAAAAGTTGTCTATACAGTGAACGAAGTTTAATATTTTTTGGAGGATTTTAAGTTTACTTTTGTGTTCTCACAATGGCTCTAAAACAAACAAGGCGGGACCATGTGATTGACAGCTACATAGAACTGAGCTGACAGGTTCTTTATATCAAATTCATAGAAGTCATTCTCAAATTCTTGTTTGAGTAGGTTGTGTATAACAGCTTTGTGTGAGAGCCAGACAAGAGGCGGGGCTCTGAAACCGTCCTTCCATACTTATCAGGAAGTCACGTGTGAACATGTACACTCTCTATTTGATTGTCAATGGCAGTGACCAGGACAGCTTGACGGTTGCCCAATAGCAGTAGGCGGTGTCACGTCATACATGTTTTTTACACTCTATGCATGTGAACAAGAACTAAATCTGCAGACGATTGCAATCATGTAGTAGTTGTTCCTCTTGGTCCAGACCAAATTAAATGAACTAGAGGTGTGCCGGTTGACTTAAGCCCTTTTCAGACAGGACTAGAGAAATTTATGCTTCTCAAATTCCAAAGCAAAACACGCACTATGTTTCAGAAATTTTATTCCGTCCGAATGCGAATGTCTGAGATTACGGAAAATGAGGTTTTGACAAATGTTTTCCGAAATGAGGTTTGGACAATTCAAGTTTCTGGTATTGTAAAACTAAAAACAAGGAATGAGGAGGAAACACTTCGAATGTTTTAAAAGAACAAATTAACAATAAGAGCTAAATCGAAATTATTGAGACTGGCTACATTATTTTCAGTTAAGGCTTAAAAAATCTGTCAAAAAAAAAAATGATTTATGATTTTAATCGATTTTTTTCTTTCACCCCTTTCACCCCAACGCAATCACGTTAATAATAGAATAGGGGTACAAACAACTAATCCTAAATTGCAGTTTTTATTTTTTAAGTTAAAATAATTTGACATTAGATTTACAACAGGAATTGTTGCGTCTTTAAATAAAGTTCGCTTCTGACACTTTGCTTAAGCTAATGGTACTTAATTTCTGGGAACAACACTTCTACATTACACGTACATTCTCTTCGATAACGCATGTATTAACCAGGTAAACCTCAATCACCATAGCGCCCTCTACTGGTCTTCAACATACTACAATCACAAAACACAGTAATATTCTATGCAGAAATGAATATGTAATAATTATCCACGATACCACAAGTATTGACAATTTAAACACGGTCAAGTGCAATATTTATTTACTCTCAACAGTTGTATATTGTAATGTTTAGGAGCACATTTTTAATCACAAGGAACATGTTCATATTAAAGTAGTCAACCACATGAAAGATTGAGGGAAAAGACTACAGAACAATATTTTTACATTTTTTTTTTATCTGTACATTGACGCTTTTAAAGTTTCGTGTCTATGCTGTGCTTCAGGAACAGATGAAGTCACGTGTCGTGTGCCATCCAATAGAGAGCCAGTCATGCACTGGTCCAATAGTAGGAAAGTGCCAGTGGCGGTCAAAGTGTGCCAGACACTTTTGGAAAAATTTGACCGCAAACATCGCTTGGAAAACTAGTCCCGTCTGAATATGGATTTTGAGCATGTTTAGGTCCTCAAAAGTGTAAGCAACGATGGAAAAGAAGAAGAAAAATAATCATCCAACCAGAAACAAAAGGGTTCCACTCAAAGTCTGTGCTCAAGCCAAAATAAACTACACATTAATTAAACTGGAAAATGAATGTTAAGATTTATTATAAGACTTAAACTTGTGGGCAAGATCGAGTGCCACTCATTTGCTGCTATTCTATCATTTCCTCAGGACCTATGCAGACCGTCTGAGTCCTAAGGTGGTGCAGGCCTTGTTGGATCTTCTATGTAGTCAGTTGAAGAGTCTGCTGGCTCAGGCAGCAGGAAACTCACTTAGTGTGGGTACAGAACAGCGAGAGAAGACAGATGATTGCGCAGATGCTCTGAAAAAAGACTTTCGAGGTATGACACAAAGAGCCGAGCTGGAAAACACTCCTCAGGTCACTGTGTCCCATTATACATGTTTTTATGTCTGTATTTTGTAGCATTTTTACGTAAGAGGCACACTGCGGAGCTACACCTCGGAGACTTTCTGGTGTTCCTTCGGCGAGTCGTCTCTTCCAAAGCAATCCAATCCAAGATGGCCTCTCCGAAGTGGACTGAAGTCCTACTGAACATTGCTGCTCAGAAAGGCTGTTCGGGTAAGACAGTGTTTCACACACGCCTCGATTCGGTTGTCGGGTGAGTGACGCGTGTACGGTTTTTCAGGCATTCCGCTGGTTGGAAACCTGAGGACGCGACTGTTGGCCCTGCATGTTCTGGAAGCTGTACTTCCAGCCTGTGAGAGCACCGTGGAGGAGCACCAGATGAGTCAGGTGCCATGTTGTTGTTCACTGTTGTCTAATAGTATGGGAAATGTGATAGTTTTACTCAAAAAGTCTGGCCAGATTTTAATTTGGGAAACTTTATAACTACTTCCCAATAACCCACCTATTGGTAGCTGTTTTGCATATTCATAACGTGTATGCAGATTTACTGTCTGACAGTCAAAGTAGATGTGAGGGAGATTATAGTGAATATTTATGAGTTATAATAAAAAACTTAAACAATGAGCGATCAATGTTTTTTTTAAAGTAACATCGATAGACGCTGTGTGATGGCGTTTGCAGGAAACGCTGAGCGAGAACCTGTTACCGAATCAAACGCAGCTTCACCACCTGGGTGTCTGGAGGTTTAGTCCCACACATTTTCTCACTAGCCACAAATAATTATACTCCAGAAGAATTAACAAATACAGTAGAACTGTAGATTAATGAGCCGCTAAAGAAATGACTTCACTACGCCAAGACCAATCAGAGAGAAGGATTGCATGCAGCGTCTGTTTTTATTGGCTGATCTGATCTGAAGGGTTTGTGCTGCGCTGCCTGGATTGAGCCAGACACAGTTTTTCAGTGAAATAAAGCCAAGTAAAATAAGGAGATATTAGAGGAAACCTGTAGTTTTTTTTTGGGCGGAGTTCATTTTTTGACCAATTCAACATCATTTACTCACCATTTTCCTCTAATATCCCCTTATTTTACTTGTAAACAAGCAAATAAACACAATCAATTGTAACCACTACATGTGAAGGACATCTGTAGCAAGTTTGGTGTCAATACTACAAGAAACTATTATTCTGTACAGGTTTTGATTGCCCAGTGTTCTTGACTGTCAAATTAACTCATCCACACCACCCCCTAAGAACCCATCTTCATTTTGATACCAAGATTTGCAGTTTAGACCTTGTAAAAGCTGAGAATTGCCTTATAAAGTGAAGGTTTTGGATTTTTGGAAAATAGGCCTCATTGGATTCCCATAGTCTGTTCACATATTTTTGAGAATCCGTCTTGTGTATAGCATGGGGAAACTGTAGGACACAGTTCATGGCGGTGATTTTGGAAGAGAATGTGATTAAGTCGCTGTGATTGGATAAAATTGCAAGACCTGCACAATTTGTGGAGATTGGTGTTAATAGTTGTGAACGCAACGTCAGGTTTCTCAAGGAGTCTCTCGAGGGACCGATTTAACAAGACGTTAAGCACAAACCAAAAATGTGGTGATGAACACAAGCCTTTATGGTAATTTCTCCTTTTGTCTCGTATGAAAGGTGGTGGAGAGGCTGTTCTCGCTGCTCTCTGACTGCATGTGGGAGGCACCGATTGCTCAAGCCAAGCACACCATTCAGCTGAAGGAGAAGGAGCAGGAACTCAAAGTGCAGGTGCGGGAGAAACACATTCCAATGCAACAGTTCCCATGAGATGCAGCTAAATTGGCTCTCTGGGTGTTTCAGGGTGAGATGGAAGAGGAAGAGGAAAATTTGCCTATTCAGGAAGTGACCTTTGACCCCGAGAAGGCACAGTGTTGTGTGGTGGAGAGTGGACAGGGTCTGACGCATGGCAGTGGAGGCAAAGGCTATGGCCTTGCCTCTACTGGCATTTCCTCTGGATGTTACCAGTGGAAGGTTTTAAACACTCCTTTTAAAGGTCACTTTTAAAAGGTGTTGGTTTCTTCGTTCCACTAATAATTCTTTTTTCAGTTTTACATTGTTAAGGAGAATCGTGGAAATGAAGGAACATGTGTGGGTGTATCACGGTGGCCCGTGCATGACTTTAACCACCGCACCACTGCAGATATGTGGCTTTACCGTGCATATAGTGGCAACCTGTACCACAATGGAGAGCAGAGCCTTGCGCTGTCCAGCTACACACAGGGGGATTATATCACCTGTGTGCTGGATATGGAGGCCCGCACTGTGTCGTTTGGAAAAAATGGAGAGGTATGGAGCTTTCTTTGGAGAATGTTTGAACTTTCAACTTGGGTGGTTTTTTTTTTTTTTCAAAACGCCATAAGTCTATTTGTTGAAAAAAATTTTTCCATACATTTTTTTCCCACCAAACAGTAATAATTTCAAATATTTCAGAAAATAATTTTTATTAAACTAAAACATTCAAAGTACAATATCGATATTAAATCAAATGGCTGGTTCTAGAAAAGATTGGAAAATGTTGTCAGAACCTACACGTGAGTCAACATCCCACATTCTCTCCATTCACCTTCCGGTGTCTTTGGGACGTCTCTGTTGGACTTTATTGATGGAGTTTGATCCGTATTCATGGAATAATTATAAAATGAGACTTTATTAATCCCACAATGGGGAAATTGTGTTTTCACAGCAGCATAAGAACAACAGGATCCAGTGGATCGAGAAATAAACAAATACAATGTAATGTTTATAGTTGAAAATAGAAAGTAGTAATAATAATAATCATAGAAATATGGTGAGAAAAACTTAATATTGCACATATTCTTTGTGCAATATTATATACAGCATATTCCGCAGCCCTTCATCTTCTTTGCTTTGTGCTGAGGTCAGTGGACTTATGGCGTTTATTTCATTGTGTGTATATACGTTAACCGTGTGGCTTCACCCAACAGGAACCCAAACTTGCCTTTGAAGACGTCGATGCTACAGAGCTTTATCCTTGTGTCATGTTCTACAGTAGTAACCCAGGGGAGAAGGTGAGAAATAGATGTTTCATTTTAGAAGATCAACTAATCAGAACTGGTAGTAAGCTTCAATTTCTTCAACCAAGTTATAGACATAGAAAGAAATGTATATTTTGCCGTTTGATATAAATATTTATAAACTTTGTTGGTTTACAATTGTGACTTTTGAATTACAGCTTTTTGTTTGAGGATAAATAGCATGTAATTGAAACTATTGCGTAATGAAATGCACAGATGTTCTCGAATGGAGAGTGCATATGTCTTTCCGTTGTTTTTTTTTTTGTTTTTTTTTTTCTTAACATTATCCAGAGCCTTTTGGGGTTTTTTTTTACTACTATACAATAAATTATCTTTAAGACAGTTTATTGTGGAGGTGCTTGAAATAATTTTTTTAGAACAACCCCAGATTCTTTTTTTTTTTCTTCTTCAAATTTAATTACACTTTTTTACACAACTAAAACATTGAAAAATACAATAAAGTCTGGAGCCTTTTTAGAGCATTTTTTTACTACTTTACATTATGGTTTAATAAATTCTCTTTAAAACTTTTTTTCATGGCAGTGCTTTTTTTTTTTTTACAAATATTTCTTAATTACATAACACAAAAAAATCATAAATTCCCCAAAAAGCAAAGACAAGAGTGAAGCAATGTACAAATTGTATCACATTCTCTCCTAAACCTTGCACAATTTTCCAGGGACTTTTTGTTTATTGTGCTGTGTTTTGTGCAGGAATTTTAAAAAAAGAAGCCCTTTTACCAGGTCTTTTATGTCAAAGGGTTATCCCTTCTTTTCATCTTTTCACCACTAGATGGCACAAACTTTGGAAAACTAAAAACCTTTTAAAAGAAAAAACTTGTAAAACGAAACCGAAACAGATCACGCATTTTATTCATTCATATTCATTTCATTTGAATATGAATTATGTTGCAAATTGTGTCATAATTCTTGTAATGTGTAACACAAAATATCAAACAATAGGTGGATTGTGTCATTCGCACAAACAAGTTTCCCTCGGCATTCGCAGAAACACCGTCTATGAGCAACCCGCTGACATGGAAATCGCTTAGGGGCCGTCTGCAAATTACCAGATCCAAAATATGTTTTACCCATGGGATGCAGCATGGGAAGAAGGATGTTGACCATTATCTTCCAATACGTCAATAAGTTGCATTTATTGTCAAATTATTGTTTTGAAAGATAAATACATGGGTTTTTTTCTCACATCAGGATTAAATTGTTGGCTGTAGAAATGTTGAGTACACCCAAACACTGAGCATTTCCTGATAATCCATTGAGGCATCTTTTTAGCAGCAGATTTTTATTTTTTCACTTGTGATTACTCACTTAAATGCTCCATCAGTTCTTCTTTAAGAATAGATTTCAGTTTTCTCAGTTCATGACCACTTGTACAACTCCGTCGCTGCAGGTAAAAATCTGTGACATGCAGATGAGGGGCACACCACGTGACCTTTTACCTGGCGATCCGATCTGCAGCCCTGTGGCCACCGTCCTGGCAGAAGCCACCTCTCAGCTTGTTCGAATCTTGCACCGTTCTGAGCGATGGACACAAACAATAAACGACTGCATCCTCCAGCGACTCCAGCAGATAAGGTGCTGTCTACGAGAAGGAGCATCATCCCCCAGAGTCACTCGACTCCGCAAAAGCCGTTCGGCCCATAGTCGGGAAGAGCAAGACGAGAAGGAGGAGCGAGGGGAGGAGAAAGGAAGAAGTGGACGCCATGCTTTAGCAGAGCTGTCGGAGGCAAACCTACGGATGCTGTGCCACCAGGTGTGGCCAGTATTGGCTGTCATCGGAGGTGTAGATGGTGGGTTGAGGATGGGGGGACGGTGTGTACACAAACAGACGGGGAGACATGCCACTCTGCTGGGTGTGGTGAAGGAGGGGAGCACATCAGCTAAGGTGCAATGGGATGAGGCCGAGATCACCATCAGGTGAGAGACGGTGTCTTTATCAGTCTGTACGTGTAACACTATGGCTTTTAATTCTTTTCAGAGGAATCCTACCCTTGCATTCATTTCCCTTGTCCTCCTCGGGATGTGGTTCATGAAAGACATTTTGACACATTTTGATATAGCTAATGCCGATGTTTAGAAGCCGATAAGTGCTGCCGATTTAAAAAAAAATTCTCTGCCAAATTTATTGCTGATGTGAGGATCATTTCCCCTTCGTTTTCTCCTAAAATATCATACAAATAAGTAGATGCACAACACTTTTGAACAAATACCATCATTTATTAAACAGTCACTTGAACTGCACAAAATCAATAAGAATTTTGTGCAGACTATGTTGTTTTTGTTTTGTTGTTAACAGATTGCTTCAAGTTATAAACACACCATACTCTAGTAATTACACTGCTTTGTATGCAAGGACAGTGCTAAACCCTTAGACAGGTTTATTGCAATAACATAGTCATTAATCAGAACACATCACTTCATTATTTATTTATTATTTTCACATCATATCCAGATCACAACAGAAGTGTTGCTATAGAGCAGCTCTACAGCTTGTTCTTAACCAAACAAAATGTATAATAATTCACCGCTGCTGTCGGCACACAGCGCACTAATACACATAAATGATCGCATGCTTGTGTTTTTGCATTTCGCATACACAGACACTCAGACTCGCAAACATACACATTCGCACATGTGCACAGATGTAGAGCCGTTTTGCTCACTGTTGCTCGTTGCTAGCTGAATAGACTGAACTCCATTGACTACTTGGCTAACACTTGTGATGCCAGTTCAATGCTATTTGTTTTTATCTTTCACCACGTGAAGCAACTCTTCATAGTTCACTAGTAACATATGTCAAAGTGTCACGGCCATATATTTTTTATATCACATGTTACGCCATACCTTTATCTCCCAGGACTATCTTTGAATCTTCTTTTGGCTTGGGGTCCTTCACATGCGGCAACAGCACGTTTCACCACACCAATAACACAGGGCTGCCTGTGGATTTGCCTGACTTTGAATCGGCGCTACTAAACGCGGATATTGGCTGATGCCGACGTATTAAATAATAGCAAATACCGCCACAATATATCGGCTGGCTGATGAATCGGTCTACCTTTATACGTAACCCCTTCTATTCTGACTTTTTATGTGTCATTTAATTGTTTAAATTCTATGTATTCATCACCACTGGAAGGGTTTTCAGGCTGTACAGGTAACATAATTACTAGGGCTCATATGTAACAAAATATACCGTATTTTTCGCCGTATAAGACGCACCGGCATATAAGAAGCACCAATTTTAAATGAGGAAGATCTAGAAAAAAATGATTCTGAACCAAATACTGTAGTAAACTATTTTATATCAACTGTGTAAAAGTTAACAGCAGTTTAAGAACAATTTTATGCCAAACATGTCAGTAAACAGTAAAGGTATCAAAAAAAGGCAGTAATGTTACATACCTGCTCCTTACGATCTGCGCTATGGTAGGATCGACGAGCAGAGATGGGGGATGACGTCAGCGCGCACCGACGGCTCCGGAGTGTGATGGGAATTTTCCTATATAATACTACCATCTAGTGGTCATTTAGAGAAATGTAATTTGAGAAACTTTTAAGAGCACACGTCATACTTCAGTCCTGCCCTTCTTCCGGCGCTTGTCTTACTTTGAGAGGCTCGAGGTTCTTTTCCAATGCGGATAACACGTGTGTAGGAAATGCGTTGAGACTGCTAAATCTTTACAATAAATAGCTGCATTTGCTGTGTTCTCTCTCAAACGGTCTCCAGTGTTTATTATCAATTGAGAAGGTATATTTTTTACCATAACAGGAGCTAGACCGAAGCCGCGGCCTCTCTTACGGCCGTGACCACCCTCCGCTCCGCGGCGGTCTGCATTCTTATACGGCGAAAAATACGGTAATTATGGCTTGAGCACCTAAGAAACCTATAGCTATTGCTCAGAGCTCAGGCCTATATGTGCATGAAAAGTCCCAGAATTCTGCACATACGTCAGAACTGGTTAAAATGTCCTTATAAAAGTAGCTCTATAGCATCATTTTACTGCGTTTTAATTTATGTCATAGGTGAATGAAATTCGGCACACGTGTAAAGTACCAAGACTCACATTAAAGTCATATGGGTCATATTTCAAAATCAACAGAAAGCCAGTTATTTGTCAAAAACTTGCGCATCTCGTACCGTAGCGAACTCCTCAGAGATTTTATCTGTTCATCTCCAAACTTCACCAGTCTTATCTTAAGGCTTATGGAATATCTCAAGCTTTTATGCCTTACTTAATCGAAGTGTGTATAGTGACTGTTGGAAGTCCATATTTCGCACATTTAAAATTTCACTCTTGTAAAATTTAACAATAAATAAATAACTGACCTGTTGGATTTGAAAACCTGTTAACAATTAACATTTTTAAGCTTGATCAGACAGTGAGTTAAATGGCTTCCGGTTTATTTCAAAATTGTGACTTTTGACGGCTACTGTGCGCACATAGTATAACGAAGGCAAAAAAAGCTTTGAGGTGAACACATACAATCTCTAGGAGGATTTAGTTAAATTATGAGACATGAAAAATTAAACCCTTTTTAAAGGGTTTTTCACAAAATAACTGACATGCTGTTGGTTTTTGGAAACTCACTCTAACACTCAACGGCATGACCTGGAAAACTATTTTTTTTTTTTGTTTTTGCGACGTCCAGTAAATTGTGGAAATCAGTATCACTTATACTTTTGGTGTTTGAGCCCTAAGTAAAGGAAAGAAAGACAGTGAATATCGCAGCAGAGACAGTCTGGAAGCTCTGAACTGTTAAGAGGCCGTACACCCAAAATTACCCGCTGCCAAATGTTTTTCGTGATTAATATTTGATCATCTCAAACTTTTAACTGATGACCAAACACAACCCTTGTCTGTTTGTTCCTTTACCATGTCATCTATGGTTTTATTTACATGATGTTGCATGATCCCTGGCCCTCCTCCCTGCTCCCTCACTTTCTATTTCTCTCTCTCTCTCTGTGTGTGTGTGTGTACGGTTTGTCATTCTTATTTCATTGAAGCTTCCCCACTTTTTGGTCGCCCAGTGACACGCCGTTATACAACTTGGAGCCCATCGAGCCTCTTCCCTTTGATGTTTCCCGTTTCTGTGGACTGAACGCAGCTTTAATACTGGACCTGACTGCCCTTGCCAACCTGCAGGATGATGTGTCAAAATCTGCCTCTAGTCGGCGCCACGAACGGCGAAACCGACATGAAATGCAGGAAGAGAGGGAAAATGACTCCAAACCAAAGGAAGGTGTGGGAGACCTGCGTGTTTCTCACAGCTTAGATGAAGTTCGAGCACATGTGCCACATAACTCTCACTCTGAGAGTGAGCTCACTGCCTACACACAGGATGCCAGTCAGCAGACTCCTGTGGAGGGTCGCCGTAGACTGCAGGAGACACCATTGATGCATGGCAGCGCACAGGAAGCAGCCGCGCTGGTGGAGGTGCATGCAGTGCAGCTCTCATGTCTGTATCTGGGGGCCATGAAGACCTTGAGCGTTCTACTGAGTTGTAGCAAGTACGCAGAGCTGCTGCTGATTCCCAAAGTGATGCCTGATAGTGGGCATAATGCAGATTGTGCCAGCCCTGGGACGGGTGTGTGTCAGGAGGAGGCCGAGCTGAGATCCGCTCTGCAGTTTCTCATGAGGCACATGGTGAAACGGGCTGTGATGAGGTCACCCATTAAAAGAGCTCTGGGGCTGGCTGACTTGGAACGGGCACAAGCCATGATCTATAAACTGGTGGTCAATAGCCTGCTTGAAGAACAAGAAGGACAGAGCTCCAAACCAGGTACTGATGCAGATGTTTCAAATTTCCTCCTTACCGTGTTTTAGTGCATGTTTTGACCACCAAAGGCTTTTTTACACCTGTGCATCTGCTGTATGTAGTGTATCTTTAATTGTAGGTACATGAACGCTAATGCGACCTTACACACCAGCCGACAAAAAAAAAAAATAAATAAATTTTTTCATGCAGTGCATCAAACGAATGTCATCGGCTGGTTTAGTCACATGTCTTCAGCTGAGAAAAGCAGCGGTAGGAGAACAAAACAAGGATAGACGGCAATATAAACAGTGGTTTCGGTTCAAAAGGGAATGCTCACATTTTTGATGATTATCCCAGTCTTGCCCTTTAGTGTGGCGCACGTGACCTTGCATTGTTTTCAAATCTAGTGTTTGGTTGAGAACATGGACAAAGCCTTTTGTGATTCTGTCCAAAGTCATGCCGTGTGAAATCACCTGCAACTGATCTCGAGCAGAGTGAATACAGCTGCTCCAGACAGTCCTGCCGTGTGAAAGCTTCTGTGACAATCGTGCAGTCTATGGAATTAAAACAAACGTTATTTATAAAACAAACAAAAATAAATCCATCACAATGAAAAAAAAATCAGCCTGTAAACAAATATTATCAAGTTATCACCATAAAAATCAACATTGGTTTGGAATACACTCCATTCTTGTTAGTTTCATTTTCAGCTTAGTTTCACGCTCTCAGCATCTTCACTTTCACTTTCTAAATTATCGTTTGCGATCGTGAAAGTTACGCTTGTCATTCTGGCACAAATCTCCGTCGTCTACGAATGCCTTTATCAATTAGTTGGGCTGCTCACGTTACTGAGGAGACCACAAGTTGCACAAATACACAACCGCTCCGCAATGATTTATAAAATTTTATATAAATATATATATTTCCATTTTTCCTGCATTTTGTCCGTCAATGTTTTTGCCCAAATTTCATAATGCGAAAATAGTTAAAAAGTTTTTGCTTTTTATTTATTTATTTTTGGGATATATAGAGAAGTCTTACTATTCAAAAATAAACTTTTTTTTTTTCATTTATAATGTCAAAATTAATAAATTAAATTGTAAACGTGGCTTTTGGATTTGTTTTTGTTTTTTAAGTTAAAATGTAAATAAATGTATACATAACTATTGTCTGGATTTATGGTTTTATTTAGTTATAAGTAAAACATCAAATTAAGAAGCATTTAGATGCAGATTAATTAAAAAAAATATTGCTTATATAAAAATAATTGTGTGTTGGAGCTAGGGATGTAACGATATGCAAGAGGTGCACAGTATTGTAGAAGACCTCACATTTATACATACATGCTCACTAGTTAAGTCAGGAAGATATCTAGCCATTGAACTGATTCCCTCAAATGGCAAACTACAAACATAAAGTAGCCTGTTGGAACAATAAATAAAAGTGACCGGCAAACCAGCCTATTCAAAAATAAAAATAATCAGTCAAAAACAGTCACAGTATGATACTACAAACGCTGCTTGTTCTAAACATTAGCTTATTTTTCCTTCAGAAAGATCATCAAGTCAACATTACAGGGGAGAAGTAGAGACTAGGGCTGGGCGATATGAAGCAAAAAATATATCTCGATATCTTTACAGGATTTATAACCCCCCCACCCCCCATAAAAACCCTACTGCAAAAAAAATAATACAAATGTCAAAGTCGTTTTTTATTGAAGCTCAGAGGTGCTTCTGCAAATTTTCTTCAGAAATCCTTGTATACATATTATAAAACAATAAAGAAATACATATTGCCTTTTCATTCAAAAATAAAACAACTAAAAAACAGGCAGTGCATAGGAACAAAGTGCTCCTGTAACATTTAGGATATAAACAAAATCCCTGATAACATAAATAATAATTTAACTGTAAAATAATACACATTGCCTTCTTTTCATTCAAAAATAAAACAACTCAACTCAAGCTCATCTTTGCAGGACCTCTGTTGTAAGTAACCTTTTCCAATTCAGCAGCAAGCCGCGCTCTCTCTGTAGTGTACAGTCGCGGGAGTTCCTGTCTCGAAAAGTAATGCCGACTCGGTAAACTGTATCTGACTGGGATCAAGTGTTTTAGCATACGTTTAAAGCCACGTTGTTCAACGACGGATATGGGTGCCATGTCCACCGCTATGTGAAATGCCACGGACTGTGATGCTACACCACCTTGCACTCTGTCTTTCATATTCTACACTCCGCGTTATAGAATTGTGGAGATTAGTGGAGCTTTGGTTGGCAGAAACTTTCACGGCATTCACGGCAGTAGACATCTGTCTGTTGTTCGTCTGACGACTTAAAACCAAAGTATTTCCATATAATGGAGCCAGCAATTTTTTTTTTGCAACAAGTTCTGTAACCTCCGGGCTGGTTGCGGGCGCCGCCATGTTGATTGAGACGACAGGCAAGGGGAGGGGGAACAAAAGCAAGGAGGCGGGGACGAGCGCAGCACAGAGAAGGCACACAAGCAAATTGGTGAAAATTAAATATAGACATTATATCGATATGTACGATATGCCAGAATTCATATCGAGTTTAAAAAATATCTCGATATATTTTAAATATCGAGATATCACCCACCCCTAGTAGAGACCTTTGTGCATTTACAATGTGTCCTGCTTTAGAGAAGATCCTCTCACTGGACACTGAGGTTTTGTTTCACGGTAAAGGGCTGGAAGCACGGCTTGACTGAAGTGTGCTTGTGATGGCCGCTAACCAATTTTTGACACCTGTCTGGGTGGTTGGTTGTCAAATGACTACAAATTGACTAAAAAAATGACTATGCGTGTTCCTCGAATTTCCGGTGATGCTTCGCACTGTAGAGTGGCAGTATTTTTCTGTCCGTCATTTTTTCTCCTTTAACGTTTGTTGAAACGGCAAAACCAAAATTCTTCCACATACCTGACTGTTGCCGGGACTGACTAGAATGATTGATTTTGACACACATATGCCGTTTTTAACACTGTAACATGACAACGACGATATCGAGACAATTTAATCGCCAATATCGTTACATCCCTAGTTGCAGCCCTTATTGCAATCATCTAATACTTGATCAGAAGAGTCCTGGAAAAAGAGTACCAACCGCTGCTCCATTTACCTCATGTGTGCTTCAGTAGCCATGTTTCCATCCAAAGATAGATCCTCAACCCCCAAATACACTCATGGTACTACTGTACCAGCACCAAAGACTGTGCAAATGGTTCCTCCATGTCGCCCATTCTCTTATGGGATCTTGCCAATCTGATAATTGATGCAAGTGTAGCTTAGGAGTTCTGTTGTGAACGTCATTCTGAGGGAACGTCATTCGTCATTGAAAACATTTGTTGCTGATGATGAAGTTCTCATTTCAGTGTACCATTTTTGCATGCAGTGTTCTTTTGGCTAACATCAAAGGAGTCATAGATTTTCTTAACTAGACATTTACATTTGTGTATCTTTGGAAACATTTACATTTCAGTAGACCCAGAGTGTGAGGAGTCTGAGGGAGAGCAGCAGTTTCAAACTCCAATCACCACATCACCCTCAGCCTCCAGCAGCACCTCGTTCATGAGCTCCTCTCTGGAAGACACCACCACGGCCACCACACCTGTGACCGACGCTGAGACTGCACCCGCCTCTGAATCCCCTGGAGTGATGCCCCTCAGCCTGCTCAGGTACACAGTCTCAGGGTGTTGTTTTGAAGTGGTTCGCGTCATATCTGGCTGACAGGTCTTTTCATGTTGGAGAGAGTAGGACCTCCTTATCTTGCCGTATAAAGTTCCAGAGGGCTCTATTCTAGGCCCACTTGTCTTTTTGTTATATCTGCTTTCGTTATACCGGGATCTATATTAAGGAAACACAACTGCTTCTATGGCTATGCAGATGATACCCATATATATATATATACTTAAAAAGAGTGTTATGATTTCATCGCAGTGCCAAGAGGACTTAAGGGCTTGGATGGGCCTAAGCATTTGACATTTTAATGAAACAGACGTAATTATTTTTAGGCCCAGCAGTAACAAAATCTCCACACCAGTACAGATGGGTCCTTTTGCAATGCTCATGAAGCTGTCTATGACTAATTTGGACGAGAAGCAACTTTGAAACAGTAATCCAGGCTTAAAATGGCTCTATAGCATCACTGAACACAATTCAACTTACGGTGTGTTGTAGGTGAATCAAATTCGGCACACGTGCAGGATACCAAGACCTATATATACCGAAGTTATAATGATTTGTATTTTCAAAATAAACAGGAAATTGGCTATTTTGCAAATGGCCAGTGTCGTACTTTAACAAACTCCCCCTAGAGATTTTATCTATTCGACTTACCGTAAGATGTTATATTGTGAAGCATGTTTGACTTTGTTAAATAAAGTCCGCACTATGTCTGTCGAAAGTTGAAATTTTGCAACAAACAGTTAGTAGTTAATAACTCGGCCATGCAATGACTGATCGTTTTCAAATGTGCCATGCATGTTAAGAGTTTATGTATAGCAACATACATTGTTAGTTATAGCGCCACCTAGTGGCAACATGGAATATATCTTTTTCTGCAGTTTTTTACCATTTCAAGTGGTGTTTGAAGTACAAGTATGAAATTTGGATGGCATCTAAGGAACCAAGACCTACCAAAACCAAAAATTGTATTGGATTACGTTTCCAAAACTGACAGCAAGTCAGTTATTTTGCAAAACAACAAAAAAATGCTCTTTTTCATGTTCTCATACTTTAGAGATTATGTCTCCTGAGGCTTATGGGATGTTACATTGTGTTATGGTAATTAAAATATACCTTCTCAATTTATAATAATCACTGGAGACCGTTTGAGAGAGAACACAGCAAATGCGGCTATTTATTACAAAGATTAGCAGTCTCAACGCATTTCCTACACACGTGACTCTAACGTGGAAGAAGAACGTGGTTTAGCGCATATTAAGAGCCTATTAATAATATAAACGAATGCCAGATGAGAAAAGAAGAAAAAGAAAGAAAAAGAATATATAGAGATAGAAAAGAAAAGAAAGAGAAAGAAAGAAAAAGAGAGAAACAAAGAGAGTCCTAAGAGTCAAGTCCCAACGTGATCCTCACATGAGAGCAAGAGAGAGAGAGACGCATGTGCTTTTCTAACCCGACTTCTCAAGGGCGGGACTAAAGTATGATGTATGCTCTAAAAAGTTTCTCAAATTACATTTCTCAATATAACCACTAGATGGAGACATTACATTAAAAATTTCCATCACAATTGCAAAGCTTTTTTACTTTGGTAAACTATGTGCACATAGCGGCCATCGAAATTCAACATTTCAACATGGAGAGCAAGTTGTTCTAACCCAGCCATACAATGGATGATCAGTACTAAATTTACCAAATTTAACTGTTCATGTCTGAGCACATCTACACAATGCACTCTCGGTTATAGCACCACCTGGTGGCCACAGAAATAGATTCAGGTTGATTTTATGTTTCATATCATTGTCTCCGTTTACTTTTATCCTGCGTTTATATGTAACCTGTGTTTCTTCATGGATCTCCATGTGTTTTTGTTGAGCAGGCAGATGTTCTCCAGCTACCCAACCACCACCCTTCTCCCAGCACGCAGAGCTCAGACTCCTCCAGTGTCTTCACTGCCCACCTCCCCATCAGAGGACCATGGCCGAAGACAAAGCCTTACATCACCTGAATCTCAGCCTGCCAGGTCCACTGCCAGGGCTGGTACAGTTGGTTTACATGTTTTCTGCACTTTTTTTGATAAATTGATGACTGGGAGAATGTAATATGGTGTTTTTGGAGTTGGATAATTACATTATCCTCATTATCTCTCAAAATTCGATGATTCTTATTTCGTTGTTATATTGGATATTATTTAAGATGGGCTTTGGGAGATGGCAAAACAAAGTCTTACATAACAATCATTATGTTTTTAATTATTAAATAGTGTTAGAACTGTTATGTTTATTGGAAGACAATTGGAATACCATTGTTTTTATAAATCTAAATTTATAAACATTTACTACAGACATTTAATAAAGCTCAGCCATAGAATCAATAACTGAAAATTCTTAACAGAATAGACCATAGATGATTTTTTTTTCCTGTCGGTCCTGAAATCTATAAAGGGGATGATCAAATTTCTGCTTTATTAATTGATCATTTGGGTCAACTCTCCAATGGGGATCCATTTATATCTGGAAAGGGTTTTTTAATCTTCAGTTAGTCCCCATTGGGAGATGAGCCCACTCATCAAGCAAATAAATGAGTAGAAAAAGATCTTTTTCAATATTATCTTTCTCTATTCATACATTTTACATTCCATTTTGACCTTTTAAGAATGAAATTGAAGGATTGTTGTGCCTGCTGTAATTAATTTATGACAGCAAAGCTTGTAGCTTGTTATGCAGGAATGAGGATGTTATGAGGCCTGACATCCTCATGAGGCCTGTATGAGGATGTCAGGAGTGGCAGAGAAGTGCATCAGAGTAGTTCAGGATATGTTTGACACATATGATATCCTGGCGTGCGTGTGTGCGTGCGTGCGTGCGTGCGTTCGTGCGTGCGTTCGTGCGTGCGTGCGTGTATGTATAGATAGATGATTATTCACAACCAACTACAGTAGACATAGTAGGGGAAGGTTCCAAAGACTCAGAACACTTATCAATAAAACCATCAGCACTAAAAGATTACATTAATAAATTAAACAATTATTTTACAGATTTGATTGCATTCGAATAAGGCTTTTAACAACGGATTGGAATTTTTAGGAGAATTGGAAGGAGAAAGCGAGTCATAAAATCCATTTTTTATGATACTACTCTTTATTTTAGAATGTGCTAACATTGGATATAGCATGTTTACAGACCGGGAGAACAGCCGAGTATATTCCAGAACTGGAAACCTCAGCCATTTAGCTCTGAGGGACATGAAGATTGAGCTTTTTCTTTTTTGTTTTTGTTTCCCAAAAACAGTGGAGTGTGTCTTTGACTAGAAATGTTAGCTTTGTGCCAGGTTGTTGCAGTTTATTCCATGTGGTATTTATTCTATTAAATAGTTGATTATTTTCATTCCCCTCTAGCACTATCAGACCCCAGCAGTCGCCTCTCCACATCTCCACCCCCTCCTGCGATTGCTGTTCCCCTGCTGGAAATGGGATTCTCTTTGAGACAGATCATGAAAGCTTTGGAAGCAACAGGTGCAGATTGCTTTCACTGTGATTTCTCCAGTTCCACCATCGATGCGTTCTTCTCACATGTTCTGTGTGTGTCTGAAGGTGCACGTGGTGAAGCAGATGCTCAGAACATCTCTGTCCTTGCAATGTGGATGATCGACCACCCGGGCACAGCAGAGTCTGAGGAGGCTTCAGATCCCTGCTCTGGGGCAGCAGGTGGTGGGAAAACGGAGAGGGCATTACTGCAGTCACCTGGGGAGATACTGAATGCTGACGCTGCAGAGATGGAGGAGGGGTTCAGTGAGAGGTACAACACTTGCTAAATGCTGTTTGTTTAAATGCATCTTTGCATTACTACTTCCAACATTTTCTTTCCCAGCCCTGAAGGTGTTGATCAAGATTCAGCCTCAGGGTCTGCAGGCCCCACTCCCAGAGGACGCTCCGCACCCACTAGAAAACACCGCTTTGACCTCGCTGCACGCACGTTATTAGCGCGAGCAGGTACACATATGATGGTCAAGGAATTGGGTGGTTTGCTAAAACTAATCTCCTCTCCTGAAAGCTCCTTTTATCAATTTCACTCTGCAGCCGGACTCTACCGCTCAGTGCAGGCTCATCGATCTCAAGTGCGCCGTGAAGGTTCTGCTCTGCAGCAGGAACCTGGTCCTCTTGGAGCGCTGTACGACTTTAATTTGGATGAAGAGTTGGAGTTGGATTTGGATCAGGAAGCCATGGAGGCTATGTTCACCCAGGAGCTGGTGTCTGACTCAGACATTCTGGGAATGTGGATCCCGGAGGTACTGGACTGGCCAACATGGGTGTGTGTGACCGCAGCCTTTGGCTGCCACTGCTTTATTACTCAATTAACCCTTGCACGGCTGAACTCACAGTCCTGTCCTTGGGCTTATGTCGGACTTTCTTTTAACATGTTTTACTGCAGTAAACTGGACACAAGCAGTTCACTAACGCCGGTGCATGCTTTGGTAGCGCTATAAAGAATCTTTACATGCTAAGAATGGGTGATATTTAATCGTCTGCAAATTTTCTGAAAGTATTCCTGATGACAAATACTGGACAATAATTCAGTAACAATATAGATCAGAATATATATTTTTTTCAATAACGGTGATCTGAGTTTTAAAAACAGTTCTGATATTTTGATATACATTTGCATCAGAAAACGTGACTTGCGTGATTATTTAAGAGCTCTGCAAAATGTGCTGGAGGGCGTTGCCGACGAAAATCATGACACTTTAAATTTATTTAGATAGAGAGAGAGAGAGATCACTGTGTGTAGTATTGTAAGAAACATTATTCTGAAAATAAACGGTTTAAGCAAGTAGTTCCTCTCACATCGCAGCAGCAATATGACGGGTCTCTTTTGTCTGGCGTAAGAATTCCTGCAGGTACACGTGTCGTGTTGTGCGGGAATAGATTGGTTTTGCCGTAAAGGTTTCATAAAACTGAAAGAAACGCGGTTGAAAAACGAGAAATAATCTTTCTAGCTGTGCTAAAAGCAAACAGGAAGTTTCACAACGAAGCTAAAGCTCTGTGCCATGAATCAGAAGCAGATTTTGTGTGGAAAGAAAACAGATTCAACAGAAATGTTATTTTTTATGTTACGTTTATTTAAAACTGCAGTTTATTGTTTCATTCCATTAAAAAAGTATTAGTAGAGAGTTTTTCCATGTAACCGGTCGTTTAGTTAAGTAAGGACTCAGATCCAGAGCTCAGAGATGTGGAGAGAGTTTAGATATGAACTGAATCGTTTCTTTCTGACTTCTAAACCATATTATAAATGGACAAATAATGGTCAAATTCAATGCTTTTGGCTTTTCAAAACATGTTTTATAGAAGTTATTTTCATTGAAATGGTAACTTTCAGAATCTGGTTCTTTGCAACAACAAAAACCTAAAACAACAAAACTGGAAATCTAATAATGAAATAATTCCCAGACTTTTTCCAGCCGCGAAGCCCTTACTGCAAATGACTCTTAATTAGTGACAGTTGATTATTTTTCTTTCACAAAAATGCATTATAAATAACAATTTTGTTGAGCATCGGGTTCTCTTTCATAAGTGAAATGATCATCTCTCTGTTTAATGTGATGGATGTTCCTGAGGCAAAACGTAGAAATCTGCGCTTTTATTTGTTTCGCTTGTTAGAAGAATAATAAATTTTACCCAAAAAATTTACCCAAAAATAAATTCTGCTTTGATCTTGTTTATGATATTTTTATTTGAATGCAACAATAATGCTGAGAATAAATTGTAAATTCTTTTAATTTCCCCAAAATAAATTCAGTTTTTGTCTCCATTTTCAATCGGCATGCTTTTGAAATGTCATAGGTTCTTGCACACCCGATCTGATTGCCCTCTTTTTTTCATTGTTTGCTTTTGTGTCAGCATGTGTGTGAGTCAGAGGACCGTGATGAGGTGGTCGTGTGTGAGTTATGTGGGGTGAGCGTGTCCAGCTTCAACCAGCACATGAAGAAAAGTCACCCAGGCTGCGGGCACAGTGCCAATCGGCAGGGTTACCGCAGCAATGGCTCCTATGTTGACGGGTGGTTCGGGGGAGAGTGTGGAAGTGGAAATCCCTATTACCTGCTCTGTAGCAGCTGCAGAGAGAAATACCTCAACATGAAGAGCAAGCTCAGAGGGCCACTGCCTGAGAGGTAAGGAGTGTGTTTGAACTGTGTTTTTGTGTCGAAAAACGTCCCTGATTTTCACAGAGATCTGTTTTACAGGTATAAAGGTCAAGCTCCAGACTTGCTGGGAAAGCAAGACAGTGTTTATGAAGGTAAAAAATCTGTTCTCCACTTAAAATATCCTGACTTTGACATTCACAATCCAAACCTGAGGAAACCTGAGGACATATAAAATTAGAAATATGGATCGGTCAGACAGGGTTTCCACGTGGTCTTAGAAAGTCTCAAATTTTAGGCCTTAAAAACACTTAAGTTAATGGAAATTTCCTATTTTAAATATTTTTTTTCTCAAGTCTTAAGGCCTCTACACACCGAATTGAGATTCATATCTAGTCTGATCAATTTCAAATTTACCAACTATGTTATCAGTTCATGTCTGAACACATCCACACCCTACACTCTCTGTTAACCCCTTAACACCCACCCCTCTTTTTGAACATAGGTCCCAAAATAAAATGGCTTTAACTCTCACATTTTATGGGTTAAATTATTGTCCTTGGTGTCATTGAAAATGTAACCCTTTCTAGTTTATCAGGAAAAAGTAAGGAACTGTATACCTTAAACAAAACTAAAGTTATAGGTTCACAAACTTTGTAGAAATTACTTTTTTAAATAAGTGATTTCTTGAGGCCCTGGTAGACTTTTTGACAACACTGAATAGAAGCCACAACTGTGAACCAATACATGACCAAAATCTGTCAAAATGGAGCTAAACATGTGTTTCTGGAGTGATTTTTATTAGACAATGTCCAGACGGGCACCATTGGCACCAAATTGGCACTTGGTAACCAAATGAACAAATTGATGTAAATTTGCATTTTTTTAAATACAAATCAATACGACTAGATAAACTACTCAATAAAAAAAATAATGTTTAAAGAAAATGCAAACAATGTAAAAATAAAAAAATATGTAAAACAATGTGATTTGTGCCACTCATTAAAACAATCTGAATCTCCTCTAAAATCTCCTCAAAACGATCAAACGTCTTCTTAGATGCCATTGTGTTACTAACAGTAACAGAAAAACATGCCTTTTTCTCCGGAAAAAAAGTTTTTAATGCTGCGCTCTCTGATCACTGGTGTGCTTAAAGATGGCCGACTGGAAGCATCTGTTCTCTTTACGCAGTCACGTTATCTCGTGTCTGTCAACCGAACTATGTGAAAACTATTCATCGCTGGAAAGCTCATCTCATTGGCTAAATGACCCGCCAATCTGCTTAGAGTTTAATCGTGATTGGTTGGCTGTACACACGTGTGAAAAAACAAGGAACCACGTTGACATGCGCTCACTTTGAGTTGCCAGGGATTGTTTACTGGCTTGCTAATTGGCCAATCATGGTCACAGACTTCTAAAGGTGGTCTCAAAATGTTTAGGAGACTTTACTGGATTGAAACCTACCTTGTTTGTCGATTTTCTCCTAAAAATGGCCGGCAAAACAACCGGAAAAATCGCAGACTTTTTTTTTCTTTTGTAGCAAACGAAAAGTGAATAGTTGTGCTTTTATGTATTTTTCCCGTGGTAAACACGTTTTTGGAGTAGCAGCTTGGATGCATTTTGTTCGTTGGACTGTTACAAGTACAATGGTATCAGACACTCGATGATTCAGTGGCTGTGTAGCTGTAGAGACATCATAAAAGGTGGGCATCGCCATTTTGCTTTGTTAGGAATCTTTACACAAATTGACAAACTATTGTTGCTTTGGTGTGTTAAGGGGTTAAAGCACCACCATGTTGGAATCGCGTCAGCAACAGAGATTTCATTGGAATGTAAGCAAATACATTTTTTTATTCTACAGAAGACTGGGATATGCTGGATGTAGACGATGCAGAGCGTCTGACTGGTGAGGAGGAATTTGAGATGCTCTCATCGCCTCTGGGTCTTGGTGAACGGAGACCTGTTCCCGAAGCAGTCCATTTTTTAGACACTGACCCTCTTGGAGCCTCTGTTGCCATGGTCACCGCCACCAACAAATATGGAGGAGACTCTCCTGCAGATAGGTAGAATACCACACAGAGCCACAGTGATCAATTGAGGTAATATCGTCTAATGCATGTTTAAGAACATAGACGTCCTGCCTCTTCCTCAGGGTGCCAGAGCTCAGTGGATAAAAGCTCCTCAGGCCGCTTGACGCTGGGAGAGCAGGCAGCGGGCCTGCAGACGTCAGCTGATCGTCTGGTGGCTCTGAAGAGAGTAACAGCAGCAGCACAGGTTCTTCTAGCCAGAACCATGGTCATGAGAGCGCTGTCCTTGCTGTCAGTTAGGTTAGTTTGTTGATGCTACTCCTTGGTGATGTGCTAGGTTTTAATTGATTGGTTTTTTCTGCCTGTTTCTAAATTTTGTCAAGCTTTACCAAGTAGTACAAAGTGTTCTTTCAGTGTGATTTTCAGCAAGCCATTAACACATTCAAGCCATTAACACATTCCATCAATTCTTGCTTTCCCTGGGGTTAGAACCCACAACCTGTGAGTTGCTAGCACAGTGCTCGACTGACTGAGCCACAGAAAAGCTTTCTAAATACATCTCCTCCTAGAGCGTTCGGGCTACAACCACCAAACTTTGCCAAGACGTCCAAACTGGTCTGACTCGGGTTGCTTTACCTTTGTTGGGGAATAGCATGGGGTAGAACTTTGGAAGACTGTAACTCCAAAAGAGAACCTCATTGAAGCTTCAAACAGTGTTTGAACTCCAGCCCTAGAAGAGGTTGAATATTTGTCATTGGCTTATCGTAATTACAAATTCAAACTTTTTATGACATTTTTGATGACTCCCTAGTAACCCAACTGTTTTCCCAGGCTTACTGTGCAGCCTGATTTCATAGGAAGGGAAAATCATAGAGACATAGGGAATGGTCTAGGCATGGGGTACTTTGTATTATGACTTGTTTTCGGAGGAACCTTTAAATGTTGACTTGGGCCATCTGTGTGCTGATGCTGATATTTCTATGTCCTATGTGAAATGGACCTTGAAAAATGTACACAGTCAGTGTATACTCTCTCTATTTCTCTTAACGTCTGTGCCTGTCCGCTTGACCAAATTCCAACTAAACTCGTCAAGCAGGGCCTTCCAGCCTTGTTTAATCTCATAATAACAATTTACTATCCTTTAGTTATTTAAGATAGCAGCGATCACGCCACTTCTGGGCTAAATCCTACAGACTAATCTTTAACCTTTACTGTTCATCTCTAAATTGCTGGAAATATGTGTTGCTTTTCAGCTCCATAATTTTCTCTCTAAGAACAGGTTGTATGAACTAGGCTTGGGCGGTATCCAAATTGTGATACGTCAAACCATCCCCATCTTACCACGGTATATGGTATTTTTGTACATAAAAAAATAATAACTTAGCCCCAACAGATGGATTTATCAATATTTCTAAATAAACAAATACATGAAGTAACATGCACAATTAAAGGACTGAGCTATTAGAATTGTGAATTATGTCACCCCCCCACCCCCCGTATCGATTTCTGTAACTCCCGGTTCCATGGCCTACACGCCAGATAGTGAACAGGTTACAGTTGGTCCAGGATTCAGCCGCAAGGCTTATAACCTGCACATCTCGAACTGACCGTATCAAACAGCTGCACTGCTTTTCTCTCAAGTTCCATTACTTCTTCTTTTCCATTCGGCTGTTCCCAGTTTAGGGGTCGCCACAGCGAATCATCTGTTTTCTCTCAAGTTCCATTTACAATTTAATATTCTTTTTCTCACCTTCAAAATCGAATGTAGAGGGAAACATTTGACAAGAACAAGATGCTAAAGGTTAATAATAACTGTTTATGGGGTAAGTGCAAGAACATATTAATTCCTGTCTACACTTATGGCGTTCCAAATAATGTCAACAATAAACTTCTACAAAAGCTTTTGTTTTACCTCCTCTGCAGGAAACAAGTGGTATAGGTTATTATTATATCAGTTATATAAGTATATATGTGATCTTCTTCGTCCATAAATGGTGATTGTCCGAAATAGAGATTTCCCTCTTTTACAAAAACACACATGGCCAAATTCACAGGTTTATAATCTGCAAATAAGCCGAAGAGCGTAGCAGTAGTTAAGGAAAAGTAGTGGAAATTGTGACAAACTCTTAACAATGTTTCCTACAGTGGATCAAGCTGCAGTCTGGCTGCAGGTCTGGAGTCATTGGGCTTGACTGACATCAGAACTCTGGTTCGTTTGATGTGTTTGGCTGCCGCTGGCAGAGCAGGTCTGTCTACTGGTCTACCTCTGGGCCCTGGATCCTCTGAGCGCCCACGAGGTGCCAGCAAGACTACCAAACCCATCTCATGTTTGGCATACCTCAGCACTGCAGTTGGCTGCCTTGCATCAAACAGCTCAAGCGCTGCCAAACTCTTGGTCCAACTGTGCACTCAGGTAGCCAAATGTCCTGATGACCACCTCATCAGTTAAGGAATGTATTTATTGCCCTCACCACTTTTCTTCCAGAATCTGATATCAGCTGCAACTGGGATGAACCTGACCACAGTAGATGATCCTATACAGAGGAAGTTCTTGCCTAGTTTCCTTAGGGGAGTTGCGGAAGAAAACAAGCTGGTGACATCCCCCAATTTTGTGGTTACCCAAGCTCTGGTGGCCCTTCTTGCGGACAAAGGAGCCAGGCTTCGACATGGCTATGAGAAGGCTGAGCTGGAAAAGAGAGGTGTGTATTGATGGCTTGCGACAATGTCGTTCCGTGTAATTTTTTGTTTACATGTGACATTTTCAATTCCACGAATATGACTTTTGTTTGTTTTAGCAGAAAATGCAGCAGAGGGCGCTCTGTTGAAAATTCACATTCATCCATCACTACCTTTTAATTTCTCCCATTTTTCCCATTGTGTTTTTGTGCATGTATGTCTCTCGTTTGTGGCCTGGCTGGGTGTCCATCACAGGGTTAATGTCGCCTGTCTATGCCCACCTCTCCTGTGCCCTTGCTGTAGGCCCATTGGAGCTAGCGAATGCGCTGGCGGCATGCTGCCTCTCGTCTCGACTCTCGTCGCAGCATCGCCAATGGGCCGCGCAGCAGTTGGTCCGGACTCTTGCTGCTCATGATCGAGACAACCAGAACCATCCCCAGACCTTTGCAGATGTTGGAGGAGACCTGCGGAAGTGGTCCACTTTCCGACTGGAAGCCCACCAGAGCAGAGTAGGAATCGTCTTTTGTCCTGTTCATCGGCGTTCAACTCCATTGAATGATGTCTTAGCATTTTTTAATGTTCTAGGTCATCACTTGTGGATGGTGTAATAAAAAAGGCCTTCTGGCAACCAGCGGGAGTGATGGAACTGTCCGTGTTTGGAATGTGACTAAAAACCAGTACACACTGCAGCAGACATGTGTGTTTAACAAAATGTAAGTTCTCTTCTTTCCTTGTTTGTGCTGTTCATCCTTTACTTAAAATATGAGGTTGCTTGTGTATGTTTCAGAGATGACACCTCAGAGGAGGGTACGGGCAATCTGGGCTCACCAGGAGATCCAAACCTGGCTCCGGTTGCGTGGAGTGTCAGTGGAAAGTATTTGGCTGCAGCCATGGAAAAAATGGTCAACATTTGGCAAGTAAATGGTGAGTCTCCAACCCACTTATACTCTTTTGGGGTCACAGGGATCTGCGGGTGCCTATCTCCAGCGCACCTTGGGCGAGAGGCGGGGGTATACCCTGGACAGGTCGCCAGTCCATCGCAGGACAACTTTCACACCTAATGGGGGATTTAGATTATTTAATTTAGATTATTCTAACCTTGTTGGGATTGTGGGGGAAACCGGAGTTCACAGAGAAGACCCACGTGATCACAGGAAGAACATGCAAACTCCTTCCAGGAAGGTCACTGGTGAGCCTCGAACCGACAACCTTCTAACTGGAAGGCCAAAGTGTGCCAAATGGAGTTTTTGTGGTTTAGTCCATTTTAAGAATGAATCCTACATTGGGGCAAACAACTAGTTGATAAAATTAGTTAGAATTGAGAGATCTGTAATTTTCCATGTACAGTGCTAACACTGAAAAATGTTTCCTAACAAAATCTTTCAAGCCATTGTTGCAAAAATTAATTTACCTAAATTATAGTCTTGGGAGAATAAAAAAAGCTACAAATTCGAATTAACCAGCGTTTAACCAGCAGAGGAGTCCAGCAGACAGGGGAATATAAAATGGCATTATTTCACATGGCTCCCCATGGAAGAAAAAAAGTCACAAAATATGAAAAAGAAAATTATTTTTAACACAGAAAAGGTGAGGGCTACATGAAGATCAGCAAAGCTTTACACACCAGTCAAACTGTTACAGCAAAACTGATCTGAAAATGTAAGAACGATGGAAGTGCAACCATCCCACAGAGACGTCCAGACCGTCCACGGAAGTTAACATCTCGACAGGAGCATCTTCTGATGAGAAGATTGAAGAAAATCTTCTGCAAGTTCACTGCAGAGGTATGGCTCGCATGGGTATCACCAACGAAGGAAGCCTCTCCTAAAGCCCATGCACAAAAAACACATCTAGAATTTTCTAGGCCCCATGCTGAAGAAGAGGAAGACTACGGCGACTCTAGACCAGAGGTGGGCAATAAGGGCCGCAGCCCTGCACAGTTTAGTTGTAACCTTCATGAAATTACCTGATTCTCCTAGTGAAGCTCTCCTTGGTTTGTTTAAAGCTGCTAGTATTCGTCCTGAAGCAGCTCTGGAACAAAAACCAGGAGGGACACCGGCCCTCCAGGAATGACTTTGCCCCCCCCTTGCTCTAGACTCTGGGGTGTTGAGGCAAAGATCACTGTCTTTGAAGTACACCATTGAAAATAAATGAGAAACGACAACAAAAATGTCTTCAAGATGAAACATCTTAGAGAAGTAGAGGTTTGGTTATGTAAATCATAGTAACAAATTAACATATTCATCACTGATGGCTCCATAGCAACCAAACGGTTTACTCTAGCAACCATTTTTTCTGAACTCTATCCCAGCTTTGGTAAAAAAAAAAATTAAGACTTTGTGGCTGGTATTTATTAACTTATGGTGACAAAGAAACACATTTATTACCTTATGGTGACTCCTTCGTAGCAACCCTACTGTTTACCATAGCAACCATTTTGGCATGTCTCAAGGAAGGAAAATATGACTCAGCATAGGAAAATCGTAGACATATGGGTGTTGGTTTATATTATTCATATTAGGGATGCACCGAAATTTTGGCCGGCGAAATTTTTCGGCCAAAATAGCATTATTGGTTTAGGCTTGAAACGTAAGAAAGCGCCGAAAATAAAAGCCAAAATTGTCACCATGCCTCTCCCATCCTCCCGTCTCGTTTGCGCTGTCATAACGCATGTCAGCGGTTTGTAATTATTTTTGTTCTGTTTGTGCTCTGTTGTTTGGTACAATAATGCTTGTACCAAACAACCTGCTTTTTTTCTTCAATTTTGTTACAGAAAGAAATTTTATTTAGTTTTATTATTGTTAAACAGCCTTATTACTGTTTTTTTATTATCAATAAAAGTTTGATTGCTTAATTAATTTGAAGTTTTTTTAATACAAACAAAAAGAAAATATTTTAAACATGTTTTTTTAATGAAGCCATTTTCGGTATCGGTTTTCAGCCAAGTGCATTTAAAATTTTCGGTTTTGTTTTCGGCCCAGAATTTTGATTTCGATGCATCCCTAATCCATATCGGCATGGGAAACTTTGCAGGATGTCACTGACTCACATCACAGTTTTACAAGCCAACGTCAACTTTGTGTGAAAACTTTAGCATCTACGGTAGTTTAAATTATTTATTCAAAAATCATGATATTTGATCTTGGCTCTCACAAATATTTGAAAGTGGGAAAATTGGATCAAAACCCAATATACATTGGTCCCTTTGTTGTGTTATTATCTTCTGAAATATTATGGTTCTTCACAAGGTGGGAAGGCTTCTTTGGACGTGCAGCCTTATTGGGTGTCGTCATTAGCTTGGCCTGAAGAGGAGGCTGGGTCTCTTTGGGGCGGAGAGCCTCAAGAGCTCCTATTGGTGGGTCGTATGGATGGGACACTGGGTCTTCTGGAAGTTCTAGATGATTCTGATATACAGAGAACCGAACTCCAGCACTGCTCCAGGAAGGACGGTAATGGCATTAACGTTTGCTCCTGTCCTGGACATATTTCATGTGTGTATTCATGTTTGCTGCTCTCCACAGTGGCTGTTCTGCAGATTGCCTGGTACAGCGAGGACCGTCCATTTGCAGTCGGATACGCCGATGGCAAGCTTCTGATTGGCTCAAAAGAGCATTCCGAGAATGAACGTGTGGTGGTTATTGATGCCCATAAGGTTAGTCATCATAAACCGATTAACACAAGCTTTAAGAGCTACTATGACTTACTCTAACTCATGCTCACGGGTAAATATTCGTTCTTTAACTTTGGGTTTTGAATGTAGGAAAGTATTTGTTCGTTGCGCTGGGCTCCAGGTGGACAAGTGTTATTAAGCTGTGCTAAAGAGGAGACTGTGCGCCTTTGGGCGGGGTCTGGAACAGGTCTGGGTCAGAGCTGGACATGTTTGCAGAGTATCATACACCCTGCTGTGGTTAATGCTGTTGCCTGGTGCAGCATTCCTGGTCAAGGACCTAACCCCCTCAACATGTTTGCTACGTAAGTCCAAATATTTTACTTTATTATAAACTATCAAATGTATTTTGACCTAAAAATTGTTTTTAAATCTTTAATTAGCTATTCCAGGGGTGTCAAACTCATTTTCACTGAGGGCACATTAGCATAATGGCTGTCCTCAAAGGGCCAGGTGTAACTTATAAATGTACAACAATGTAATTGAATGTAATGTAAAATAAATGTAACTACTCCTTAATGTTATATAACTAATTATTTATACCTTATTCAAGTAACAAATCAGTTGCATTGAAACAATTATATGCTTGTTGTTCTAATGTAAATCCTTTTGTTTTTTTGTCAGTTTATAAAAATCCACATAACTCCATTAATGAAGGATCAAATTGTCCAAGTGAATAAAGAAAAATAGCATTTTTATAATTTGTTTAGCAAAAAAAGAAAAAACCCTCACAGACTGAAGACGATGCAAATCGATCATCATCTTTTATCATCAGGCTCCAGAAACAGATCGCAGATAAACTATTAGCTCCTCCCATTTCACATCTTGAAATTTATTTTAGCATGAGAAATCAGAGGTGTGGTGTGAGAGATCACTCAAATGCGAGAGTCTTACGTTCAATGTGTGAGAAACGGCAGGTCTGTAGACTCGTGAGTGTGGATGCGGAAGCAGAAGCACCGTTGCGGCTACCGTAGGCATTGTGGGAAATGTATTTTTTTTTCCGCCACATTAGATTACATGGCGGGCCACATCTGGATGTGGCCCGCGGGCCTTGAGTTTGACACATGTGAGCTACTCCTTTGTTCTTATTTTTCATGGATTTCATCCTCATGCTTTGAATACAGTATTGATCTATTTATATTAAGTACATCCCATTATATTTGTCAGATTCTTTGAGATACTATACTACAAGATGCTTTCACAAATGTGGGTACAGTGAACCCTCGTTTATCGCGGTAGTTAGGTTCCAGAACAGGCCGCGATAGCTGAAAATCCACAAAGTAGGGACACCATATTTACAGTATTTATGTAACAAGTATTCAGTATTCAGACTTTTAAAACCCTTTAAAACGAGGGATCACTGTACCCACATTTGTGAAAGTATTTTAAAATTGTGCAGTATTTTACTCACCATAATAGAAATTTCCAGAAAATCCGCTATATCTTTTCTCTTATAATATACATAGTCGTGAATCCGCGATAGTCGAACCGCGAAGTAGCGAGGGTTCACTGTAATTGATTTCAATATTTGTTATAATACAAGTCATTTTCCTGAGATATTCATTAAAACCGAATGTTGCATGAATGAGTTCTCTCCAAATACAGCCCTAGAAGAAAAGCCACATCTAAGAATACAGTCGTAGGTAAATTAAATTGACACACATGTAGGGTACCAAGACTTACATATAAGTATTATGGATCACGTACTTATATTTAATCATAAACAAAATCTTAGAGATTTTATCTGTTCTTCTCCAAACTCCATCAGTTTTATCCTAAGGCCGATGGGATTTTAATTTGGGAAGGTTTTTTGACTTCATGTGAATTTTAGAATTTTTGTCATAAATAGGAAGTTGTTAATTACTCAGCCAAGCAATGTCCATTCGGGTTTAAATTTGCCATGAGTGTTAAGAGTCCATGTCTAATTAAATCTATATAACAAACTACAGGGTCCAGTATAGCGCTACATAGTGTCAACAAGGAATTTCCCATTTTCTGCTGTTTTATACTTCTATTATAGACCATGTTTGAAGGACATGTTTGAAATTTGTAACACGTGTAAGAGATCCAAGCATACTAAAAATTTAATTGGAACGAGTTTCTAAAACCGACAGTTATATTTCGGTCAGTTATAAGTAAGTTATATTTAATTTTATACAATGTTCGATCCGAATGAAACTTGTCACATGTGATGCCTGAACACATCTATATAGCAGCTTACATCATCAGTTATAGTGCCACCAGGTGGCCACCAAAAATAGTTATGTTGTAGGTATCAGGGTTGGGTGATGACATCGTCCCAACTTAGATTTGAGCATTTCTACCAAATAAATGGTGCCGCTGCAATATTATTAGTTATGCTAATCAACCCAGCATTGCTCAAAAGACCTGAAATCTGTCAATAATCTCAATCAAACGCCATCGAAAGAATAAACGCATTCCTGATTTCAAACCTCTTTTATATTTCCATGAAATAAATCCAACGTTTGTTCATTAACTTTCTCACGCTCACAGCTCGTTAGCATACACAGCACTGAACTGCGTCAAGCGTGTTGTTATTTCTACAAGTTTGCGGTGGATTCATTAGTTTTCGAAGTGATGCGACTTACACAGAACTCTTCGATGCACTTTGGAGCCCGGGCGACACACAGAAAACTCTTAATTCTCATTTGAACAACTTCTTGCCATTCAGTTTGAATTGCGACTGGCAGCCATTATGCACTACATTACCCATGATTGCCGAACTACAAGTCTCAAAAGGGCCATGACTGCTGAAGGAACGGGGTAAACGGTGTGTTTTGCAGAGGGAAAAAAATTAGGTGTTTCAAAGACGTTTTTTTACGATTGATAATGCATTTAGAAAGTTAAAAAACGGTGAAGTACTAGTATAGAGGGATCAAAAATATTTATTTTAAATGCTTTAAAAATTGCATGATAGGACCCATTTAATGTAAATGGATCTATACCACTGAGAGGAATCCTACTCCAATAGCTTTTGATTTAGAGTGTCCTCAGCCCCTGAGCCTCTTCCTTCAGGACACAACCGTGGTTTTGTTTATGTATAAGTGCGTGCCCCCCCCCCCTTCCATGGTGATTTCACCACCTTCCTCACCTGTTTCAGCCTTTGTGGTTCCTCACTGTCAATCACGTGTCCACTGTGTTGTTTACTCCTGAATGAAAGGGTCCCTCCTTTAATGCACTTTTTACGTAATATACGAGTAATAACAGCAGTATAACATTTGTTGTTGACGTCTGTCTCGGAGATGCATGTTACGCACGGATTCAAACGAGCAATCACCGCAGGGTGTACATCACGTAAAGAATGAGTTTCGTTAGGGACGAGTCATTAAAACGATTCATTACTCAGTCATCTAAAAATCTGGTAAAAATAAATGTCTATTAAAAGGTGTTTTTTGAACTTTTCAAATGATGACATGGGCGCTTTAATAATTAAAGAGATGTCTAAAGTGCTGCTCTATATTTTAAAAAATTTAAGTTAATATTTTGATTGTAAACAGCCTTTTTTAAGATTCTTGTAAATATCTCACAGGTGTTGTCAGAATGGCTTGGTCACAGTGTGGACCGTGCCGCTGGAGCCCGCCTCATTCTCACAATCCAGCACTGCTTGCCTTGATTCATGGTGGGAGTCAGAATCCAAGCCCAGACTAATGGTAATGTGTCCATGAAAGTGATATGTAAGCACTGAATTGTGATTCTGTCAGATCGACAGCCTCCACATTCATGTGTTCTTGTCTTTTCTGTCCAGCTGGAGCAGCAGAGGTGTGAAGGAGCGGTCTGTGTGTTTAAGTTACGTGGTCACATGACTCCGGTCAGAACAGTGGAGTTCAGTTCCGATGGGCTGGCTCTGGTGTCCGGAGGGGTTGGTGGGCTTTTGAACATCTGGTCATTACGGGTTGGTATCATCACAGAAATGGGAGTTTTAGCGCCAAATAAACCAGGGCTGTCTAATTGTAAATGAGGGATACACCCAAGGTTAGCAAGGTTATAAATCTGGACATATATTTGGAGGTTTACTTGTATTTGTTAACTTGATGATTATTAAAACTCTAGTCCTTGGAAGTACAAGACCTGTGATATGGCTTGTGTTTTTCAAAGTTATGGAACAAAAAAGTGTTTGGAACAGTGTAAAATGTTTAGGAAATGTTTGCTGTTGTTTTCATACAATTTCGCATTGATTTGACCTTGTCTTTGCTTTTGGGGGGGGGTTATGAATTTTTATTTGTCTTAACACTTAAAACCTGTTTCTTCTCAATTTTTCAAAATTTTTGCAGTAAGAAATTTCCAATTTCGACTAAATTGTATTTTTTTGTACAATTACAGGTTTCTTTTGGAATTATTATGTTGTTTAATAATAAAAATGAAGAAGCTGGGGTTGTACTAAGAAAATGCTATCAAGCATTGCCAAAAAAACTGGGGTTAATAGCAGAACCTTTTTTGAACCAATCTTGTAATAAACACATGTTTTTTAATGAATGTAGGATGGATCCGTGCTGCAGACAGTAGTTGCTGGATCTGGAGCCATATATAATACAGTATGGATCCCTGATGTGGGTGTAGCGGTATGCTCCAATCGCTCAAAGGTACCAATGGTTGCTTATTTTTCAGTGATGTGCTGAAATATTTGTCCCTCTAATGTTCATGTTTGATCTTTAGGATGTACTGGTTGTTAATAGCTGGACTGAGTTCATGGCAGCCAATCATGTCTTGGCGACCTGCCGCACAGCACTGAAGAAGCAGGGTGTTGTGGGATTGAACATGGCGCCATGCATGAGAGCCTTCCTGGAGAGGCTTCCCATAATGCTTCAGGAGCAGTACGCATATGAGAAGGTTCACACAAGTCTTTTCTATTATGGTTTTCCAGAATCAAATTTTTTTAAAATTATTATAATGTTGAATGTACCTTTGTGGGAAAGTGTTGTGATGATTTTTTTTCCATTTATATAAATCTCACTTTAAATTGTACAGTTAGGCATGATTATTTAAAATAATTTACATAATAACAATCACTTACAAAGACATGTTAAATTAAATTTCATAGAAAGAGTTTTATCACCGTGTGCTCATCTCAAACGAGAGACTTGTGGATTTTGATTGCAACTATTCTTTTTGAAAGGAAGGAAAAGTCACAGCAATATTACAACTACAGAGTTATGATCTTTTCATAATTCTAATGAAATAATTTAGTTTTATTGGATGAATAATAACTGTAACCACAGAGTCTCAAAAAGTTTTACATTTAATAAAATTTGCTGTTCTAGGTCTGGCACATTTGGTTGTTTATCAAAGATGGCTGCCATAGCAACCACACATGAGAAAAAATTGTCATATACAAAGGTTTTAAAATTATGGAAAAAATCATTTTATGTTCGTTTTCATGTAACAAATTCTTAATATGTCTGAAAATGTCATTGAAACCACCAAGAAAATCAGTAGTTTGTGTAAAACTGTGTCGTTGTTAGCCGTATAATAGTAGTGTTTCACTAGGGATTCGCTCATGAGATGAACCTCGCTATAAAACACAGCAATTTTAAAAGTTGCAAAGTAAAAAATGCCACCGTTTCGTGTTTGAACATTTTTGTGTTCATGTCATAACTGCATATATAGGTCTGAATAAGTGATTGTAAAACAAAAAAATCTACCGTATTTTTCGGCTCATAAGACGCACCGGCACATAAGACGCACCCAATTTTAAAAGAGGAAAATCTAGAAAAAAAAGATTCTGAACCAAATACTGTTGTAAAATATTTTATATCAACTGTGTAAAAGTTAACAGCCAAACATGTAACATGAACAGACAGTAAACAGTAAAAGTAACAAAAAAAAAGGCTGTAATGTTTTTCTTTGCCCCCACTCATCACTCTAAAGTCCACCATTCGTTATCACCATCACTGTTCCAGTGCAACATTGCCCCCACATTAGTAATACCGTAATAGCCATTAACATTGTCACCAAATTACTAATAATAGCCAGTAACATTGTCACCACATTACTAATAATAGCCAGTAACATTGTCACTACATTACTAATAATAGCTAGTAACATTGTCACCACATTGCTAATAATAGCCAGTAACATTGTCACCACATTACTAATAATAGCTAGTAACATTGTCACCACATTACTAATAATTGCTAGTAACATTGTCACTACATTACTAATAATAGCCAGTAACATTGTCAATACATTGCTAATAATAGCCAGTAACATTGTCACTACATTACTAATAATAGCTAGTAACATTGTCACTACATTACTAATAATAGCTAGTAACATTGTCACTACATTACTAATAGCCAGTAACATTGTCACTACATTACTAATAATAGCTAGTAACATTGTCACTACGTTACTAATAATAGCTAGTAACATTGTCACTACATTACTAATAATAGCTAGTAACATTGTCACTACATTACTAATAATAGCTAGTAACATTGTCCCTACATTACTAATAATAGCTAGTAACATTGTCACTACATTACTAATAATAGCTATTAACATTGTCACTACATTACTAATAATAGCCAGTAACATTGTCACTACATTACTAATAATAGCCAGTAACATTGTCACTACATTACTAATAATAGCCAATAACATTGTCACTACATTACTAATAATAGCCAGTAATATTGTCACCACATTACTAATAATAGCCAGTAACATTGTCACTACATTACTACATAATAGCTAGTAACATTGTCACTACATTACTAATAATAGCCAGTAACATTGTCACTACATTACTAATAATAGCTGGTAACATTGTCACTACAATACTAATAATAGCTGGTAGCATTGTCACTACATTACTAATAATAGCCAGTAACATTGTCACTACATTACTAATAATAGCCAGTAACATTGTCACTACATTACTAATAATAGCTAGTAACATTGTCACTACATTACTAATAATAGCCAGTAACATTGTCACTACATTACTAATAATAGCTAGTAAGATTGCCCCCACATTAGTAATAATACAGTGGTTCTCAAACTTTTTTAATATGGCAATGACAATAATCAATATGGACATGAAAAAAATTAATAGACATACCTATCTTTGAAATGTGGTTACAAGAGAGTGGCAACTTCATACAAGGGCTCTTCCTCAATGGTTGCAAATCATTTCTTGACGGCCTCAAGAAGAGTGTTTTTCATTGTTTTTAAACCAGTGTCCTCCTGGCTCTTCCGAACAAGGTGCCGTTTTAGAACTGTAACTGAGGGGATCACTTCCGCTTTTTTCATGTTGCTTGCGTTGTCGCGGAAAATAACAAACACGGGATTCAGAAATATTCCACTTCACAAGCATACCCTCGATTGATTCAGCTATAGAC
>SRMA01025971.1:110861-134986 GCA_007224835.1 Danionella cerebrum
TAATAATAGCTAGTAACATTGTCACCACATTACTAATAATAGCCAGTAACATTGTCACCACATTACTAATAATAGCCAGTACTATTGTCACTACATTACTAATAATAGCCAGTAACATTGTCACTACATTACTAATAATAGCCAGTAACATTGTCACTACATTACTAATAATAGCCAGTAACATTGTCACTACATTACTAATAATAGCTGGTAACATTGTCACTACATTAATAATAGCCAGTAACATTGTCACTACATTACTAATAATAGCCAGTAACATTGTCACTACATTACTAATAATAGCCAGTAACATTGTCACTACATTACTAATAATAGCCAGTAACATTGTCACTACATTACTAATAATAGCCAGTAACATTGTCACTACATTACTAATAATAGCCAGTAACATTGTCACTACATTACTAATAATAGCCAGTAACATTGTCACTACATTACTAATAATAGCCAGTAACATTGTCACTACATTACTAATAATAGCAAGTAACATTGTCACTACATTACTAATAATAGCCAGTAACATTGTCACTACATTGCTAATAATAGCCAGTAACATTGTCACTACATTACTAATAATAGCTAGTAACATTGTCACTACATTACTAATAATAGCCAGTAACATTGTCAGCTAATGTCACTACATTACTAATAATAGCCAGTAACATTGTCCTTACATTACTAATAATAGCCAGTAACATTGTCACTACATTACTAATAATAGCCAGTAACATTGTCACTACATTACTAATAATGGCTAGTAACATTGTCACTACATTACTAATAATGGCTAGTAACATTGTCACTACATTACTAATAATAGCCAGTAACATTGTCACTACATTACTAATAATAGCCAGTAACATTGTCACTACATTACTAATAATAGCCAGTAACATTGTCACTACATTACTAATAATAGCTAGTAACATTGTCACTACATTACTAATAATAGCTAGTAACATTGTCACTACATTACTTAATAATAGCCAGTAACATTGTCACTACATTACTAATAATAGCCAGTAACATTGTCACTACATTACTAATAATAGCCAGTAACATTGTCACTACATTACTAATAATAGCCAGTAACATTGTCGCTACATTACTAATAATAGCCAGTAACATTGTCACTACATTACTAATAATAGCCAGTAACATTGTCACTACATTACTAATAATAGCCAGTAACATTGTCACTACATTACTAATAATAGCTAGAACATTGTCACTACATTGCTAATAATAGCTAGTAACATTGTCACTACATTACTAATAATAGCCAGTAACATTGTCACTACATTACTAATAATAGCCAGTAACATTGTCACTACATTACTAATAATAGCCAGTAACATTGTCACTACTTTACTAATAATAGCCAGTAACATTAGCCCCCACATTAGTAATAATACAGTGGTTCTCAAACTTTTTTAATATGGCAATGACAATAATCAATATGGACATGAAAAAAATTAATAGACATACCTATCTTTGAAATGTGGTTACAAGAGAGTGGCAACTTCATACAAGGGCTCTTCCTCAATGGTTGCGAATCATTTCTTGACGGCCTCAAGAAGAGTGTTTTTCATTGTTTTTAAACCAGTGTCCTCCTGGCTCTTCCGAACAAGGTGCCGTTTTAGAACTGTAACTGAGGGGATCACTTCCGCTTTTTTCATGTTGCTTGCGTTGTCGCGCAAAATAACATAAACACAGGGATTCAGAAATATTCCACTTCACAAGCATACCCTCGATTGATTCAGCTATGGACGCGTGCGAGCCGTGAAACTCGTTAGTCTGCAGCACTGCACTTTGAAGAGTAAAAGGTGACGGCGTCACTGTGTACAGCTCCAGATGTGAGTAGTGAAGCTAATCATTGGCACGTCCTTTTCGACAACTGACAGTGGCTGGTCATCCAGTACAATAAACTCGATAATCCTGTCGGTTATCTTTGTTGCTCGTTGGCTGTCTTGTGAAAACTTTTCTCTTTGTTTGAATGAAGCCTCCGATGTTTTTGCGTCTGGCGCGGCTTGTGCTTCTCCTTGGTTGCTTGTGGCAACACGACACAACTTCCTGTTTACATTCTGACCAGCGCCAGCGAAGAAGAAATGATTTCCGCTTTGCAGCGATAAGCAAAGCTAGCGGGCATAACTAGGTTATGTTTATGAAAATGGTATTGGTATTTTCGATACTGGTATCGGATTTGGAACAACTCTAGTTTAATGTGTGAGAAACAGCGCTGAGCTCTGTAGTTTCGCTCGTGAGTATGGATGCGGAAGCCAAAGGCATTGTGGGAAATGTAGTTTTTTTCCGTTTTCGTTACGACCGCGCTATGGCAGAGATGGGTGATGACGTCAGCGCGCAGCGCTTGGTAAACAAATATGGCCGCGGCTTCGGCCTAGCTCCGGAGCTCCGGAGCTCTTACACCTCTCATACGGCCGTTACGGACTTCGCGGCGGTTTGCATTCGCTTCATAAGACGCACCAACTTTTCCCCCTCAGTTTTGGGGAAGAAAAAGTGCGTCTTATGAGCCGAAAAATACGGTAATTTTAAAGAGAATAATTTGATTAACAACATTAAGCCTCGTGTATGACGCATGTTTATATGTTTAAAACTTACGAAAATTACCTGAAGATATGCATTTGCTGATCCTTCAAAACCATTCGGTGCTAATCTGAAGTTTTTTTCCTGTGTTAATAAGTAACAATATTTCAGGAAACAAGATGTTCACATTTTGTATCAATAATATAAATATTCTAATAATATAGTATTCTATTATAATAATAATATTCTATTTTGTATTTCAGCCTCATGTGGTGTGTGGAGAGCAGCTGGTCCACAGTCCATACATGCAGTGTCTGGCATCCCTGGCGGTGGGCCTACAGCTAGACGCCCTCCTTTGTCACTCTCCTGTCCCTCCTCACCTGGCACACTGCCCTCCTGAGCCTGGCTCCTCCTCTTCCTCCAGCCCTTCTCATGGATCATGGGGCAGCAGTGAGTGGGCCTGGCTTCAGTGCTTCTCCACCACTGTCAAAACAGCTGAGGCCCTCGCCCGTGGACACACCTTTCCCGAATCTTTCATCGTCCCGGACCTGGAACCTGTGGCCAAAGACAAACTGGCACTGCTTATGGTGAGATCGAGATATCATTAGCTTCTCTCTTTGTGTCTTTGCTGTGAACGCTGCCTTGATTGCCCTTATTTTCACAAACAGGACAATAGCAAGTGGGTTTCTGGGATGGATGAGCAGATCATGTCCTGGGCCACTTCCAGACCAGAGGTGAACAGACTAGAACGATTAGATTTAGATTGCATTCGTATATTAGGACTGCACAGATGTGAAAATGCTGTTAAAAATTTCTGAAATATAAAGAATGATATTTTTATTGCTTTTGCCTTCCAAAGCATCTATTTTTATAGTTATTTTGCACAAAAACCAGTTAAAGGTATGACTATAAGCAGTTGTATTATCAACCAATTATACTAAACAGGTACTAATGGTCATCGTCGAAACATAGATTGAAACCCTGCCATGCTTTAAACTGGTCGAAGTCAAACTGTTGCCAAGGTGAGGTTGAGAAAGACAGACTCTTCACATGGCAAGATTGACCAGCAACAAGACACAAGGAAGTTATACTGCAAAAAATGGAAAATGTAATTAAACTTACTCCCTACTTGAATGACAGGGTAGACTTAGTGGCGGTTATGTCATCCAAATTGTTCCAGGGCAAAACCAGCCCTGACAGTCATGTTCAAGAAATAAAATTAGTTTTAATATTTTTTCTCTCTATTAAATTGACCCCAAACATAATTATGTTCCAGTCTTTGCTAAAAGTATAAAGGGCAGGGAGTGGGGGGGGGGATGTTTCAGAGTTTTGTTAAGTAGCAAAACAAAGATCATTGTTTCCTGACTCTAATATTTTAGCCATAAAAAAAGAGGGGCAAAGGTGTTAGCGGATTTTAGGCTAACAGTAGAGTTGACACATTTAGCATTTTCATACACCTGGCTCTATGTTTGCACCATACTGTATACATATGTGCAACATATTCCAAAGATGAAATTTTACTTTATATTCTAGTATTTTGTTTTTTATACAATATTTTTAAAAAGTTTTTGTCATTGTAAGGATTGGCACCTCGGAGGAAAGTGTGACGTATTTTTATGGGGTGCTGGCAGACATGGGCAACTTGCAGAGGCAGGCCGTAATATCCTGGTGCCAACACTTGCTTCTTCTTTTTCTCAAGCCCAACAGGTAAGCGTACATGGGTCAGGAGAAGCAGCTATATCCCGATGTCTTCACCACACTGTCACTTACCATTGCTTTGTTCCTGCAATGTCAGGTTGTTTGTGGGCAGAATTGCACTTTTGTCATCCAGGCTAACGGTACTGTGTCAGCCTGCGGAGAGGGCAGCTATGGTCGACTTGGACAGGGAAATTCAGATGATCTTCATGTCCTCACGGTCATATCTGCTCTTCAAGGTATGCTCAAAAAAATCATTTTGGATATATTAAGGAAAATTGTAATTAAAGCTGCAAGCAGTGGTCAAAGGCCTCTCGCTGGCCAGTTTGTTGCACTACTCACTATAATCATTGCTTATTTAGAAGACGTGTACTGTAAGTCATGACCTCCAGGTGGCACTAATGAGTCTAAATAGTTTCTGCTATTGTGTTGGCCAATGTTCTTGTCACATATGTCAAAAAAACCATCTTATAAATGTAAAATAAATATAACTACTCCTTAATGTTAAATTACTCTAAATTTAGTACTTTTTCAAGTTATCAGTTCCTACGCATTACATTTGTGTAGAAATTTGTTATACATTTTTTTAAATCGTCAGCTTATGAAACCCACATAACTCCATCAATCATGGATCAAACTATCCAAGTGAATAAAGAAAAATAACATTATAAAAAAATCTAAAATAATAGTAATAATAATGTAATTAAACCAGTTAAAATGGTCTTAATTGCTGTAAAACCAACTATTGTGAGCTGCTAAGAACATAAATGACAGATGCGTTCCGTCTGAATCAACTTTTCACTTCCTGGACATTTTGGTATCATTATGTAGTTTTTAATTTCACCCGTTAGCATTGATTGACACGTAGTCACTTCACGGGTATCATAGTTGACAAGCATTGTGGGAATTTTTTTTTGGTCAAAGTGCGCTTATGATCTATTTATTTTCAGACTCTCAGACCTTTTCAGCTCTCTGTGCCACTTAGAAAAATGTGACGGGCCACATTTGGCTTAGAGAGTACATTGCAGATGTATTTATACATAGACTTTAACATGGAACATTCGTGACCGATCAGACATTGTACGGCTTCCTGTTTATAGTGATTTGTCGACTTTCGAAGGCCGCTGTGCGTATATCGTTTAACAGCCAATACAACTTCACAATTTAACATCCGACATACCTTTAGATAAGAATGATGGAGTTTTGAGGAGTTTGTTAAAGTATAAGTCGTGCACATGTGCCATTTTTTTGAGTTTGTACCAAATAATTCACACCCTGTTGGTTTTGTAAATTCATTCTAATAGACTTTTTGTCGGTCTTGTTTCCCTTACATAACCCTTCCAAATTTCAAAACATTCAATTCAAACGTTTACCTTAAACACACTTAAAGTAGCTTGAAGTAGCAGTAAAAGACAGTAGAAAATAGCCATGTGACCACTATGTGCCGATAAAATATTTCAAGAAAGTTATAAATAACTGACTTCCTGTCTGTTTTAGAAAGTCTCTCTAATTTACTTTTTTGTAGGTCTTGGTCCCTTATATAACTCTTCCAACTTTCAAATATGTTCTACAAACACTACCTAAAATATCTGTATATAATGGCAGAAGCTGGTATATTTAATGTTACCACTAGATGGCGCCATAATTGACCATGTAGGTTGCTATATAGGGCCCGGGTAGTTCCTCTTAGGGTGCGGCGTCAGTCTCCTAGGGAGTGGGGGGGTTCTGGCCCTGGGGTCTGGGCCCCTGGTCGTGTCGTTCCGCTTGGGCTGACTGGCCCATCAGGTAGCTCTAGGCTGTTTTTGGGACCTGGCATGAGCCAGAGCTCACATCACACCTGGGTCACAGAAGACCAGATAGGACACCTGGGACAATGGTTTGCGGCTTGCTGCTTATGGATTAGGTCTCCAGTCCTAGGCACTTCGTACTACATTCACTTATTTATTTAATATGTCTGTGTATCAGGTCATTATTCATATGTTTCTGTCCACTCCCCGTCCGTGATCTGTTATAAATGGCCTCATTGTTACCCCACATATATGTATGCATGTATATTTATATATGTATGCATGTGTGTTGTTACTGCTAAAACTGTACCATACGAACTGTATCAAACTTGTATAGTATGTTCAGGCTGGTATTCTTCCCACTTCTGAATCTTTCCACCTCACCTACACCTCTCATTCACTCCCCCTTTTCTTTTAACACCCTCCTGTCCTGATGTAGTTAATGCAAACTGGTCCATGGGGGAAATGAATAACTACATAAATTCGCGGCTTCCATCTGGAGGAGGAAACACCACACCAGGTGCTCACTCCCCTGTAGTTAACAAAACTGTCCAGCTCAAACGAAGCACCTATCCTCCCATGTGGTGGCTTTTAAGCAGGACAAGGTAAAAAAGAGAAAAAGATTTGTAGAGTCTGGGACTCTTAACACGTCTGGCGAATTTGAATCTGATCGAACATTGCATGGCTGAGTTAACAACTTCCTGTTTGTCAAAATTTCAACTTTTGAAATGTATCCTATATGCCTTAGAATAAAAGAGATGGACTTTTAGGAGTTAAATTACAACACAAGCAAAAGTGCCCATTTTTAGAGCTTTTTGTGAAATTCCTGTCTATTTTGGAAAGTACTCTGAGCAATTAAAATAAAGTTCTACTCAACTTAGCCCTAAATATTGATTGTATGCTCATTCTTTGTGTTTGTGCAGGGTTTGTGGTGACCCAACTAGTAACCTCCTGTGGCTCTGATGGCCACTCAATGGCTCTGACCGAGAGCGGGGAGGTGTTCAGCTGGGGAGATGGAGATTATGGAAAACTGGGACATGGAAACAGCGATCGGCAGCGGAGGCCTCGACAGATAGAAGCGCTGCAGGGAGAAGAAGTGGTGCAGGTCTGAAACCGATCTCACTCCAACATGCTGCTTCAACTTTTAGCTCTCTTTCTGTTTAAACTGTTTAAGTAGAATTTTTGGGGTATCTACACTTTGTGGAGTATTTACTTTTCAGCCTAATTCTACTTTCAAAAATCGCCTCAATACGGTTTACTTCAGGCCTCTCCTGGCTACTGGCTTTCTCAAATATGTGTAAAACAAAATAATTTTGGACACTTAGATTTAATGTTAATTGTTTCTATATCAGAGCTCTAACTGCTCCTCACGGTCTCGTCTTGTTCGAGGTTTTTTTATCACTACTTCTCACACATACTGCGCATTTTATTCAATTTTAATTATACAAAATACATACAGTACATAAATCTGATGCTTCCGCGTCTAAAGAGGTGTTTTTAAACCATAGTATCAACACTTCTACTTGAGTAATGGATGCACATACTGGTGACACCTTGGATTAATATTTAGTTTGATCGCTGTTTTGTTGAATATTTGAACTTCTGGATCTTTGTTGAGGATATTCTGCACAAAGAGAATTTTCACAAGTCCCTCAGTCTCTGAGTAAATCATACACAAACTTTTTCTTCTTGAAAACTTTGGTCTTCGTGTTTTCCTGTCTTTGATGGAGACGTTCCCATGACATTTGATGATCTGTACCAGTGGTTTGGATCGAAAGATTGTTCTGGTTATTTCGCAGTTTGATTGCTAGCTCACTAGCTGAAGCACAACTGATCCCGATTCGACATTGTATAGCCGAGATATTAACAACGTCCTGCTTCATGGCGGAACATCAAAGCTCAACAGATCAGCAATTGTTTTACAATGTCAAGAAAGCTTTGCAATTTAATATTGCAAAAGCGTTTAGATGAGACTGCCGGAGCTGCAAATAAAATCTGTAGGAGGAGTTAAAGCCTGGAATTGTACAACTTCCCCCCCCCAAAAAAAAAATTGTAATAAAAATTACTGACTCTTTTTAGTTTTGAATACTCACTCCAATTGACTTTTTTAATAGGTCTTGGTCCATTACATAACGGTTTCCAAATTTCAAACATACTTAAAAACACTGAAATAGCAGTATAAAAGTGCAGAAATAGGATATTCCACATTGCCACTAGGTGGCGCTTCAACTGACACTGTGAGTTGACGTATAGCTTTATTAAGACATTGAGTTATTAACTACTTCCTGTATATGGACTTTTGACAGTCAAGCACACGTAATTTAACACAGTCAAAAGTAGTGTAGTAGGTGCTCATGCTACCAGTTTTTTTAAGGATATAAATCACTTTGTTTGGCAAAAAAAAACGAAATTGCCAAACTAAGTGAATTATTTACAGACCAACAGGAACAAATACAACGAAAACCCAACCGACCCGAAGAGAGAGTCCCTCCCCTTGATGCGCTCATCTCCTATCTAGGGTTCTAACAATGGGTTACCTGAGTGTTGTGTCATGTGACTTCTATCTTACTCTCCCTTCTGAGGACAAATCAAGCTAATGTTTCTGAATAATCAGATACAACTGGCAGCGTGACCACCTACAACACTACACCAAATCAAAGCAACACAATGGGGTCTTGATCAGATGATGCTGCGTGGAGACTTGTATCCAAATGAGTTTCTTTTTGGAGCGTTCTGATTGGTGGTTTCGTGATAACGTCATGAGAGAGAGCGAGACTGGAGCGCTGGTGAGAGCGGGTGGAACCTGAAGTAAAAAAAGGCCTATGGAGTATGAAGATGAACATATAAAATCTTTGGGAGTATGGAATACATTTTTTGGCAAAAAAAGATTTCAGCTAAAAATAATAGATTAAAAAGAATAAAATATTAACCTGAAAACAAAAATAATCAAATAATTACCATAAAAATCTACATTGATTTTAAACACAATCCATTCTTTGTTGGTTTCATTGTCAGCTTCAGTTTTGGATCCCATAGTTCCACACAATAATGTTGCTCCATTAAAGCTTTCCTTAATGTTTTTGGACTGTTATGTGATATATTTTGTTAACATTTTAGTTATTCTATAAAGAAATTAACGTCTTGTTTCAAGTGAATCCAGTATTACTTATTACAAACATAGTAAATTGCTAAAGGAAAATAAGCTTAAAGTAAAATAAAAGTTGTTTTGCTGGATGAGCTGATAAATACTCTTTCATTCACAAATATGGAGTCTTTAGAAAAACTGAGCTGCCAATCAAAACCGCACTAACCAATTAGGGCGAACCACTGTTATCCCTACCCCCATGGAAAGTTTGTGCCAGAACGATAAGCACAACTTTCAGGATCGCAAATGAAAAATGCGAAAGTGAAGATGCTGAGAGGGTGATTTTTCTTTGTTTTTTCTTTGTAATCAATTTTTTTTTTGTTTGTCTTAGTTGAAATTACATTCGTTTTATTGGCATGAAATTAACTCCATGTAGGAGGAGTTTGTTACAATACGGTACGAGCAAAAGTGGGCATTTTTAGAGGTTTTTGCGAAATAGCCATCTATATTGTTTGTATTTAAGTATTAGTACCCTAGATATTCACGTACAACAAACTGTGAGCGCAACATACACTGAAACACATTAGGTGGCACTATAGATCCATTTTGCCACACAAACTTTTCCCAACCAAAACACAGACTGAAATTTTCATGTCTATGTGCAAAATTCAGTGACTTTTCGAGCATGTTTACACCTTCAAAAATGAATCGAAAGCCACAAAACGATAATGCTCTGAGCAAATACAATAGCGTTCTACACACCTTCGGTGCTTGACCTCTATTAATAAGGCTGCCAATTCTTTTATACGTGTAAAAAAAACTATGAACAGTACAGTAAAAGAGTATGATGTTTCTGAATTTTTTGCTTCGAGATACAAACAATAACAAACATTTCTGCTCTATTTTCCACTTCCAACGTGTTATTAATGAAAAAATTGAAAATTCTCACAGAAACCCATCGCTGACTGTAAAAACAAAGCCGAGGATGGGAGTGATTTGACATGTAGGAAGTTGAAGAGGGAGTGAGGATCTCCAGGCTTAAGTCTGTTCTTTTATTGATGTTGCACACTTAAATACCTGGTAAAAAATAAATATGTTTTGGCTAAATGGACATTTCTAAGATGGATGATTTAAAACCCCCTTGTTTTTTTCCATCAGATCAATCAATGTTTTATGATTGGTTAGGATTAAAGATGTGTCCATTCACAGATGTCGTGTGGATTTAAGCACTCGGCAGTGGTGACTGCAGATGGAAAGCTCTTTTCCTTCGGAAACGGAGACTATGGCAGACTGGGACTTGGAAACACCTCCAACAAAAAGTTACCAGAGAGAGTCAATGCGCTTGATGGGCACCAGGTTGGCCAGGTAGAACACATTTCACCACAGACACACTTCAAACATGGAGTCTAATCAACTCTTTAATTATACTGAATATATATAATTATACTATTTGGGACAGATGACCGTTTCACAAAGTCTGTGTATGAAGTCCATGCCGTTGGATCACACCCGGTATATATATGCTAAATATTGTGTTAATTGAAACTACATTTTCAAGACCGTTCTGGATGGTGAAGTATTCTTCCAGATACACAATACAATAGATAATGATTGAATTAGAATTTTCCTTGTTTTTTATGTACAATTTAAAGGAGCTTTGAAAAAGTAAACAAAAACATTGGTGCAATTTTTGTTGTAACTCTTTCATAAAAGCTGCAGCAAAATCAGGCATTTTTGGCTAAACAATCACACAAAGTACCGCAAATCCTAGAGGGACTGATTAAGACCCCCATGTACCTGGTTATTAAGTGAGGACTGTGCAAAAGTGTACTATTTGATTAGCAAACAGAGGCCCCTCTGTTTGTGCCCACGTAGTGCTGAATAACACTTTTAAAAGCTAAAGAATCGAATACCACCTGTTGGTTTGGTAGAGTCATTACAGTGTGTCACGGGATTTTGTACACGGTGTGTAAAAATCACCCAAAAAGCTGAGCTTGGGGAAATGTTTACTTCTGATGTTTGCTAATGGCAAAACTAATTTGCTAACGGTTTGCTAATATTACATTTCAATCAGAGTTTTGCTCATTTTAGTCATATACAGTGGTACCCCGAGATACGAATGCTTTGAGTTACGAAATGTTCGAAAGGTCTCACAGGAATTTTTTTTAAAAACAACAAACATTTCGGCTCTATTTTCCACTTCCATTTTTCATCTACTTATACTGTTGTTTCTGAGAGCCGTTGCGCGGATTAGGCGTTTTACATGTAAAACTTCGAGATACGAACGTCACCCTGGAACAGATTAATTTCGTATCTCGGGGTACCACTGCATTAGAAACCTGCAGTTGCTGTGAAAAAGGTTTAAAATGGATCTTGAACTGCAAAATCTTTTTCACCTCTTGCTCAAAAACATCAGTGTACTATGGTTTTGTGCAGGTGGCATGTGGCCTGAATCACACTCTTGCCGTCTCTGCTGATGGAATGACCATCTGGGCCTTTGGTGATGGAGACTATGGCAAACTAGGATTGGGAAACTCAACAGCCAAATCGTCCCCACAGGTACATCTTCTGACCTGTCCACACCATCTATGGAGTCTATGCATGTTTTACAAATGTAAATACGGTTTTGTGAGTTGCGTGCTGGAGGATTTTCATCTGCAGAACAAGACTGATAAATGCACAGGATGGAATCCACAAAGGCATACAATAACATTTGAGGAGTTTGGTTCACGTTGACGAAAATCCCATAATCAATTTGCCAAAAAACACAACTGTCTGTGATGGAGTCCTGTTTTTATTTCCCAAACCACCATAAGTGCCTTTCGAGTTTTTTTGCAAAGCGCAGAGGGCTGAGGAGCTGGAAAAATCCCAACTGTCAAAAGTTTTGAATAGTTGTATAATCATTCCACAAAGAATCAGAAGCATTTTCCAGCTGATTAGTCCCAAAGTCACTGGGAGGCAAAAGGAGAGACTGTGGGATGCGGACTCACTTGAGCGGGCAGCAGATAACTCCACGATTCGGGGGAGTGAGTCCAACATCGGAGTCCTGCCCGTTTCTGACACGGTTTTACCGATCTATTCTGGAACCAGCCACTTGATTCAATATTGATGTTGTTTGTAGTTTTGTTTAACTGTTTATAAGAAATAAAGATGATATTGATTGTATGATTTGTAGCTTTTTGTAAAAAAACGAAATGTTATATCTTTAAATATAAAAATCTGGATTTGAAATTTTTATGTTTGTATGCCTTTGAGGTGCTTTGACCGTTATGGAACAGAATATTTTCCTCAAACCACTTTTGTGCTAAAAAAATTCTTAAATTCATCAAAATGGAGTTATGCCATTTTGGAAAAACAATAGTTTTGAACTTGAATTATGACTTTGTGCACAGTTAGCATGGAGCGAATTTCCAGCCAAATATGAGCAAATAGAATGTTCCTTCAAGCGAAGAGGAAAAAAAGACTCACAAACAAAGCGAAACCTATTTACAAACACAAATAACAGATATAACAATTAGATCTAATCAATTTTGTCACCAAAAAACATATACAGGGCCTTGGGCTGCATTCAAGACAGCAGAAGGCGCTATAAGTCCATAAACAAGAGAAAGGCTCCAGTCCTTGTTTAACTTTACTTTCAGCGCTTTGCATCTTTATTACTAATTTTAAATAAACATTTTAAAAGTCCTGTTTTGCAATAGTAACTTTGTTTTTGTATTTCTAAATATGATTTGATTGAAGTACACTAAGAAAGTATGTCTACTTTTACTTTAGAAAATGATTGGCCTATTCATCATCATAAAAGCCTCCATCTATTCAATAGTCGTACTGTGTTTGAGTGCGCCAAGCTCATTTATGTTCAGTAATTTGAGGTAAAAAGCACACATGAAAACATTGCTTGAACAAGTAAAATAGCACCAACTGCATTTAGCGATCGATGTAGCGTCTTTACCAAAATTGTAACATTGAATAGGAAAAATAAAGGACTCATGTTTAAGCTTGATTATGACGTCATTCTCAAACTTTTATTTTAGACAATATTGCATCCATATTGCAGTTAAATTAAATTTTGTTTGATGTATGCACGATGACAAACCCTAAAGATAGACAGTGCTAGTAAGCCATAATTTACCATGTTTACAATATATTTAATAATAGGTCAAGTTATTGTGTTAACACAGAGCACAATGGGTTCACGAAATAAAGCATGGCCAGTACCATCGGTTGGTGCAGGAGCATCGTCTTGGAGTCTGATTTCAGCAGTTGAGAAATCACGTGGAAAATACTTTCCTCCTATTGTCGCTCGCAATGGTCTCTTCGCATTAATATAAATTTAAAACACGTTTACATCCATTGTAAATGAATGAGATTGTGTCTCTGTCGCTGCTTGTCTTGGTCTGTACATGGCGAAAGTTAGTTTCTCAAATTTGCGTACAGTTTTGTGCAGGGACAATTTTTGTTTACAGGTAACAAACCTCATTTACATTTGTAAAGTGTGCGCACTAAATATACTCCATAAACCAATCACTCACGAGTCATGAACCAAACTGTTCTTTTGCAGAAAGTGGATGTGTTGTGTGGAATCGGGATCAAGAAGGTGGCATGCGGCACCCAGTTTTCTGTAGCACTTACCAGAGATGGAAATGTTTACACCTTTGGTCAAGGTGAGCCCTTCGCAAACTAGACTCATCAGTAAAAATCTCAAATTTTACCTTTTCCCAACAGGAATGACCATTAACGATCAAGAAAGCAAGATTATTGGTGTCATGACATTACTATTCAAAGAGTTATAGTCAATGGGGCACAAACAATAAATGAGGGAGAAAACAAATTCTGATGGTTCACAAAAAGCTTAAAATCCATCACTGACAATGTTACCAATGTTTGGTGTACAAGACTGTGGTAAAAGGTAAAAAAATAAACAGGCTGTAATTTTTTCATAATGAAAATGTCATTTTGTAATTTTTCCCCCTCATCATGTAAAATCTTTGCAGTTAAGGTTAAAACTCCTTGATTAAAAAAGAAGTATATAGAAATTTTTATTAGAGCTAAAGTAGATGAAGAGATTTGTGCCCAAAACATGAAAAAAAGAAGTTGATTTTGAATATTGAAAGTTTACAGTTTCACAGCTGTTTCGGTTAAGCCACAACTAAAGGATTTTTTTCTTAAATGTGTAGAAATACGATTTGTCACCAGAAATCCTTCAATTTGCTGAAAGAGAGAAAAAGAAGTGGCCAAATTTACACTCAAAATCAACCTGATGTGGCTGAAAACTTCCTTAACAACACATAAGGGTGAAAGAGCTAATTGATTCCGCCTTTTTGTGACAGATCGTCTTATTGGTCTACCAGAGGGGCGAGCACGAAATCATAACCGGCCTCAGCAGGTCCCAGCTTTAACAGGGGTGTTCATAGAGGATGTTGCTGTAGGGGCAGAGCACACACTTGCACTGTCTTCCACTGGGGACGTCTTCGCCTGGGGCAGCAACTCAGAGGGACAGGTGTGTGTGTGTGTGTGTGCGTGTGTGCGTGTGCGTGCGTGCGTGTGCGTGTGTGTGTGTGTGTGTGTGTTAGATCATTTTGCCTTTATATTCCACAGAGATACTACAGTCTGTGTTTTTGTATTTTCAAAGCTGGGACTGGGCCACACCAACCATGTGAGGGAGCCGACTCTAGTCAGTGCTTTACAAGGAAAAACTATCCTGCAGATTTCTGCAGGACGCTGCCACAGTGCAGCATGGAGTTCACCCCCGTTGCCTCCAAGAGCTCCAGGTACAAAAAGAGCCACATGTTTTAAGAATAGTTCCAGTGTCTGGAAATTCCGGTGTATTTTTATAGTTTATTAAAATTAGGGATGTCCCGATCCGATCATATATACTGTTGCCAACTTTGCAGGTGTTCATTGTTTGTTCTGGCTCTTTTCGGCGCTGCCATTTCACCATCACAGTCTGCTTTGTATGTGCTCATCACAACCACCTATTTTAGGTATTCTTCTTCTTTATTTCCTTCCGCTCATAGGGCAACAAGCTTCTGCCAATGATCTCGATTGGCAGCCTTGGCCTCCTCTGCATCCCAGTTGACATTAATGGCTCGCAGATGTTCCATAAACGTCCATCTCCATGTTTTGCCGGTTGTCCAATACTTCTTTTCCATGCCCTGGTGGCCACCACATCGCCATCAATGCATGGCGCAAATCTCATTCACCGTTCCACAACAACTTTTCCCAGACCTCGGGTCTTTGCCCTTCTTAGGATTTCATCGTTAGTGATGTGGTCTCGATGAGCGACACAAAATATGCTTCCCAGACATCGGAACACATTCGGCCTGTTGACCACCGTCTTCGTGTCTTTCCACGTTTCGTAGGCATAAATGGCGGAGGGGATGACTATTATGTCGATGAGACAAAGTTTGGTGTTAGTGTCCAAATTGGGCGAAGACGTTGGAATACCACCACCGCTTTGCCAATTTGACATCTGGATCAGCTCCACCTTGTCGCTGGTGCTTCCCAAGAAGGTGAACTGCTCGACTTGGCCGATGGTCTTCCGGTTGACCGCCTGTGTCTTAGTCTTTTCTGTGGTGATTCTTTATTCAACCTTTTCCGCCTCCACCTCCAGGCTTGTGGTCATTTCCTGGAGAGATTTTGCATTCTCTGCCAGCAGCACAGTGTCAAGAGCAAAATCCAGATCTATCAGCCGTGTCTTATCCTCCCACACAATGCCATTTTTCGGATGGTCCATTGCCCAAGTAATATATTTTTCAGACGACTTGCGTTTTCTGTACTTTCTACTTCTTACATTTTAAAAATAGCCTGGTTACTTCGGCTTGTCATTACACAAAAACCATTCTGATAAATCACGCCATCCAGAAAGAGGGAATTTGATTGTGGTTGGAAGAGAAGTATAAGCATTTACCACTTTATTAGTTAGTACACGATCCGTTATCCCGCATGTTACCACCACGTCACACTCTCCAGTACGTTTGAATAAATTAGCATTTGCTATTAACAATGTTTTGGTGTGTATTAAGTTATTTATATAGATATAATACAAAAACATTGCAGCCTTTCCAGGCTGAAGACACGTGACCAAACGAGCCAATCACAGCATTATACAAACTTCTTAATTGGTGATCTGATTTGAAGTGCGCTGCCTGGATTGAGTTAGAGACCTTTGAGAGAGATGCGAGGCAGAAATGGTGTATATTAGACGGTTTTCAACTAAATAAAGCCTTGACAGATAGAATAATAATTTAAAAAAAATTGAGGCTGCTCCTATGTTCTTACAGGTTGTGCCAAATATACCGATCAGGTAAGTGCCCTTGAATCTGTTTGGTGGTGACCCCGATGTAAACGTTGGCGGATTTCGCACTGATGTAACAAACTTTGACATAAGTTTGATAAATAATTTGATTGTCAATTAAATAACATCTTGTTTTATTTTGTGAGTATTTATTCAAGCATTAATCAAGCAAAATGACAAAGAAAAGTTCAGAAATAATAATAATTTTAAAAATTTGAGGCCTTGATGTAACTATTCATGTGACGTCATCAATGGCGTGAAAAAAATTTTATTTTTTTTTTTCTGGAATATCCAAAGTTCAATATTTGGTAGAATCTACTCTTAAAAGTCACTATGAAAGTCTGTCATTTTTAAAGGGAACGTTTTTAAACATTCAGCTAATAATTCCATTCCACCGTGCTTTAAGGTTCTTCAGTGCCTTTGCAGTTGGGCTTGCCGCTGTGTGTGCCTCCTCAGTACAGTGCCCTTAGAGAGGTCAGCATGGAGGCCCTTAGAGCCCGACTGCGCCTGCTCTATCACTTCTCTGACCTCATGTACTCCTCCTGGAGGCTTCTGAACCTCAGCCCTAACAACCAGGTAAACACCCTCCTGCAAACACAGATTACTCATTATCAAGGTTTGTCTGTCTTATACAAACATGCTTTTTCTGTTACAGAGCTGCACGTCTCGGTATAACGCCGGCACGTGGGGGATTGTGCAGGGTCAACTGAGGCCTTTGCTTGCCCCCAGAGTCTACACGCTGCCCATGGTACGATCCATAGGCAAAACTATGGTGCAGGGGAAGAATTATGGGCCTCAGATCACAGTCAAGAGAATCTCTACACGGTCAGATGCGCAGACAGAGCATAGTGCTAGAATTGCTAAATCTGTCTTCTTTTCAATTGTGACATGTCTTCTTCTCTTTTCAGGGGGAGGAAGTGTAAGCCCATCTTTGTGCAGATCGCCAGGCAGGTGGTCAAGCTGAACGCTTCTGATCTGAGGCTACCGTCACGGGCCTGGAAGGTCAAGCTTGTTGGAGAGGGAGCTGATGATGCAGGAGGAGTTTTTGATGACACCATCACTGAGATGTGCCAGGTACTATAGCCTGATCCACACACCCAAAGGAGACACATCTCAAACTGTCTCTCACTTAATTACGGTGTATAATTATATAAATATATTAGGTTCCAAAACCCAATAAACGCCATAAAAAAGTAGTTCATATCTGGAAAACCTAAAATCAGTTCTCCCCACTCTTGGTGTTCGTCTTAACATCTTTTTTCACTATTTACAAGTGTTTTGACACTGAAATTGCACTGGGAGATAGGAGCGCAAGAACCCCAAAGCGCAGCGCGACGTCATACAAACAAGCGGAAAATACAGCACAACTGCTTGTAGCAAAAAAATGTCCTTTGAGACGTTTCGTATCTCGAACATTTAGTAACTTGAAGCATTATTATCTCGGGGTACCACTGTATTTCTTATATTTAAGTCTTGGCATCCTACACATGTGCTGAATTTCATCCAACATAAACTGAAACTTAGGGGGCGCTATAGAGCCATTTGGCCACTTTTCGCCATGTAATGCAGTCCAGGTTTGACCATTTCTTTCCAAACCACAATAATCTGCAGTTTAGTTCACTGATCTATTCAGGAACCAGCCTCTCCCTGCTCTGAAAGACTTCATGCAATGTAAATGAGTTGCATATCGCTGGATTCAGCTGGTTGTTAGCTTTTATTTGATGCTATGGTTTTGGTGTTCATATTGTAGATACATATCGCACATAAACAAAAACGTGGTCATGAATTATACTCCGGATATGTTGTTGTTTATTTGCATGGCGTTCGAGCTGTGGTTCACGGATATGAAATTGAACTAGATACGTTTTTAGAGGAGTTTCCGCTGAACACAACAGTATTTAATATGTGTGGGTTATTCTCAGGGTTCGTGAGCTATGAGTGAAAATGTAACGCACAAGGGGGCAAGTCCCTGGTACCGGGGACTCTCGGGCTTAAGAGGTTAAGAACTCCCCCTAGAGGAGAAAACTCCACCAGAGGAAGCTTTTTTTTACTTTGTTAAACTATGTGCGTACAGCCACCATCAAAGTTCTAATTGTTGACATAAACAGGAAGTTGCTAATAACTTTGTTCAATCAATGTTCAATGTTCAATCAGGCTCAAATGTTCCATGTATGTTAAGACACCATGTCTGAACAAATCTATATAGCAACCTACAGTGTTCTGAACAAATCTATATAGCAACCTACAGTGTTCTGAACAAATCTATATAGCAACCTACAGTGTTCTGAAGAAATCTATATAGCAACCTACAGTGTTCTGAACAAATCTATATAGCAACCTACAGTGTTCTGAACAAATCTATATAGCAACCTACAGTGTTCTGAACAAATCTATATAGCAACCTACAGAGTTCTGAACAAATCTATATAGCAACCTACAGTGTTCTGAACAAATCTATATAGCAACCTACAGTGTTCTGAACAAATCTATATAGCAACCTACAGTGTTCTGAACAAATCTATATAGCAACCTACAGTGTTCTGAACAAAACTATATAGCAACCTACTGTGTTCTGAACAAATCTATATAGCAACCTACTGTGTTGGTAACAGCGCCACATAGTGACAAAACTGGCCATAACTGATATCCCTTTTTCTGGCGTTTCCGACCACTATTTCAGACTGTGTTTGGAGCGCATGTTTACAATGTGAAAATTTATTTTGCAGATGCTGCCCTACAAAAAAGTCGATTGGGGCTAGATTTAAAAAAAAGGCCACTCTTGCTCATGTCACGGTTTAACGAACTCCTTGTAATTTTAGCTTTTCACCTCCAATTTCTATCAGTCTTATCTTAACGAATATGGAAAGTTAAATTGCGAAGCTATTCTATGCACACACAGCGGCTGTCGAAAGTGATCATTTTCATTAACAGGAAGTTGTTATAAGCAGTGACTGATTACTCCTTTTAAAATAATTAAGTTATTCTTTTGATTACTTTGTCAAGTAATTCGTTACATTACTATTTACTCGCTGTGTGTGAATCAGAGCTGCTGCGTAATGAGTGGCACATGGTGACATATTTGTTTCCTGTTCTTCTCTCATCGTATTCGACAGCGAAATGATCCCAAATAACAAGTTTAAAAGCTGACTGTATTGCCTCATATCGCTGACTTAGAGAGCTCTAGTGTACACAAAAAGTCCCACCCTCTTCTATAAATTTGGTGATTGCTGATTGGATATTTAATCATGCAACAGTTCATTGATTGGATATTTGCTCCAGAACTGCGTCCCCATCCCCCGTGTGCAACTAAAAACCAAGCACCTGCTCCAGACTAACTCAAATTTCACTTTCTCTCAGCAACTCTGTAACGCGGCGGAAATTGTAATGGATTTTTTAAATGTTAAACAATTGCGTTTCATTAGTTGTGTTATACTACCATCTAGTGGTCATTTAGAGACATAGAATAGCGTGTGTTTCTTTAACTGTAGATCTTTAGTTCTTAAATCTTCTTATTATTCTTTTCATACTATCATTTTATTTAGACTTACATTTGAGTGTTTTATTAGTTAAAGGTAATGCTAAATGGGTTTATTGTTGAGACGGAGGAGGAGAAAACCTTAGCACACGTCATGCTTTAGTACCGCCCATGGAGGAGGATATAAATGTAGGGGACACGGACACTCTCTCTTCCGGCGTTCTTCTTCTACGCTTTCATGATAGCATATTATTGTGTTTAATGTCTTTATAATAAATAGCCATTGTTGCTGTGTTCCTGTCTCCAGTGTTTATTCTCAATAGAGAAGGTATTTTATTACCATAACATAACGCATAGTTACTTATATACTTAACTATAATCTAATTACCATTTTTTAAATTATAATGTGTCAAATTACTGCATTTCTAAAAAAGTAAAATCCCATTTTAAATTTGGTCCCAAATTTACCAACGATCAACAGTCCATGTCGGAAAACATCTACTGCATACACTTTCTGTTATATCACCACCTGGTGGCCAAAGGAGGAACAACAATAAAATTGCTAAGGCATCTTGTGTTACCAATTTTGACATGCGACAAGAATCTTGGCCAAAACAATACCGGAAAATATTTATACTCTTTAGGATCTGTCGTCGTGCATATTGCAACGAACTGGCCACAGAGAGGCGATAGCGCTGGAGGTGCTCGAGTCCTTTGATCAATAATGCAGCTTTAATTTGTTATTGTTCATTATGATTTTTCCTCTGTCAGTATTTGTTAACAGTAACATGCAAAATTGCTCCTTCATTTTTTTTTTTTTATTCAGAATTTAACCAACTAAAACTGATTCATACCATTTGGGAGCAATAAAGGCCTAGGTTTTCTTGGGGAGAACTGGTTCTGGTTCATGGGTTAAATTGAAATCTTAGTTGAGAAGAAACTGAATGGTTCTATTTTCACAGATCTCGGTGCCATTCTCACTGGTGTAACGACTTTGGCGCTACGTTAATCAGAGCCAGAACCAGCGTTATTACCCCACATAAGAGCTCAAATGAGTTGGCGGTGCATTCAAAAGCCGTTTAAGTGTGACTTTATTTGTGTGAAATGTGTTTTCTGGACGGGCGTTGCAATCCTCAAGGCTCATGATCAGCCATGTTACTGTATTTAGGAGCTAGAGACAGGAGTGGTGGATCTTCTCATTCCTTCCCCCAACGCTGCAGCCGAGGTGGGCTACAACAGAGACCGGTGAGTGCTGTTCTGACCAACATCTTTGTTACTACTAAACCTCCAAACTGACCCTTAGTGTGTGTGTGTGGTCAGTTTCCTGCTGAACCCCTCAGCCTGTCTGGAGGAGCACCTGCTGCAGTTCAAGTTCCTAGGCATCCTGATGGGTGTGGCCATTCGCACAAAGAAGCCTCTGGACTTGCATCTGGCACCCATGGTATGGAAGCAGCTGTGCTGTGTTCCTGTCAGCCTGGAGGATCTGGAGGAAGTGGATCTTCTATATGTGCAGACACTCAACAGCATCCTGCACCTGGAGGACAGTGGCATCAATGAGCACAACTTCCACGAGGTAGGAAGTTCTATCCTTACGAAACGGAACCATTCGGTTTCTAATCTGAAGTTCTTTTCAAGCGTTAGTAACTAATGATATTTCAGGAAGCCAAACGTTCACAAAGCAAGTTTTTTTTTTTTACTTTGTAAGATATTGATAGAGTGGTTATTATATTTTATAGGCCGTTGTTAGATATAGATCTTAAATTTGAATCTTAATGGGCTTAAAAACTTGACCTTGTGAAACCTGCAGGAAGCAGCCAATGGGTGGCAATTAAGAATAGCTCCAACTCTCTGTTTCTCCTCAAGGTCCCCTGACCTTGTATAGCTTCAACTTTAAGTACATTATTTCACTTTCTTGGTGCATTTCTTATAAATTCAGGATATATGCTGATTGTCCATATTGTGTGTGTGTGACCTTTTTGAGAATAGTTGAGTGGCTTCCTCATTTCTGTAAGTAGTACTGGCGCAGACTGTTCAGTACAACAACTATGAACATAAGATCCGCTCTTACCTTTGTGATTAGTTCCCCCCCTTTGGATGTCAGACCTACAAAAAGAACTCTTGGAACAAGACAAAATTGAAATCTAGCTAAACTCTTCCTAGATCAAGCAGAAAAATCCAAGGGGGGAGTCAGTGATGGAGCTCAAAATAAGACAAAACAAGTGTTTTCCAGCTGTTTAGAAAGTAAAACTGCATTGAAACTACAGTATTTGTATCTAGTCACGTGATCTTAAAGCATGTTTATTGTCCTTAATTCAAGTCCGTAACAATACGGTTTGGTCTAAAATTAGGAATGGTTGCTAATATTTTAGGGAAAACAACATCCATTCAAGAATGTTTGTGCTTAATTTTAGTAGCCAAAACAAAGTATGTGTTTTCAGACAAGAAAGTCTTTCTCAAAATGTATTTGTTTTGGTTTGGGCCCATTAGCATTTGTCGGTATAACAGTTTAGACAGACAGGAGGCAAGCAACATTTCTGGGTTTTTATCCACTCACATTGGATTCAAACTCCGGTCCAGTTTCAAGCGCATTATGCACCACACCACAATCTCCACAGAGTTTATAGTAATGGTTTTATAAATGGTTAATTATAGAAAAACCAGCCCTAAGTTAAGAAAGTCTGGGCACAGTTCTTAAAAACATGAAATCTTAAAATTACGTAACTGATGAGCCCTAATCTTTATGGGGGCAGTAATGGCCTAGTGGATAAGGTGATTGATTGGAGATCAAAGGTCGCGGGTTCGATCCCCATCTTCACTGGGGCTGGAAGGTGGGATGAGTGTTGAAACCTGTGACAACTGTGGTGGCTCAGAGCAAGCCAGTTTCCCCACAGCTATGTGTTAACGGTGCGTTTGTGTGCACTTGGATGGATCACTCCATACTTGGTCCTAATGTCACTTTTTTTAGGATAAATTTAGCAAAACATAAAAGTATTAAAACAAGGACATTTGTGCTTAAAACCAATGTTACTAGTGTAACTAGAAAAAACTGCTTAAAAATCGGACCGAAAATAATGTTAACATAAATAAACTGAGTTCAAATAACTTAAAACAAGAAAGAAGTTGTTCTTGACTTTATTTTTACCAAGTCAAGATTTCTTCCACTGTGATATAGATTTTAACTCTATTTATTACATTATTTAAGGTGTTTTTATCTGAATTTAACATTTTCTTAAAATAAGACGACCGTAATATTCTTGAAGTAAGAAACTGCCTATGTTTTACGAAGTTTCTTAATTCAGGCAAATAAATTATCAGAGTAAGCATATTTTTTTTCTTAAGAAACATTGGGGCAGAGTTATTGCTGACGCTTGGATTGGTGTGGGTGTGAATATTAACCAATAACTGAAAACAATATATATTTATCCAAATTAATTTTCCTTTATGAATAGATGATTCCATTGGATTCATTTATTGGACAAAGTGCAGATGGGAAAATGGTTCCCATCATTCCTGGGGGAAGCAGCATCCCACTGACCTTCTCCAACAGGAAAGAATATGTAGAGCGTGCCATAGAGTACCGTCTGCACGAGATGGATCGCCAGGTGAGTTCTAGACTTTATTTACAACCTTGATATTTACTGAATGTTGTTTGGCATTAGTGTTGCGTGGATTACAGTTGTTCATTCTATGATGAGGTCCACATGTCACAGAGCAGACAGTCAGGCACATAACCGTAGAAAAGAAAGACAAAAAAATCCTAGTCAGATGGGACCCAGGGATGCGCAAAAAGTTGAGAGTAGAAGGGGTCCAATAATTCAAACTTGAGGAACCCCAGATACTCTGAAGGGTCTGTTCGTGAGGTAGAACTCAAACCTGTCGAGGGCTGGTTGTCTTATCAGGCTGATGACAATGGTGAGGAACTCAATCTCAAGTGGCCTCAAATGATTTGTTTACCAAACAGAAAAGAACAACAAAACACATGTAAGAGAATATATTTGAATATTTCATAACACTAAACTACACCTATATTCAGTGTTGGGAAGAAATGTTGCATAACAGAGAGACGGACGCAGGCAGAGAGACGGACGCAGGCAGAGAGTCGGACGCAGGCAGAGAGTCGGACGCAGGCAGAGAGTCGGACGCAGGCAGAGAGTCGGACGCAGGCAGAGAGTCGGACGCAGGCAGAGAGACGGACGCAGGCAGAGAGACGGACGCAGGCAG
>SRMA01025971.1:135006-395705 GCA_007224835.1 Danionella cerebrum
TAGAGCAATAATTATAGAATCACGTCTGCACAGTATCGCAGTATTAGAGCAAATATTATAGAATCACTGCACAGTATCGCATTATTAGAGCAATAATTATAGAATCACTGCACAGTACCGCAGTATTAGAGCAATAATTATAGAATCACTGCACAGTATCGCAGTATTAGAGCAAAAATTATAGAATCACTGCACAGTATCGCAGTATTAGAGCAATAATTATAGAATCACTGCACAGTATCGCAGTATTAGAGCAATAATTATAGAATCACGTCTGCACAGTATCGCAGTATTAGAGCAATAATTATAGAATCACTGCACAGTATCGCAGTATTAGAGCAATAATTATAGAATCACGTCTGCACAGTATCGCAGTATTAGAGCAATAATTATAGAAGCACTGCACAGTATCGCAGTATTAGAGCAATAATTATAGAATCACGTCTGCACAGTATCGCAGTATTAGAGCAATAATTATAGAATCCCTGCACAGTACCGCAGTATTAGAGCAATAATTATAGAATCACTGCACAGTATCGCAGTATTAGAACAACAATTATAGAATCACTGCACAGTATCGCAGTATTAGAGCAACAATTATAGAATCCCTGCACAGTATCGCAGTATTAGAGCAATAATTATAGAATCCCTGCACAGTATCGCAGTATTAGAGCAATAATTATAGAATCCCTGCACAGTATCGCAGTATTAGAGCAATAATTATAGTATCCCAGCACAGTATCGCAGTATTAGAGCAATAATTATAGAATCACTGCACAGTATCACAGTAATATTTATAGAATCACTTCTGCACAGTATCGCAGTATTAGAGCAATAATTATAGAAACACTGCACAGTATCGCAGTATTAAAGAAAGTGTGACTTCACAATCAAGTCCAATCATGAATATATTGTTCATGATCATCAAAAGAATTAAAAGGATTTCTCATAAATTATAACTTTACTCACCAGTGAGAGTATAAATAAGTAGGCAGAAGATCATGGAAGTGACTGCGATGAAAACCCAGTGTGTAATTTTTTTATTCTCCATACTGCTGTATATAGCAATGCAAGCTTCATGGCACTGTAAGAACAATGAAGATTTTGCCGGTGAGTGTATTTGCACAGCAGTGAGTAAAGAAATGTCCATTTTATATTAAATCTGACCTGGAAACCAAAGCAGATGGTGGGAACAACGCTGAACATTGAGGCCCACGAGTCCAATCTTACACACAGAATTAATCACTGATTTAAATCTGAAAAAAAATGTTTTTGTGTTTTTTTTCAGATTTGAAGTAGCTCTTACTCACCCTTGACTGTGCTCTGGCCTGAGGTCTGCTGTGTGCTCATCTTTCAGATAATATTTAGCAATTACAGCTATACTCAGGTACGTAGCAGCCAAGGTTCCTAAAACACTGGCATTTAACATAGAAATTAAAAATTCAGAGATTTTAATCAATCAACAAATAGATCATTTTAAACAGGAATAGTCTGCTATGACAAATCTAGAGTATGTCAGACATCAGCACACCTGGTGTATTTCTGAATGCCAATCTCTTTGGGAATCGAGAGCGGAAGGATGATGATAAAGCACATGAGAAAGAGCGCAAAACGATGATCTGTGTACCAGTGATGAGGCATATGTCCATCTATGTGTCCAGTCATGGTCTCATATATAGACAGGCACACTGAAGAAACACACAATCCAAATGTGAAACATGTCTATTTGTGATGAGAACATGTAGTTGTTACATTTGTTCACGGTTAAACAAAGTGAATCGTACAGAACAGAAAACACACACATGCTTACGTTTTTCCAGTTGGTCCTGCACAACCACCAGAAAGGCCACAGAGATCATGAAGAGGTTGAAAACAAAGCAGATCTCACACAGATGCCCAATCCGCTGCCCACACACTTCTCTCACCACATCATGATATGTGTTCTGCCGGCTGATCGAAGAGGCATAACCCAGAATCACCAAGCCACTTATGAGAAATACCAGTGACACCTGAGAAAAGGAGACAGAAAAAGTATATTTCAAGTAGTCTGGGTCTACTGGTTTTTAACCTTAGAAGAACAGTATGTGAATGTGTCAAATCAACAGTCTTTTATTCATAATATCAAGGATTTTCAACAATTTCAGAGGTCCTCAGTGATCTCTGCACGCATTGTTGCATGTGCCCATCACAGCAGCTGTGACGCAACCTAACTATTGTTTAATTTTGATTTCAAGAATGTGTAGGTTTCAAAAGATATTAGCTTTTATATTAACTCTAATTCAAATGTGACAAAAAAAATCTTCTTTCAATTTCATTTAACAGTCCAAATGGGTAGCATCAGTGCCATCTAGTGGTGAAAAGAAGGAATAACCATAAGAAGTACAAGCCCTGTGAGATGGCCTGTATTTTTTAATAGTTCTGGCACAAAACAAAGCACACTGGCACAAAAGGAGCTTGGGAAAGTGTTTAAGGTTTAGGAGCGGTTCACCAGGGGCCTGTATCATGAATGTGACTTAAATTTGAAACCAAAACCAAACATCTACAATCTGACTCAGTTGTGACTATGAAGCAGTGATGATTAGTTCTCAGGCGTGTGCACATAAAAGACTGAGGTAGGCACAGAATAACCAATCACAATGAAGATGGATAGAGCAAACTCATTTTATTTCTCTGCGGAAAAGATTATAGATTATAGTTCTGATGAATGTTCTTAAAAATAGATTCTGTTTTAATGTAAAATATGTTTTGGTGCATTAATTCCAAAGCGTTTTTCTTTTTTTACGTATTGTTAGTGTGTTATTATTCCAAAATAAAGTAAATGAGGGTTAGTAACAAGAAAAAAAGGCACCAATCTTTTGATAAAAATGATAATAAAACATTAAAATAAGTTACGATGGACCAATACCCATTTGGAAAATTAAAGTATGTTTGTTATTAGAAAACAAGTTACAGCAAGCAAATGGAACCAATTTGGGGAAATGGCCCATAGGTGGCAATTCCAATAAATATTTTTCTCTAAGAATTCTGACTCTCAGAATTGCGTGATTTAAAAAAAGCTTTGTATTTTTATCATGGAATTCTGAGATAAGAGTTCTATTTTATCTTCAGTAGCGGAAACGGGCTTCCATAGAAATCTAGATGAAAACAAACAAACAAACACATTTCCAGGTCTCCTGAACTCACCAGCTCCACGCTAATAGCCGTGTGGATTCCTCCAGCCTTCTCAAAAGCCCAGGGGAAGTTGAGGAGTCCGGCTCCGAGGGCAGATTTCAACATGATGAAAACGGCCCCGAAAGAACCGAGCCTCGGGACGCCGGAGCCTCGAGCGGGTTTGGACAGAAGGCTCATGCTACGGATGCTTTCTCGGGCCAGCTCCTCCATGCTTGGCGCCTAACTGCACCTTATCGATATTTATCTATCACTTATCAGCAGCGCGCTTTAAAATCCTGTTAAAACACAATCAATATAGGAACAGCTCTTCGCTCTGTGACCCCGCAGTGGTCAGCACTTTCCTGGATAAAGCCTCTGCTGTCAGGGAGCCAATCTCAAGTAAGACCCTTAAAAATCTCGTCCCCAGGTGAGAAATGTTGTGCAGACCCGCGAGCGTCTGTAGCGGTCGCTTCCGAGTAAAAATGCCCCCTTCTCTAAAGTTACATGGACGTCTCTTGAGTTCATGCCGGAGCTAATGCTTTACCTTTTTTATCAAACCGAGATGCTCCGTTTGCTCTCGAAAGAGCCTGAGGAATTCACGCCAGGCCGCTGCTATGTTGTCAGCACGCGATCCATTGGTCAAACGTAATTAGTGCTCATCTTGCAGCCCTCTTCGAACACTTTGAGCAAACACTCTTTGATTAGCTTATGTTTGGCACGTGGCTCATTAACGAGTCAACAAAAGTCGCTTCAGAATAATCAATTTCATTGAGGGGCAACTTTTTTTCGGGGTCATGACATGTTGAGCATTTTATAGTGATTTATAAAAGTCAAAAACTATTTTTTGTTTGGTTTTTTCACAGCATTGACAAAGTCACGCGAGTCAAATTGTTACGTCAACGCTGGACTTAAAAGGTCCGATTTCCCTTCCCCAGAAGTGATGCGCTATCCACAAAACGACAACTTCTCTCTTGATATCCGGGAAACAAACCCGTGAGAGTCAAACAGAGGGAAAGACGGAGCTAGCAACACACAAATGTGAAACGTCCATAAATGAAATTGGCATACCATGAAGGGTTCATTAAGTTCCCACAATGTTCCTCACAACTTTAATTTGCCTGCATTTTAATGAACTATTTTTAAAATACAGTGGTTCCCCGAGATACGAATGCTTCGAGTTACGAAATGTTAGAGATACGAAAGGCCTTCAAGATTGGAAGAAAAAATTGAGATACGAACAATAGCAAACATTTCTGCTCGTATTTTACACTTGTTTGTGTGACGTCGCGCTGCGCTTCCGCATCCTTGCGCTCCTTTCTCCCTTCTGATACGCCTTAAAACACTTTAAATCAATTTTAAATTGAGCTAAACATTATGTATAGATTACCAATAATGTACTAAAACAAATGCTAGAGTCAAGGAAATTACATTTATAACGTGGAAAGTGCTGTTCTGTAGCATGAGTTTGAGAAACCCAGTGACGCGTTCTCAGAAGCGCTCTCTCCATCCCTTCTCACACGCTCTGTATTCTTTATGCTTGTGCTTGAAACCGTGTTGGTGTTCGTAATTGGTGAAATATCTTGAGAAAGTTGTAGTGCTGTAATGTCGTCCGCCACCCGCTTCACCTCCTCTGACACATTGCCTCACTCTCAAGGTAAGGTTTCACATTTATGTAAATATTACGTATTTACTTTGTGTTTTATTATCATTTATTACATTAACAATGTGTAGATTTAAGGATTGAAGAAACGTTACTTGATTTTTCTCTGGTTTTCCATTTTTTTCATCTACTTATAATGTTGTTTCTGAGAGCCGTTTCATGGTTTAGGCGTTTTACATGTGAAACTTGCTTCGAGATATGAACGTTACCCTGGAACGGATTAGTTTAATATCTCGTGGTGCTCACATTGTGTTTGTCGTTGCAGAAATCCCTCCATTTCACCCGGTGAAAGATGCACATACTACACCCAATTTTCACTAAAAGGAAAGAAAAGCTCTGCCTAAAAGATTTAAAAGCTATTAAAAGACCAGGTCACCAGGAACTTGAACCTTGCATTGTCTAAAGCCGTTAGCAGTTCCAGATATCTTTATTGTGTTAATCGTTCATTTTAGTAAATATTTGGACATCAAGCTTTGTCCTGTCTTCTCTGGAATTTATTATTTATATATTCCCATCAATCAAGATGAATCAGGCTCCATCATTTGATGCAACTGTGGTTGTTTGTTGGGCATGAAATCTTTCGGGGCTGAGCCCAGACCAAAGGGTAACCTCCTGGTTTCCCTCATGATGTGTATTAGGAAGTGACTGAACTACAGTTCCTCAACAGCTACATATGTTAAATTGCCCAACATTGGAGCAAAAAAAAAAAAAAAATTTTCAACCCTGCCTTGATTAGTTTTGTCGATTTTAATCCCTAGATTTGACCTTTATGGACACACTAAGGGTGGTGAATTTTTTATTTATTTGATGTTTTAAGATTTATTTGGCCAGCTAATTTCATCTGATGAACTTTAGATTTTACTGTGTGTTGTTTTTGATTTCTGGGAAGTGACTCACTTTCACAAGGGCAGGTAATGCCTACTTTGAGCCTCGTTTCACTTTGCCAGAAACCAATGGGTAACCACTGACACTTCGTCCATGTTATATATAGTCACTGGCCCAGACACTAATAAGCAACTTGAAAATATTGATATGCCTGGAATAATTATAGATTCAACAGCACTTCCCTGCTAAATATATTTGGCATAACCTGTAAAAACACTGATGTCATGACAGTTTACATTACCTTATGGAATCTATTAACCCCAGGAAGTTTAGATAACCAGTTTAGGTGACCTGTTAATTGTGCTTCGAGGTTCCATTTCTCGTTTTCGCTTATAGATGTGTTCAAAAACTCTTTACATCCTCATAGTAAGTTTTATGGACTGTCATTTGTCGGGGGGGGGGGGTACACCCAAACACTCTTATGGATGCAAAAGTTTTAAGAATATTTTTTCATTTACATTTATGCATTTGGCAGACGTTTTTATCCAAAGCGAATTACATTTGAATGAACACATTTTTTTCTGTCAGTTTTTGCTTTCCCTGGGATTTGAACCCACTACAATTGCGTCGTTAGCGCAATGCTCTACTAACCGAGCCACAGGAAAGCTTTTTCAGTTGCCTTTTTGAGTTATTACATCCTGAACAAAGCTTTTTTTTTTATTTATTTTTTTAATACCATATCACCTAAACTCATTTGGTACTGCTCCACGGAAACAATATTTTGTACTATATCAAGTACATTTATTTATTATGTATTTATTTATATTATCACGCCCTTCCGAAAGATGGCGGAAGAGTTCCATCGTGACTCAACTTTGTCTCCACGAAGAACACCCTTCCTTTCTAAAGCAATGCTAACGCGAACACGAGGGTTTGCTCGGAAATGCCGGTTGATACGAAGCGTATCCGTGGACCGGAGGAGTCCCAGTCTCCGCTACTCTTTCTGTCTCCTGATAAAGTTCCCCAGCGTGTGAGCCGGGAGGGCGTCCGGGGGAACGGAGATGTTCGCCCAGTGTTCGCGCGCTGCGGACTCATCAGCCAGGCAAAAGGTTCCGCGTACATTGAGGCTGGAAATACCAAAATCATCTGCTCGGTATACGGCCCGAAGGAAACAGAACGCAAGGATGAAACGGACATGAAAACTGGCCGCCTCGTTTGTGACTTCAGGCTCGCGCCGTTCTCCTGTTTGAAACGGGGTGCCTGGATCCAGGGCAGCGAGGAACGAGACCTGTCCGCTACCCTGCTGGAGAGCTTGCAGCCGGGCGTGTGTCTGCACAGGTACCCGCGTTCGCAAATCGAGGTAAACCTGATGGTTCTTGAGAACGACGGCTCGGTACTGGCACACGCCGTGACCTGCGCCTCAATGGCCCTCGCGGACGCTGGGATCGAGATGTACGATGTGGTTCTGGGATGTTCGCTGCGCCAAAGCGGAAACGCGTGTCTCGTGGATCCATCACATTCAGAAGAGTACGGGAACTGGCAGGAGGGGTACGGGGAGAACCAGGGGTGTGTGACGTTGGCTCTTCTTCCCAATTTGAATCAAGTGTCTGGTCTGCTCGCGGACGGTGAGATGCGAGAAGATACTTTATCGGAGGCAGTGAGAACCTGCATGGACGGCTGCCACAAACTCTACCCGGTGGTGCACCAGACCCTCACCCGCGCAGTGAAGAAGAAAGCCCCTCCACCCGAGAAATAGACAGGGGTTTTTGTTCTTTGAAATAACTCAATTTAATATACAATACGTCATTATAATCTAAAATAAAAATGCATGTTTCCCCTAACTGTCTGTGCTTTTCCTGCATCTGATTCAACCAAAATATATCTTCCTCGACTTCTGAAATGAAACAATGCGTTTAAAAAGTCTAGGCATCAACCACATACATGTCTGAAAATCTGTGGGGGACCGTAAACACTTGAGAAGGGGTCAAATTAGATCTGCAAGCAAAGATTAAACGGCTCGAGCACCTCAGTGACCAGTGTGTGGGAATGGAAGATGGGCGCCAACGGCAAACACCGCACCAAACTAGTGGTACCAATGAAAGCTGGCTCTTTTGATAAGAGTAGGACGTAAAAGAGCCACTCAATGGCACTCATCACACATTTAAATATCAACTTTGTACAGGAAACAAGAATGAAGAAGAAAAAAAAACTAAAAACACAGAAAATATGGTTTACACCAGGGGTGCTCACACTTTTTCAGCTTGTGAGCTACTTTTAAAATGACTGAGTCAAAGTGATCTACCCGCTACAAAAATGTAAAACATCAAACAAAAATTTTCAACTTTATTGAGAACTGACAAAACACACATAATAATTAATTATTTACATTTTTTGTAATAACGTGAGTTTAATTTGATGACTTGCACTGAATTGAATCATTAGAACAGTTGTGTGTGACCTGAATTGATGGTAATAGAGTGATTTTTATGGGAGAAATTGGGCTTTGATCCAAATAATCAAGAATAAAAATGATGCTCTAATAAATATTTCAATATTTATAGAAACTGAGTCGTGCAGTACAATATGCAGGTGAGGAGTGGCGTGTTGCTTGATTTTGGTTATAATAGAGTTATTTAGAATGAAGTTATGAAGCATATTCTGGGTAAAACATATTTTGGATCTGGTAATTTGCAGACGGTCCCTAAGCGATTCCATGTCAGCGGGTTGCTCATAGACGTTAATGTGTTTCTGCGAATGCCGAGGGAAACTTGTTTTGATAAAAACGTTTTGTAGTTTGTCCGCTACATAACACAGATTAAAAATAGCTATTATTTGTTTACTAAGAACATTCTGGTCTCGAGCTATTGAGCAGAGAAAACCGAATCCGTGAATCTGCAGATAACTTTACTGAACTGTGACGGGATGAATGATCGGCTGATAATGTTTAAATTTCACGCTGCGATCGACCAGTAGCACCTCCGATCGATCGCGATCAACGTAATGAGCACCCCTGGTTTATACCATTGGTGGCTGTGGCACAATGAGCTGTTTTACAAGAGCTTTAAAAGTCTGGAGAAAAGTGAGAAATTGTGGCTCGCTTTAGACTGTTAGGCATCTGTTGTACTGCAAACACCATCATCAGGCAGATAGTGTCATTGCATCTATATTTGCTTGTATGCCCAATGTATGTATTCCAGCGACACAATACAAGCAGGCAAATTAATGAAAACCACATCATGAAGTGTCATGAGCTTCAGGCGGCACTAATGAATAAATATTCCCTGGTATTGTTTTGGCCAAGATTCATGTCATATATGTAAAATTTGGTTTAAAAAAAAGTTATACATATATATACACACACACAAATGAAATGGTCTTGTATCTGCAGGTAAAATAGTAGAAATGCTATTCCATTTAAATTCAGAAAATAAACCACAAACACAAAAGGATTGCTAAAAGTTTCATATTTTTTCAAAAAGAGATTTTTTTAGAACTCCAAAAAATCTTCAATATTATCTTACAGTGTTTTCACCAGTGTGAAATGTAAACTCCCAGTGTTGAATTAACAATACACGGTGTTAAAAAGTACACTTTGCATGTGAAGATCATGGGTGTAGAATTATCAGTGGTGGTACTTGAGTTAAAGTAGAGATACACTTGGTAAAATCTTCATTCCATGTGATTTTACACTTGGTAAAATCTTCAAGCTCACATAAGGAGGCAGGGGGTACACCCTGGACATTCCATCACAGGGCAAAATATATTCACTCCTAAGGGGAAATTAGACTATTCAATTAACATAACCACGTTTTTGGGATTGTGGGGGAAACTGGAGTAAACCCACGCAAGCACAGGGAGACCATGCAAACTCCTTCCAGCTACCCACTGCGCCACCATGGTAAAATATTACTCCAGTCAAAGTAAAAGTGCTCCTTTCTGAATTTCACTTGAGTAAAATATTTGTCTTAAAATGTACTTAAGCATCAAAAGTACTATGACTTATTCTGGCTGTAATATATCAACATTTTTGTCAAGACTCTTGCTTAAACAATATTTGAAAAGACTTTGACTCCTATTTAATTATCTTGAGCTCAAAACCAAATAAAATAAAACTATTTCAGAGCACGCTTTTTCAACTTAAGATTTTTTTAGCAGTGTTTAACTTTAATAAAAAAAACTGTTAATTTCTCAACTATTAAAGTTTTCTTTCACTATAATTGTACATAAATATAGCCTGCTCATATCAGATTATAGTGAAAGAAACAAGTTTCGGGAGTTTCTTCCATCATTTATTAAGGCACGAACGTCTCAAAAGACTCTGCTGTTGAACTGCAACTCGAAGTGGATGCTTCTCGTTTCTGATTGGCTAGTCACATTCAATACCTATAGCCTTCCATAAAACGACCTGTGGGATTTAACATTTAATTTCAGTGGATTTCTATTTATAGCTGGAGGCTCCATAATTCATTACGCTTAGACTAACAAAATGTAAAATGGTGTTGTAATGTTTTGGTTGAAATAAATTTTAAATAATGTTCTGATATACAAGATTTCCACTTTTAAACTAATGTTGGTGTGTTTCCCACTGTATTTAGTTCATGTCTACCAAACTCAAATCATAGTCAGCTTTTCATTGCAGCCTAAAAACATGATCCAAGTTAAATTATTAACCTTAATTTCATGTTATGGAGTTCAAAAATAAAACTTAGCATTATGAAAAGGTTGGAACTTGTTGGTTTTGAAAGCTACTGATTAAATTCGTACTTTTTAAGCGGGTGTACGCATTTATGCTGAGCACTGTAACTTGAAGTGAAATTATAAGTAAACACAAATACATTTTTGATAAAGTTCACAATATGAAAGCATGTTTATTTTCATTCAGTAAAAGAATTGATGGTTACAACAAGAGATGGATGAAATCCCTGATGAACCAATGCCCTGATTGTTTTGCAGCTATTCGCTTTTTTCGCATGGCCGCCATCGTATAAATTGAAAGACAGCCTCAGTTGGGAAGAACCAAGGAAAAGTATGAAGAAAATCATGTAAAAGGATATCTTACTGTTGTGCAAGTTCCTATTTTGAAGCTGCAGGAATGCTTTGTAGTCAGGGTCATTATCTGACCGATAATGTAATATATTTAACCATTTATCCCACACTGGTAATGTAGCTTTCTTTATTTTCAGCCCAGTTTCCAACATACTTCAGAGTTTCTTCCCACCAGCGCGTCTCAAAATAGCGGCTGTGTGAAATAAGCGAATAGCAGATGAACAGAATGTGGGTAAAACGGCACATAAATATGATTAAAAAAAACTGGCACTTTGTCAGCAGATATTTGGCAATTAAATAATTAAAGTAGTATTATGAAGGGCAGTTCACTCTGGAAAGGATGGAGATAAACATCAGACTAGTGAGGAGAAACAAACTCAGAACTCCTGCAATGTGTTAATTAGGCTTTAAAATTAAAACAACTAAACCTCTTCCTTTTATGAATCACCTTTGACCGGTTTCAGATAAATGGGATTAAGATCAGAGTACATACTCCTATTTACCAGCTGGCCGCATGCAGGGTAATCGATGAGGGTGATCCTCACACTACACCATTAGTTCTCCTTTCCTCGTTTCAGTATGATGTTGGTAATTTCTGAATGGCTAAATATCCTCATTGGAATACCATAGTAAACGGTTCCCGGGGTAACATAGACCATGGAGTGCTCGGAGACACGGTAGAGTCCACAGAAAAATGGATTCATTAGGAACGCCAAGATGGTGAGGGGGAAGAGCTGACCAGCATGTGTGTGACCTGAACAAAGACATAATGACATTATAGTGATCGCAAAACAGTCATAACACCGTTATCCACGTAATCAATTAATCGATTATTCAGTGTAATAGTAAACATATATTCAATCCTTTTGTTCTGAGATAGTTACACCACAGCTAGGCTATATAAGTCTAGCTATATGGAGCGAATTCAGTGCATAAATTGTTTACAAATGTAAATTAGGTTTTGTGAATTGAAACCTTTTTTTTAACAAAATAGTTTCTGCATAAGTGCACAAAATCCGAATTCAGTTTAGAAAGTGATTGTACACGGTCATATTTTCAACTGCAAAACTACTGTTTCATGTACAAATACACAAAATAACAGTAAAAAAGTGCACTTGTACCGACAATCTACAGCAAGAAAGAAAGTAATTGTGTCTATTGTAACACTTTATGTATGTGGTCTTGACTACAAGACTACAAAAAAACCTCAAAGAACCAGCGGAAAGAACCCAAAAATGGCAGACAAATAGTACAATATTCAACAAACCACATGTATAAAAGCGCACTTAATTCTAAAGTGGCGTCAATGTCAAAACATTTTAACATATAAACTAAGACATTTTATAGAAACAGTCATAATAAAAATAAATGACGTCTATTGCACCTGACACAGAGTGTTTGATTTGGTCATGTTTGTTTTGCTGTGTGTAGAATGTGTTAAACTGCAATAGTCTCAAGTAGGGTTGTTCCGATTCCGATACCAGTATTGGAAATGCTGCCGATACCACAAAAAAAAATATCTGGCATCAGTATCGGAGAGTATTTGAGTCCGATAGCATTTTCATAAACATAACCTAGTTACGCCCGCTAGCTTTGTTTATCGCTGCAAAGCGGAAATCAATTCTTCTTCGCTGCTCAGAAAGCAAACACAGGAAGTTGTGTCGTGTTGCCACAAGCAACCAAGGAGAAGGAAAAGCCGCGCCAGACGCAACAAACATTGGAAGCTTCATTCAAATAAAGAGAAAAGTTTACACAAGACATCCAACGAGCAACAAACATAACCGACAGGATTATCGAGTTTATTGTACTGGATGAGCAGCCACTGTCAGTGGTTGAAAACGTTGGCTCTCGCCGCTTAATTAACATTTGGAGCCCCGGTACAGTTTGCCTGGTCGCAAATATATCTCCGAAACAGCGCTTCATAAATTATATGAGACAGTGCGCAAACATATTTCATGTAAACTAAAGGATGTACGAACTATCAGCTTCACTACTCACATCTGGAGCTGTGACTCGACCCCGCTGTCTTTACTGAGTTTGACAGCACACTGGGTAAACACAGTGACGCCGTCACCTTTTACTCTTTTGCTCTTGAAAGTGCAGTGCTGCAGGCTAACGAGTTTCATGGCTCGCACGCATCCATAGCTGAATCAATCGAGGGTATTCTTGTGAAGTGGAATATTTCTAAATCCCGTGTTCATGGTATTTTGTGCGACAACGCAAGCAACATGAAAAAAGCCATGAAAAAACAGATTAGCTCCTCCACCTCGTCTGCAGCGGAAGTGATCCCCTCAGTTACAGTTCTAAAACGGCACCTTGCTCGGGAGAGCCAGGTGGACACTGGTATAGAAACAATAAAAAACACTCTTCTTGAGGCCGTCAAGAAACGATTCGCAACCATCGAGGAAGAGCCCTTGTATGCAGTTGCCACTCTCTTGTATCCACGTTTCAAAGATAGGGTATGTCCATTAATTTTTTTTCATGTCCATATTGATTATTGTCATTGCCATATTGAGTATTTCTGAAGCACAGCATAAAATATATAAATAATAAATGTCAATTAATACAGGGCTAGTAGTATCTACAGCTGTATATACAGATACACACCCAGGTATCGGATCGGTACTCGGTATCGGCCGATACCATGAACCCAAGTATCGGGATCGGTATCGGGAGGAGAAAAATGGTATCGGAACAACTCTAGTCTCAAGTAAAGATGCCATAAAACTTTTTACGTTTTATACGGAACTGTACGGTGTGCTGTCCTTAGTTTAAAACGCGCTTGTGACCTTTTTTTTTTTTCAGAACCTCATTTAAATAATAGTTTTCTTCATAGTTTATTTAAAGTGTCATTTTTAAGGCGTTTAATTGTGGTTTGAATTTGCAAAATAAAGTGAATTCTATCAAACGGCAATTTTTGTTTATCTGTTTATGTGATCTGTACAAAGGATGATTCAAATAAATAAATACTAATTTGCTAAGCCATCAGAACCGAAAAAAAGCAGAGGTTAAAAGCTGGAGTATGGCTAGTTTGAACACTTCCAGGTCGTACTTTTTTTTTAGACTCTGAAGGCTACTCTGTTTACACCAACGCATACCTGAGAGTACCAGACTGATGTCTGGCCGTTGCTGGAGAGCCTGTTTGGCAGCTTGAGGTTGATGTGCAAGAAGAATAATCGGGCTCTCCGCACTGCAGCCACTAAGGGCTTTCTCAACATCCATTCCATGGCCTGGATACCTTCAACAAGGAAACAGCACCAACATGAGCTCATCGTGAATAACACATTTGTTTTAATTCAAATACGATTGCTGTGGACGAACCGTAGCATGCGGGCCTCGAGGTCATCTATACCAGCAAGGCAAATCCAGTCTCCTGCTTGTTCAGGGCGGAAAACTTTTGCATGGTTGTTGTGTAGGGACTCAATCCCCATTGTGTGCAAGAACTCAAACCAGCCTTCAATATCGGCAGTGTAGTAATCATGATTGCCTGAAACAGAAGACGCCAGGCAAGAATGAGCTTCCATTATCAAAAATGTAAAGTGGCCATTTTCACAGCTCAAAACCATGTTTAAAACCTGAAATTTGTTTCATTCGTGTTAGTCATTTTACCTTTCTTTGCTTCAGGGTAGAGCGTGAACACAGTCATACCAGAAATTATGCAGTTGAGATTCCCACATCAACAAAACCATCTGTTAAGTTTCACCCTGGTAAGTATGTGATAGCTCATTTTGATTATATCTTGCCCATTTTGATCCATCCAGTAATGATGTAAAGCTTTGGTCAGAAACACATGTGCGAACCTGGCTTTTACAACCCCTGCGTGTTGTAATGGTTTATATTCTATATGCATTATGAGCTAATGTATTTTATGTGCGTGATGGGGTTCGATGATGTCATGTGTTGACCGATCAGGTGAAAGAAGGGGCTATTTAAGACCTGCGTCAGCTCCACTCACTCTCTCTCACTCTCGTCTGTTAGTTGTTCAGTCTGTGAACAAGTTTCGCGATCTTTGTTAACCCACAACTAGAGATCTTGGTGATCTACTTGTATATGTTGTCAGTCTTCGTTTTCAGGCTTCGCAAAGAACGGCGGTCTTTTCCCCAGAGAGCAATGTTTCCCCTGCAGCTTCACTACTAGAAAGCACTCATTTCCAGATCATTTATCAGTTTATTATTAGCTTGGTAATTACCATATTGTTGGCCGTATAAGACACACCGGCATATAAGACGCACTCAATTTTAAATGAGGAAGATCTAGAAAAAAAAATTCTGAACCAAATACTGTAGTAAAATATTTTTATATCAACTGTGTAAAAGTTAACAGCCAAACATGTAACATGAACAGACAGTAAAAGTAACAAAAAAAGGCTGTAATCTTTTTATACTTACTCAATGTGCAGTCCAAGAGCTCATTACATCTCGCGGGCTAAGGGTCGTAAAATTGGCAGTGCAAAATTCTGGCTTGTCATAATTGTTTTTTTTTAAAGATTATCTCCTCCTTGAAACACTGTCAATCTGTCGTAGGAGACTGGTCAATCTTCTCCTTCAGTATCGAGCAGAACATTGTTCAGTTCATGATCCCATCGATGAAATGCCGATCCCCAACATCAGCAGCCGCACTCCTGTAGCCCCACATCAGGACACTGCCACCACCATGTTTCACTGTAGGCACCAGGCGTTGTTCTCTAAAATCGCACCTTTACGACCATTAGTTCCAGAAACAGAGATCTTTATCTCATCATTCCGGAGTATAGAGTTCCAGGAGTCTTCATCTTTCCACATGGGTCCTAGCAAATTCTAGACGTGCTTTTTGAGCATGGGATTTAGGAAAGGCTTCCTTCGGGGACAATTCCCATTTGAGCCCTTTTCACAGTGAGGTTAAAACATTTCCACCATTGGGTGAGATCGTGTTAACGCACTTCCGTTTAGCGTTGCGGCTGCTGGATAAGAGTGGAAACGTAATCAAAACGGGATGTAAACTTTTAAATAATAATCCTTACGTATTTGTTGGTTCTTATATTTGTATAGTTTTGATATGGAGGTAATCTGTGCAAGTTAGCATTCTTTATAACATTGGAGGAAGTTGTTACCTTTTATATTAAAATAACGCTATCGCTCACTTCTTCCAGCAGTTATTTTCTTTCTAACTATCCACATTTATATTAGTAACTTACTATTCATATGTTGGTATAATAAAGTAATGTTTTTTTTTTCCTTTCTTCATCTCAGTTTACCATAATGGCAACTTGGGTGCCAAACACAAGGGTCCCAAAACAAGCACATCATTAACTTTTAATACGTTTATCTAACAAAACATCCCATAGCTAGTATCCCATATACAAAAACATGATTGTTTGTTGTCTGTTTAACCGCATTTCATTGAGAAATTAACGTTAGATTTATGCGGACAATAAAATAAGTTGATTTCATTATTAAACAGATACGGCTCATGGAAGAATATATATCCCTAGTCAAGCTTAGAGCGTTTTGTGCAAAAGGTTGTACATCGCTTAGCTGTATTTTGGGAAGGTGTGCAAGAGACTGCGTGACCTCCATCATGCTGGAATAAGTAGCAAAGATACACAGCTTTTGCTTGAAGCGGAAGTGGTGTGATGTCATGTGAAAAGGGCCTATTGCAGTGAACACGCAGATGATTTTCTTCAACTCTTCCCATTAGAAGACGCTCTTGTCGAGATGTTAACTTCCGTGGACAGCCTGGACATTTCTGTAAGATGATCGCACTTCCATAGTTCTTAAAACTTTGGATCACTTTTGCTACAATATTTTGACTGATATGTAAATCTTTGCTGATTTTCTTGTAGCCCTCACCTTTTTATGTAAAGAAATTATTTCCTTTCACAGATTTTGTGACATTTCTCTTCCATGGGGAGCCATTGCTTTTTATAGTCCCCAGTCTGCGGGACACCTCTTAAATAAATCTTTACATTCACCTGTGGTTGAACGCCGTTTATTTAGAATGTTGTAGTGTTAAAGTGTCGATTTTCTTCTCGGACAAACATAATTGGGGTGCACTTATTTTTGCAACATGGGCTTGAATGAATTTGTTAGGAAAATAACTTTTTGTGTTAAATTAATAAATCTTGTTTGCAATCAATGGGAGTATTTTGTAGTGTAGTGTCGAAAATGTTAATTCTAAAAGGAAAGTAAAGGTTTTCTGTAGTGGGTTGTACTCTTTTATGCCAAGCTAAGAAAATTTGTTTTTATTGCTAACATAGAGCATTAATGCAATTCAGTTGGTAAGAGTAGAAGAAAGATGAACAACTAACCTGTGGCAAAAAAGGAGCCCAACCGGGGCTTCATCTGTCCTAAAGGTTCTGCAGCACTGCGCAACCGAGACACCTGAGAGTCAGTCAGATCTCCAACAATCACCACCACATCTACGACACAGTTCAATGGAATCTACATTACAATGACATTCCATAGAAAAAAAAAAATAAACACACATGAGGAACATTTACAATTAATAAAGTACTTCTTGTAACCAATTTTTACATGTGTGACAAGAATTTTGGCCAAAAAAAATATTTAAACTCATAAATATTAAAACCCTTTAGTGCCACCTGAAGTCGTTATTAAATTTGCCGGTATTGTCTAGTAATTGTCAAAATTCTCACTTCTAAAAAAGGATTGGTTGCAGTGCACAGAGTCCAAAACTGGCCAATGGCGCAGGATGTGGAAGAGCTCTTTGACTGTTGTTTGCGGCTTTAAAGTAATGAGTCATATAACAAATTCTAAGACACTACTATTGTGAGGTAAGAGATTACATTTAAACCACAGTAACAAGTAATCTGTAGTGTAGTATAGGAGTAAAGGCCTCTACACACGGATCCGAATTGAGAATCGCATTAATCTTCAGATGGCTTCAGATTGCTCTTCGTCTGCGTAAAAGAAATATTGATGCAATGACACTCCCTGCCTGAAGATGGCGTTTGCGGTACAACAGATGCACTCAACACCACACAGGGAAACAGGAAAGAACACATTGTTACACCTCTAGTTTGTAATGATCATGTACAGTGGTACCCCAAGATACGAATCCTTCGAGTTACAAAATGTCCGAGATACGAAACGTCTCGCGGGAAATTTTTTGCTTCGAGATCCGAATATTTACAAGCTGTTCTGCTGTATTTACTGCTTGACGCTGCGCTTCCGGGTTCTTGCGCTCCTTTCTCCCAGTGCAAAAAGTGTCTGATACGCTTCAAAACACTTCAACATCACAGCGAAACATTATGTATAGATTACTAAAAATGTGCTATAACAAATGTTAAGTCAAGGTGTCGTAAAATAAATAACGTTTATAACGTGGAAAGTGCTGTTCTGTAGCGCAACTTAGAGAAAACCTGTGACGTGTTCTCAGAAGCACTCTCTCCATCTCTCTGCGCTTGTGCTTGAAATCGTGTTGGTGTTCGTAATTCGTGAAATATCTTGAGAAAGTTAACTTTCATACGAGGTGCCGTAATGTTTTCTGCATCCGTTCCACCTCCTCCGACACATCGCTTCACTCTCAAGGTAAGGTTTCACATTTGTGTACGTATTACGCATTTTGCTTGTGTTTATTCTGTTTTATTATCATTTATTACATTAACAATGTGTAGATTTAAGGATTGAAGAAACGTTACTTGACTCTTCTCTGGTTTTCCATTTGTTTATCAACTTCTATTGTTGTTTCTGAGAGCCATTTCACAGATTAGGCCTTTTACATGTAAAACTTGCTTCGAGATACGAAATGTTTGAGGTCCGAACGGATCACCCTGAAACGGATTAAGTTTGTATCTCGGGATACCCCTGTAATAGGAAAACCCAAAAAATCTCAAAGTGAAGTGTTGATCCACAACCTCCAGACATGTTTGGCTCAGTGGGTATTGGTGTTTACCTGGGTCCAGTTCATTGACCATGGTCACGACATGCTGCAGTTTGGAGCGGCCTACAGTGGGTCCCAGGTGGATGTCCGACAGAAGCACCAGCTTGAGTCCGTTTAAAGACTCCGGAAGCTTCTCCACTGGGATCTCTACCTCAACTACACGTGGAGGCTGGGCTGCATTCACCAGCCCGTACACTGCTAGAATCGCCGTCACCAGCAATGCCAACACAGTCTGGCTGGCTGAGCCGCCAGCGACCACCTCCTCGCCACTTCTGCTGCGGGAGAGAAGCTTGCCGATGCGTTTAAGGCAGCCGAAAACAAACAAGAAGAACAGGAGAATGACATAAACCCCCAAGCAGGAGAAAGTCAACATTGAGAGCCAGTGTGGCTCCGTGTCCACGAGGAAGAACATGCAGAGATAGCTCCCGTGCGCGCAGGAGAGGAACAGCAGGACGAAGATGCGCCAGCACCTGTGCGGGACCGGGGACGCCGAAGCCCGCACGCCGCACAACCTCCTCACCACGCGCTTCCAGATGTACAGCGAGCCCAGCAGCAGCAGACAGTTGATGAAGAGAAGAAACTGAACCCGGAAGAGCAGGGCACGGGTGCTTTTGTCAACACGCTCCGATATTAAAGTTCTAGATATAAGCATGGAGAAAAAAACAACCCCCGACGCTATCCCGACTTTCCCCTCGGCGGAGAGACGCCCGAAACCAAACATACTGACCCGCATGGGTTCGGGTCGCAGAACAGCGGGTTACGTGACAACAGGGCGCTGTGATATTTACAAACAATACTAACTCTTCCGTTTTCGAGCCATGGTCTACTGCTGTTCACGAAGCCGTTCAAGTGGGAGACGGTGGAAGCTAACTTCCGTAGACAAAGACGGGGGCTGCTAAAAGGATTGCCACTATGATTGCAGCAGTAAAACAACTCGCGGTTCACGACTACAAAGGTCATAAAGACATAGTTCCACGATCAAGCTACAAAATATACATAATTTTGTAAACAAATCCATCGTTGGCACGTGAGTCATTTCCCAACCTGTGCTCCTGTGTGACAAGGTGTTAGCGATGAAATCATTGGCTCGTTACAAAGAAAGGGCGTGGCCAAGAGTGACGCTCTTAATACTGATAGGACAAAGAGTCCGTTACTGACACGTGCGTGGCAAGCCGTTTTAACATGTAAACATGTGACCTGACAAAATACAGTACAGCTGTACCCCGAGATACGAATGTAATCCGTTCCCGGGTGTCGTTCGGATCTCGAACAATTCGTACCTTAAAGCAAGTTTTACATGTAAAACGCCTAATCCGTGCAATGGCTCTCAGAAACAACAGTACAAGTAGATGAAAAAATGGAAAACCAGAGAAAAATCAAGTAACGTTTCTTCAATCCTTAAATCTACACATAATAAATGATAAAACAGGAAAAAAACACATGCAAATACATAATATGTACACAAATGTTAAACCTTACCTTGAGAGTGAGGCCATGTGTCGGAGAAGGTGGAACGGATGACAGAACAGCACTTTCCACGTTATAAACGTTATTTATTTTACGACACCTTGACTCTCAAATTCGTTATAGCACATTATTGGTAATCTGTACATAATGTTTCGCTGTGATGTTGAAGTGTTTTGAAGCGCATCAGACCCTTTTTGCACTGGGAGATAGGAGCGCAAGAACCCGGAAGCGCAGCGTGACGTAAAGCAGAAAATACAGCAGAACAGCTAGTTATTGTTCGTATCTCGAACATTTCGTAACACGAAGCATTCGTATCTCGGAGCACCACTGTATATTTAAAGATAGGAACCAATTTATTCTGACTAACAATATATATAAGTGCTGTCAATCGATTAAAAAAAGGAATTAATCGCACAATTTGTTTTTTTTTTTGCAATTTGTCACAATCAAAAGACTGAAACTTTCTACTAACTAAATTAAACTAAATGAACAAATTTTGGCTTTGATCACAAACTCACTATAGTCACATGGACGGCTATATTAAGTGTTAAAAAATATTAAATGTGGTTTCTAATATTGTGATAAAAAAAAGACTGTACTCTGTGTACATTTAATATATATTAGCGGTCTATTTTAAAAATCGGCCTTAAATATTGTGACACCTTAAAAAACTTCAAATAGCATTTACTATTTTTCTTTAAATGCATGGTGTAAACCAAAGTAACATGAGACATACGAGTTAGCAATAGTGTTTTCGTTACTGTTGAAGTTCACAAGCAGTGTCTGATAGACGTTAAATGATTTGTTTACCGACAGACTGATGTGACTTTCATAGCTACGATCACTTTAATGTATCTCTTATAAGAAAAATGTGCTTTACTGCCACATCCACCAGCCCAATAGTCGAATACTGCGTAAAAAGATAACTTTCTTTCATGTACGCTGTTTTTATCTATGATATGTTATCTCGCCGTTCATCACGATACTACCATGTAGGGAGACTGTGACGTAATCTGTGACGTTTTGCAAATCGTGCAATTCGCAGATCGTGTATGGACAACCAAAAAATGGTCCTATGCCAAGCTCATAAAGGCACAGGAATATATACACAGAAAAACACAGAAAACCTGGGGTCTCCTTTATAAAAGAGTACATGGAATCCTGACTAAAACTAAACATATACGTCAGAAAAGTCAAATTTGCATGCCCAACAAAAAAAAACTGATTTATAAAACCGTTCATGCACACGCCTGCAGGCAATCTTCCTTTTATACATCACAGACGGGCTGCAAACGTATGCAGTTCAGTTCGAATGGGTTTCCGGCCCTAACATGCCTCGCCCACGCCATATATGGTCAATACAAAGCAGCTTATGAATATAAGTGACGGAACTCCTATCACATGACCAAGGCGGAGGTAAATATACAGGTAAAACGGGAAAAAAGTAAAGGCCGGAATATAACAGATTGTGACAAGAGTCCCAACCACGTTAATTTAAAAAAAAAAATATTTCAAATTAATTGCATGCGTTAATGAGCTAATTTTGATAGCACTAATAAATATATTTTGACAAGGCATAAACAGATAGCATCAATTCTAACAGCACTTATAAGAAAGTGAATGAGAGATATCTCCAACTATAAAGTGTCTAGTCAAACCTCATTTAAAGAAATCTCCACTGATGTAGCTTTAAACAATAGGCTGTACATCCGTAATTGTAATTAGAGAGCTCTTTAAATCTATTGCTCCTAGTCCAATCTACTAATGCCAATATCATTAGTAAATATTTGGTACATATTTCTGTTTTGTTGTTTATTTGGTTTCCTGCAGTGGCTGTGCAATAAATGTTGTTTTGCTGAGATCCATTTGGTTTGACCTCATTCACCTCACAGCTCTCAGTCCAACAGGGGTCTCAAACTCAGTTTCTGGAGGGCCACAGCCCTGCACAGTTTAGCTCCAACCTCAACTAAACACACCTGAAGCAACCAACATGATGGTTGATTTAATGTAAATCGAAATTCTTTGTAAATTAATGAAATTTACAACAATTTTGTTGTCAACTGATTATTTAAAATACTTTTTGTTGTATTTACATAAAAATCAATACAATTTGCATTTGCAGAAATGTAACTGATATACGTTGGAAGTCTTTAAAGTACAATAATATTCTAAACACGTTTACATTGGTAAATCATTTTAAAAATGAGAGATTATATTTTATAGTTGCAAGGTTAAAGGGGTAGCTTACTTAAACATGACAATTTTGTCAATATTCATCCATCTTCTCATCGGCGAGCCTCGAACTGACAGCCTTCTAACTGGAAGGCCACAGTGGATAGACACATGCTCAGAGTGAGAAATCAGCTTTAAAATGAGCGCTCTCTGCAATGGGCGGGGCGCTCACCGGAATTAAGTTTACACTCTGAGGCGGCGTTTCCGGTTTATGTGAAATTGTCCAATCCCAGCGTCTGTTTTAAATGCAGCAGGAATGATGCGAACCACCTATTGTTTTATTTTAATTCCAATGGTAATGAGTAGATTTCAAAAAGGCCACTCGCTTTTGATACTTTTGGTTTAATATTTTCTGAAGTTATGACGCATAACTTGATAAAAATAAATTGAGAAAATGCGTCTTCAGTTTAATTTTAGAGACCGCAAATCTGTGCCTTTGGTGACATCTAGTTGTGAAAATAAGGGATAACCCTTGAAATCCTTTATGTTTTTTAAGGTTATGGTGAAAAAAACGGTGTATAAGGTTTAGGAGAGATTCGCCTTTTTTAAATATCAATTTCACATTGTTTAGAACTTGTCTGAGCTTTTTGGGGATATTTCTGAATCTTTATATTGTCTCAACACTTTTATTTTTTGCTATAAAACCTAAAAACGGTTCTTTTTATACTGTGAATTGTATTTGTTGTACAGTTTCAGGTTTGTTATTGAATTAATGTGTAATGTAATGAAAACGTAATTGTTAAAAAAAAGAAGAAGCTGGGGTTGTGCTAAAAAAATAGATTTCAAGCATTGCTACCAAAAATGGTCAATTTCTTAGCAAATTGTAAAGTAGTAAAAAAGCTCCAAAAAGACCAGGTTATGGCATTATAACCTTACATAAAGCAACTGCACTTTTGGGGGTTATGTTTGGTCAATTATAGACATTATTCCCAGAACTAACATACCTTGCATTCTTTTAAACTTAAATTTACATTTATTTTTCTTATTTGTGTGAATATCGCTGCACAAAAATACAGCTCAATTCACTGAAGTAGCATTTATGGAATGTTCTATTGTGCTTAAGCCTTCAGGATGTTAGCCTTGCTTGATCTTTTTAAACACAAAAGATCTCTTTGTGTGCCTCGGAACAGAACACGTCATCTTAAAGGATATAAAAGTATGCTTAAGCCAACAAGAACTTCGGGAAACACGTGAGGGTTCTTGCCACATGTCTCATCTGACTGTAGGTCATCACCTTAACTTTCAGTCTAAAGTTCAGTCTCTGATTAACTCAACATTCATTTTGATAAACATTTCACAAATTACAAAGGGGTTGCCATCACACAGTTTAACAGGTAAATGAAAAAGATGTGATTGAACATGTATAACAAGAATATTGTATTTGGTTTTCAACCAAACACCATCATTAATTAAAAAAAAAGTGTTTCTGCAATGATGGCAGCAGTTTGTTTTTTCTAAGTTAAAATGACATCAATGTTATAAAAGACACTTTAAGATCCAAATAACACATTAATACCATAAACGGAACTTAAAAAATAATTTAAATAGTCTTCACATAAAGAAAATGTTACAAAAGTGTAGTAAATTTTAGTGCATTTGTCTTAAAATACATGTACAAGGAAGATGTGTCTTCAAAAATCATTCAATTTGATGAAACAGAGAAAAAGTTGTGGCCAAAAAAAAATCACCCTGGAGTGCCTGAAAACAACCCCAACACATAAGGGTTAACTGAATACTTTGCCAGCATTCTAAGCCCTGGAATATTGTACCATCAATAAAGACTCAACTGTTTTTGTTGATCCAAGGCTATTTTGTAGTTAGGTACAGGTCCGGTCGACTCTGTCCGGTCATGAAAAGTTCCTGAGTGGAGTTTCCATTTCCTTCCAAAGTACAAAAATATGTTTCAGGTCACTTTAAAACTAAGACTTAGCAGGGTTTTGGAGACGTTCGTCAAGAGCATATATGTGCTTGCAGACTATTTGCTGCGGAACGACGAGTGTGTTGCCCTTTCAGTCCTCTCCCCAGAGAACAGACATTTTAGATATTTATTTGAGTGAAGGAGCCACAATAGATGTGTGCAACGTGAAATATACTTACCCAAGTTCCCTTTGTGAGGGGTTTATCCCAATTAGGGAAGATGAGGAGGAGAGTATGTAAGGAGCTCTCGGTCAACGCCAAAGGAGGGAAAAGGAAGCAGACCGAGAGAACTCTTTATGAAACGAACAGAGGCTGTTGTGAGTCTCTAAGACTGATGTAAGCACGTATGGCCGCAACTTACCTGCAGCAAAGGAGAAGCTCCTGGAGCATGAGTTTTCTGCCCGAAGCTAGTCAGAGTTAGCCCTTTGAAGTTTTTATTAAGTTTTTTTTTTTTGCTATCACACAAACATTTGAATTTGTTAGTATAGCACAGTTTTTGGTTGTAAATGTGTTGTGTTTTGTTTCATATGTTTACTTTGGTGCCTAGTGAACAAAAATAAAAAAAAACTCCACTGTGGAACACTCCTGCATCTGCCTCACCTTACCAGAGAGCCTCTGGCACTCTCCCACACTCTACGACAGGACTCAAGAAAATACCTATTGTTAATCAAATTGATTAAATCAATTCCTATTGCAGCCCGGACTGGACTCAGTAACGTTGTTAACATGAGATTCACATTTGTGTATATAGGTGTGTTAGGGAAGTGACACATTTTATTGGTATTTTACAAAAATGAACGAAATGACATGAAAAAAAAACATTCACTCATTTTGCTGAACGAGATTCAAAGAGCCGAGTCTGTAAAATGATGTGTCGCATGACTAGTAGCAGAGTGAAGCGTCTTGAGGGATATGATGCCTAACACCCCGTACAGACCAAAAGAGACAACATCGCCGCTTTTCGTAAGAGACCAGCAGAGCTGTCGCTAGTGGGCGTGTCAATGTTTATTCGTAGATCACGAAGTAGTTGACAAAAAATGTGATGCATGTTATCAATACTAAGCAGATTCTCCCGCTTAAAATTACAAGGGAAAGGTAAGACTGCAATCGAATAACAGGCATTATCAGTCATGAACGAGGAACAGCGTGTGCATTTCTGCTATGCGGCCTGCGAAATAAACCTCTCACAAAGTCATTCTTTTACAGCAGGGGTCACCAACATGTGGACCGCGGTCCAGATCCGATCCCAGAAGCTGTACCATATGGCCCTGGAGCTTCAGACGAAACTGAATTCTTTGGTTCAAGATCTAGCGATGCCCTGTATTTTATAATCATTGGTGAGGCTATTGTGGTCTTTACGGTAGTTGGCCAATGGAATGAGAGTTAAGCAACCCCACATGACATTAGACAATCGATTCTGGTAAATTTAGTGGCTTAAAAGTACCTGCAGACAGAGGTGAAAGATTGAATTGATTGGTTGCACAGAATGCAGCAGCCAGAGTACTAACTAGAACAAAAAATATGAGCATATAACCCCAGTTTTATCATCTTTATATTGGCTACCCGTCAAATTTCGCATTGATTACAAAATAATGCTATTGACTTACGAAGCCCTAAACAGATTAGCGCCCAGTTATCTATCAAACCTCCTAACAGAGTACAACCCCACACGCACTTTAAGATCCCAAAACTCTAGAATAGCAAAGAGCACTAAAGGCGGTAGAGCGTTCTCACATTTAGCCCCTAAACTCTGGAATAGCCTCCCTGACAGCGTCCGTGGCTCAGACTCACTCGCCCAGTTTAAGTGTAGACTAAAGACGTATCTTTTCAGCAAGGCCTATACTTAACACCTTGAATAACTGCGAACTTACATTAAACTATATTAATATTATGAACAGCAGCTACGCTAATTCCGCTCCACTCTTCTTTTCTTCTTTTCCATATTCATCCTGAGACTCCCGGAGGTTCCGCCCACCAGCTCCTCACCCTAACAACCAGATCCACCTGAAGATGTTCCGGCGCCCCCTGGACCTCCGCCTACCAGCTCCACTCTTCTTTCCCAAACTCATCCCGAGACTCCCGGAGGCCCCGCCCACCAGCTCCCCACCCTAAAAACCAGACTCATCTGGAGATGTTCCGGCGCCCCGGAGGCTCCACCCACCAGCCCTCAACCCAACAACCAGATTCACCTGGAGATATTCCGGCGCCCCTGGACCTACACCTAACACAGTCATCATCTGTTTATACCATAGTTTATATAAATCACACTGCTGTTGTCGCCCAAATGAGGATGGGTTTCCCTTTTGAGTCCGGTTCCTCTCAAGGTTTCTTCCAAAAAGGGAGTTTTCCTTGCCACAGGCTTACTCATCAGGGACATATACACCACTTATTAATTATTTTTTTCTCTTTGTTGAGTTTAAACTTGTTGGTTTACTGTAAAGCTGCTTTGAGACTATGTCTGTTGTGAAAAGCACTATATAAATTAAACGAACTTGAACTTGAATTAAACAAAAACAGCAAGAACAATTGTGTGAAGTTAGCAAAAACAAAACAAGTTAGAGGAGAGAATGATAAATGTAGATTTCTTGAGTCTCACGCATTGAAGAATGCTTCTTCTCATTGGAAGAAGTTCGCAAGTGAACCAATCAGAAGCAGAGGAGGGTGAGGGTTTAGCCCCAAATAGCCACAGTGGGGAAAATAAAATAAAAGGGCTGTCTCTCCTCTTGAATTTCCTACTCAAATTTCTTTTTTGCTCGCTTGTTTGGCACAGAACTTCATTGAAATGTTTAAGTTATACTTTATTTGATGTCACGGTTCCATTGTGTATTATTTCATTTATACATTCTATAGTTGTTGTTTTTATATTGTCATAAAATGGCTAAATAGAAAAAAAATAAATTGTTTCAATGAAATGGCAACACATTAGCCAATAGTTTGAAACAGCCCTGACTTTTTTTTTTAAACTGTTTTTGAACAAATTCATTGACTTTCAAGTGTTGATTCAATGCAGGCTACTTAAAAATAGATTGCAGTAAACAGTCAAGATATTTTACCAGGAATTTACCAGGGCCTCTTTAAATTTTAGTTGAATCTCTATTGGCATGACATGGCCATGGTGATGGAAACACCAGCAGAGCCCCTGTGAAACTGACCAGTTGTGGGAAACAAACCAGTGCAATACTGCAGAGCTCGAGAAAATGGGTTTTTATTTGGCTGTTGGAGCAAATCTCAAGACTAACAGCTCACGAGTTTTCATTTGGAGCAGTGAGTGTGGTGATGGTGGTGGTGGTGGTGATCCTGGCATGAGGATTTCTCCTTGTCCGGGCAGGCGCTCTCGCAGCCCTTTGCGCCCTTGCTGCAGTCGGGGGGGCAAGTGCCGCAACCTACCGTGAGCAAATGAGATAAAACCCGCGTTATACCGGCGGAACTAGGAGTGAGAAATCAATAAAACGCAACAATAACCGGAATGCGACTCACTTTTCTTGTCATGCGCACACGAGCATTTGCTACATTTGCAGTCTTCTCCGCAGTTACAAGATCCGGCTGCAAGACAGACAAATTACCTTTATTGAAGAAAAGAAAAAGTAGCGAATACAGACGTTGTTTCATTGCATATATTCCGTATATAAGTTTACTTACATTTAGAACAGTCACACTGGTCCATGGTCACACCTTGAGTCCTGAAAAGAGGGATGCTTTCGTGGTAAAATCTGTGGTAGAAATGAATGGAATCGCTCCTGCGTCACAATCACGTGTAGCAGTCATATGACGTGTTGCTCTGTCTGCTGAATAATGAGCCTCATTTACCTTTAAAGGCACAGTTCGACCTCAAAAATAAAAAATAGCAAGCGGTAGCAGGGCTTTAAAGCGGTCAAGGCATTGTTTTATTTCTGATTGTGTTGTTCAAATTGGTCTAATTGTATGGGAAATGTGATTCTTTTACTCAAAACGTTTCCATTTTTAATTAAAATCACAACTAATCTCATTTTCTACATCCCAGTTACTCGCCTAGTGGCTGCTGATTTGCATATTCATGACCTGTATGCAAATTTACTGTCTGACGGTCACAGTAGATGTGAGAAGATTAGAACTTTAATACTGAGCTATCAACTTTTTTTATTAAAGCAACACTGATAGATTCTGTATTGGCGTTTTGAGGAACTGTACCTCTGTGAGCCAGAATCTGGTCTGATCCGACCACCTGGGCATCCAGAGCTTTAGTCTCAAACGTTTTCTCAGTAGCCCTGGATAATTCAACTCCAGTAGAAGCAATAAATACAACAGAACTGTAGATTAATGAGCCGCTAAAGAAATTACTTAATTACGCCAAGAGCAATCAGAGAAAAGGATTGCATGGAGCGTCTGCTTTTATTGGCTGATCTGATCTGACGTGTTTGAGCAGCACTGCCTGGATTGAGCCAGACATGGTTTGAGAGAAACAAGTAAATGAATAAGTGAAATTCATTTTTGTTAAACGAGTTGTGACTTTAAAATAATAATAATTATCAATGAAATAACATCATGTTTCATTTTGTGAGTAAAAACATTCAAGCAAAATTACATAAGTACTCAGAAATCTTTTTTTTTTTACTTTGTCCTGTCCTGCTTAAAAGCCACCACATGGGAGCGTAGGTGCTTCTTTTGAGCTGGACAGTTTTGTTATCTCCAGGGGGAGTGAGCATACAGTGGGGTAAACAAGTATTTAGTCAGCCACCAATTGTGCAAGTTCCCCCACTTAAAAAGATGAGAGAGGCCCGTAATGTTCATCATAGATAGACCTCAACTATGAGATACAAAAGGAGAAATAACAAAACAAACATATAGACCTGCACCAGGCTGGGAAGACTGAATCTGCAACAGGTAAACAGCTTGGTGTGAAGAAATCAACTGTGGGAGCAATTATAAGAAAATGGAACACATACAAGACCACTGATCATCTCCCTCGATGTGGTGCTCCACACAAGATCTCACCCCGTGGGGTCAAAATGATCACAAGAACGGTGAAATCCCAGAGCCACACGGTGCGACCTAGTGAATGACCTGCAGAGAGCTGGGACCAAAGTAACAAGGGCTACCATCAGTAACACACTACGCCGCCAGGAACTCAAATCCTGCAGTGCCAGACGTGTCCCCCTGCTGAAGCCAGTACATGTCAAGGCCCATCTGAAGTTTGCTAGAGAGCATTTAGATGATCCAGAAGATGACTGGGAGAATATCATATGGTCAGATGAAACCAAAATAGAACTTTTTGGTAACAACTCTACTCGTCGTGTTTTGAGGAGAAAGTATGCTGAGTTGCATCCAAAGAACACCATACCAACTGTGAAGCATGGAGTAGGAAACATCATGCTTTGGGGCTGTTTTTCTGCTAAGGGACCAGGACGACTGATCCGTGTAAAGGAAAGAATGAATGGAGCCATGTTTTGTCAAATTTTGAGTGAAAATCTCATTCCATCAGCAAGAAAATTGAAGATGAAACGTGGCTTGGTCTTTCAGCATGACAATGATCCCAAAAACACCACCCGGGTAACATTACTGCTCTAGAGGAGATCTGTATGGAGGAATGGGCCAAAATACCAGCAACAGTGTGTGCAAACCTTGTGAAGACTTAAAGAAAACGTTTGATCTCTGTCATTGCCAACAAAGGTATATAACAAAGTATTGAGATGAAGTTTTGTTATTGACCAAATACTTATTTTCCACCATATTTTGCAAATAAATTCTTTAAAAATCAGACAATGTGATTTTCTGGATTTTTCTTTCTCCTTTTGTCTCTCATAGTGGAGGTCTATCTATGATGAACATTACGGGCCTCTCTCATCTTTTTAAGTGGGAGAACTTGCACAATTGATGGCTGACTAAATACTTTTTTTACCCCACTGTATGATGTGGTGTTTCCTCCTTTGGATGGAAGCTGTGAATTTATGTAGTAATTTTTTTATTTTTCTCATGCACCAGTTCGCATTAATTACATCAGGACAGGAGGGTGTTAAAAGAAAAAGGTGAAGTGAATAACAGATGTGGTGAGGGGGAAACATTTAGGAGTGGGAGGAATACCTATCAGGACTTACCATAGCAGTCTGCTACAGTTTGTGCAGTACAGTACTACTGCATGTATATATATATAAAATATACATACCACATTAATGAGCTATGCAGGGTAACAATGAGTTTATTTATAATTAAGATGATAGATGAAAAATAGGGAGTGGACAGAATCGTACGCATCACATTACGATCTGATCTGAACTGAGACACACAGACATATTAAATAAATAAAAGAATGTCGTACAAAGTACCCAGGAGGGAGAGGAACAGAGAGGAACACCCCGGTTCCCGGAGGGCCCGCCGCAAATGAAGGACCCGCCCATGCACCCCCTGACAATATATATGTACTGTACATGTGTGTGTGGGGGGTATGTGTGTGTGTATGAATTCAGACATGCACCCTTAACACACTTGACAAATTTTAACCCGATATACACTACCGTTCAAAAGTTTGGGGTCACAATTTCCTTTTTTTTTATCAGAATTTTTTTTCCAATGAGGATAACTTTAAACCAATCAGAAATACAATCAGTACAGTGTTAATGTGGTAAATTCTACCCGCAAATGTCTGTTTTTGGGGCAATATCTAAATACGTGTATAGAGGCCCATTTTTAGCAACTATTCAGTTTCTAATGGTACATTGTGTTGCTCAGTGTAGCAGAAGCTAATGGAGGATAAAAAAAACCCTTGTGCACCATGTTAGTGGCGCTGAAAAGAGTTTAGCTGCTTAGAAAAGCAATAAAACTAACCTTCCTTTAAGCAGGTGGAGTATCTGGAGCATCACAATTGTGGGGTCGATAAAACGCTCAAAATAGCCAGTAAAAAGAGAACTTGAAATGAAGGCTGTTCTTTGAGAGAAATTGCAAACAAACTGAAGATTTCCTACAACATTGTGTACTACTCCCTTCAGAGAACAGCACAAACAGACTCTTACCGGAGTAGAAAGAGAAGTGGAAGCCGCTGTACAACTGAGCAAGAAGATGAGTACATTATAGAGTCTCTAGCTTGAGAAATAGACGCCTCACACCTCCTCAACTTTTAGCTTCATTAAATAGTAACTGCAAAACGCCAGCGTCAACATCTACAGTGAAGAAGGGACTCCGGGATGCTGCCCTTCAGACAAAGCGGTATATCTGAGACTGGCCAATAAAAGAAAAATATTAATACTGGCAAAAGAACACGGATGGGTTGAAGTTTGAGGTGTTTATATCACACAGAAGAACATTTGTGAGACGCAGAGCAACTGAAAAGATTCTGGAATGCTGCCTGACACCATTTGTCAAGCAAAATGGGGGCAATGTGATGCTCTGAGATTGCTTTGGTGCTGGTGAGGTGGGAGATTTGTTCAGGTTAAAAGGAAGGCTATCATTCCATCAACCCTGTGGTCAGCGCTGGATTTGGAGCCAATTTCATCCTGCAGCAGGACAATGACCCAAAGCACAGCTCCAAACTGTGAAAGAACTATTTAGAGAAAAGGCAGCAGCCGCTCTTCTATCTGTAATGGAGTGACCAGCGCAGTCACCACCAAGTGGTCACCACAAATACAACATTTAACATTTAACGTACTTCTTTTTTTTTTTTTTACCAATTTTGACATGTGACAAGAATATTGGCCAAAACATTACCAGGAAATATTTAGAATCACTAATATTTAGACTCAATTTCCCTGTGTTCAGTAATTTTAGCAATTTTCATTTGAATACATCTTCAAAATAAGGATTGGTTGTGGTGCGTAGTGCAACAAACTGGCCACTGAGAGGCCAAAGCGCTGCAGTTGCTGCTTGCAGCTTTAATACTAATCATTCTTTGGTGCTGCTTTGAATGGACGTGTCTGCCAGCAGAAGAAAACTAAAAAGAAACAAAGACATGTTCCTAATTTTGAATACGTCAATATTGTAAATGCTGCTAATGACAAAATCACACAGTAAACTGGTGGAAATGATAAAGAAATCTGTGCACAGCCAGTAGTTGGTGCTAAAGTGTTTTCATTTTTAATGTAAACATTTCATTGGTCGATCAGAAGACTAAACCCAGCGGTACAGTGCAGTTTTACCCCAAGGGAGAAAGAGAACATTCAGTGCACTGAACAAAAAAATCCATCCACTGCAGAGAAAAAGAGGAAGGAAATGGGAAACAAAATCTGGGTTAAGTAACAGGTCATGTTTGACTCGAGAGAGTGTGCATGCATGCCACACACAAACACCCACATACACATCTGTACACACTCACACGTCCTTATGTCATCAGTTAAAGAGAGTTAGATAAAAGAAGCCATTCGTTCAGCGGCTCTTATACGACGAGTCTGAATATCACTATTTACGTTCTATTGTCATTAAGCTAGTTTTGTATCGTTAGCCCAACATTGAAAGGGTGAGCAAAGTGTGGGGTGATATAAAAGATGTAAATACATGCACTTATATAAATAAATAACCTAGAGTATAATTTACATAGAAATGAACGACTGTTTGTGCTCATATTGAGTGAGAATGTTGTCAACAGCACACGTTCCAGGCGTTTATGTCGTATTCCCCTGACGCCTGCGAGCTGAGACCCACGCAGGGGTCTCTCGAAGACATTCAGTTTCTGAAAAATGACATTCAGCTCCCAGATTTATCGAAAAGCCTCCAGATCCTTTCTGAGATGATTTCATGGAGGATCACCTCAGAACTTTGACCGTTGTGTGTTTTGTGAACACTCTCACTCGTTGTGACCGGCCCTCTCTCTCTCTCTCTCACACACACACACACACGCACACACATGCACTCATGCTTAAAGCATCTACGCCCGGCTGATGGCTCATTTTACACTAGACATGCACACCCACACCTTATTTACTCCAGCAATGGACTGACACTCTACAAAAGAAAACAGGGGACAAATATTCTGAACGAAAGACATAAAAACGAAAGAGTGAAATGAAACGAAGGGGAGTGCCTTGGCCAAAGTCACAGGGGTGTCAGTTCAGTCACGTAGCATTCAGAGGGGCAAAGGGGGGCTCAGTAGAGGCCACAGCCTCGCAGGTTATTGGCGATGATGATGTCAGTGACGGCATCAAACACCACCTGGATGTTTCCTGTGTCTGTGGCGCAGGTCAGATGACAGTAGATCTCTTTGTTAGGAGAGCGGTTCTTGGCTTCAAACTGACCCTGGATGTACGTGGCGGCCGCTTCGAATGAGTTTGGGCCTGCAGCAAAGATTTAGAAACCACGAGTGATTTTCCAGCACTGTGATTTTCTGTAGCGTTCAAGCGTGGGGATGGTTTACCTGTGTATTCTGGGAAGCAGATGGACAGTGGAGATTTCACAATCTTTTCAGCAAAAAGGTCTTTCTTGTTGAGGAAGAGGATGATGGAAGTGTCGACAAAGAACTTGTTGTTGCATATAGAGTCAAAGAGCATTAGAGACTCGTGCATGCGGTTCTGGAGAGGAGAAAGAAACCACATTGAATCAAACATAGAGCAGACAATTTTCCAATCCCAGCTGCAGCAGAGAGGCTACTTCCTTGTTGCTGCCATGGTCATGTGACTTTTGACGTCACATTCAGAAGATACTGAAATTTCCTTTTCAAAGTGGATACACAAAGTGTTAAAATGTTTTTTTTTTGTGTGTTTTTTTTTAATGTCGCATTTACCGACTAAACGCCAATGCTGTATTTAATTTTTTGATTTGATTGATGGACTCATTCATCTTCTAAACCACTTTGTTCCCTTTCAGGGGGTCTGCTGATGCACATCGGGCGAGAGGCGGGGGTACAGGTCTCCAGTCCATCACAGGGCAACACACACTCACACATTCACACCTAAGGGGAATTTAGATAATTCAATTAACCGAACCGGATTGTGGGGGAAACCGGAGTACCCGGGGGAAACCCACGCAAGCACGGGAAGAACATGCAAACTCCTTTCAAGAAGGCAAGCCTCAAACCGACAACCTTCTAACTGGAATATTGCTACCCACTGTGCCACCGTGCCGCCCAGATTCATTTTAACCTAAAACTTGAGTTTTTTTATTGAGTTTTAACACAAATTAACTTTTTAAAGTTGCATTTAATCAAAAGTTGTCCAGTCTAGCCATTGTGCGAGTGACGTCACTTTGTCTTGCCCTCGCGCTCAGTTCTTACATCATGTCATACGTTAAGTCATGATGTTACCAATCCTCGGGAGATGAAACACTTGTTTATCATCCTGTTTATTCTAATTGATCGATGGTAGTGATGTAAAGCCATGATCAGAACATAATAAATGCGTTGCAAGGCAGAAAAGCATTTAGCTCCAAGAAGTTGACGGTTTTCGATTGTTATCAACTCAAACTATTTCAGTAACAATTTTTCACATGTTTTGAGTATTTTTAATGTTACAGAGCAGCTATCACGGTCCTACAGGCTGCTTTCACTTCTTCATAAGCTCGCTGCATTGCAACCCACCTCTATTTACTATAATATATATATAATACATTTGAGATGACTGACCATATTTTAAACTAAAGTATTTGAACCTTAGGTTGTATGAGGGGTCAAAGGTCACTACTGACTTTCAAAGTGCATTGGAAATGTCTACAAGAAGAAACATCACAGAGAAACAGAGAAATGGGGGTTGGTTCATATGACAGAATAAAAAAGAGTGCATTGTATTAGGTCACTGGCCCCTCCATAGCAACCAGACTGTTAACCATAGCAACCTATTTTGTTTATGTCTGGCTTAGTTTAGGAAAAACATAGAGACATGGGGGTTGATCTATTTTACTCATATTGACATGAGCAACATTATATTATGTCACTGACCCCTCCATAGCAACCAGACTGCTTACCATAGCAACCAATTTTGAGCATGAGACTAAATCCCTCATTATGCTCATTTTGGAATAGTGCCCCTCTGTCAAGGAGGAAATGGCTGACTCTTATGAAAACAAACCGCTGCAGACTGAATGTCCGTAGTTTCAGACATGCTGTGGTATTTGCATAGCATATAGGCCAATTATGGTTTTCTCGTGTTTTATTTTTGTGGCATTATACTTGGTAGTTTTCTTTAAATAGTGTTTAATGCGCGTTGCAAAATATACTGGTTATTTATAAAGGCAGACATGGGGAGACCAAGTAAGCTCTGAGGAGTTCTGGGGAGGAAGGAGGTTGAAGCTCGGACAATGTCAACTAGAGACGAGGTAAGGCTGGCTTAAATATTAACCTAGCTTAATGGATAGACAGGTGACAGGTGCAGTTCCCTGATTGTTTCCTCTTGAAATTCATTAGACAAATGTCACAAAGAAAAGTCCTTCTTATCTCTAACAATGAAACACTTATGGATAGAGAAACGTGCAGCAAACAGCACAGACCACAAGTGAAATGTTTCAAGGGGATGTCAAATGAGATGAACCCATCCAATATCTTTCTATTCTTAATTCTGGGTTATTCCAGAATTATCTTCATATCTTATCCCACCCAACAGGGTGGCTAGTGGGACAGTTGTGAAGCGTCATTGTGGTGAAATTGGATTCAGCAAGTGTTTTTAGAATTTTTCTGATGATCCAACCTTTAAAATAATATATGTTCTTTTATTAAGTCAATAATTTAATAGATTTATATCTATTATTATTATTATTATTATTATTATTAAATCTTATATATATTGACAATCGACTGTTTTTTAGTCTTGATAACAGCTTGCAGGTCTCCGTACGATGATAGCGTGCACTAACAAGGGGGATCAGGAGAGTGCTACTTTACCGTGGTCTCGTCTTCATGCAGCATTTGGTCGTACCCACTCAGGGCCACACAGAAGATAATGGCCGTCACATCCTCAAAGCAGTGAATCCATTTTTTCCTCTCTGATCTCTGTCCCCCCACATCAAACAGCCTGGGGACCAGACAACACGGACTCTTTCAGGACACATGTGAAGCTATGTACACGCATGTGTGCACATACACAACACTTCAGGAGCTAGCAAGTCAAAACGCATGGTAAGACACAAAATAGGTCAACCAGGAAATTCAAGAAATGAATAAATAAATCAAACCAGTCCCCTGGGTTATTTCTTCACAGCTAATTTTTAACCATTTTTAGATTTAAATGATGTTAATTTTAAAATATTGTCAAAAAGATTAAATTCAGATTTGTACTTGGATCCCAGGCAAAGAGAGGCTGGAGGCAAAAACAACATTTTTTGATCAATAGGGGCTTTTGAGGCCAAAACAGCTCTAAAAAAAAAAGAATAGAGGCATATCTCATAAAAGCGTCTTTGGGGCCATCTGTGAGTGAAGGGGCCATGAAAGATATTCCAAGACAGACATAACACTTTCATTGTCAAAGTTGGATATGTTCAATAAATTATTAATGATTAAATTACCAGAAGCACTCATCCCCATTTAAATTTTTTTATTTATATTTAATTATGTTTAAAAACATAAATGTGTTCCATGTTTTTGAATGAACTCGTGACCTGTTCAAAACTGGTGAAGAGTATGTTTCTATCCAGCTTTTAATCAGAATCCAAACTCAAAGTCAACGTAGGAAATTTCTGGCTTTATTTTGGCCACTTCATTAGGTACACATTGCTAGTACCGCGTTGGATCCCCTTTTGCTTTCCATATGTTACATTCCGAGTTTGCTCCAAATCGACATGATGGCATCAAGTAGTTGCTGCAGATTTGTCGCTACACATCCATGATGCACATCTCCCGTTCTATCACATCCCATTGAGATCTGGTGACTGTGGAGAACATTTGCTCACCAGTCTGAGATGATTCAATCTTTCTGACAAAGTGCATAGTCCTACAGAGAGCAGCCATCAGAAGATGGGAACACTGTGGTCATAAAGGGTGGATATGGTCTGCAAAAATACTCAGGGAAGCTGCAGCATTGGCATTGCTTAATTGGTTCTAATGGGTCCAAAGTGAGCCAAGAAAATATCCCCAACACCATTACACTGCATCCACCAGCCTGAACCATTGATACAAGGCAGGATGAACCATCCGAATGTTGCAGCAGAAATCGAGACTCATCAGACCAGAAAACGTTTGTTCCAATCTACTTTTGTCCAATATAGTTTGAATGGTAGCCTCAGTTTCCTGTTCTCAGCTGAGAGGAGAGTCACCCGATGTGATCTTCTGCTGCAGGAGCCCATCCGCCTCAAAGTTTGACGTGTCGTGAGTTCAGAGATGCTCTTCTGCAGACCCCGATTGTAAACAGTAGTTCTTTGACCAGATTGGCCATTCCCCTCTGACCTCTGGCATCAACAAGGCATTTTTTCCCACCGATCTCCGCTCAATGGATATTTTCAGTTTCTGAAAAACCCTAACCAGTCCGTTTGGTACCATGCCACGTTCAAAGTCATTTAAATCACCTTTCCTCCCCATTCCAAGCAGATCGTTTTCATACATGACTAGTTTTAACGGTTGGACAGGTGTGCCTAAAAAAGTGGCCGGTGAGGGTATATTGCTAGTATATTTAAAGATCAAGAACACACAAATGCTAGTGTAACTGTGATTATGGCGGAATCTGCTACTCCATGCAAGGCTAACTACAGGAAATAAAATATTCTAAGCTCATGTATCCATTGCGGAGACTTTTTCATGTAAGATCATGACTTTCCAAAACTGACCCTTCTCCAAGACAACACACCTCTTACCGCTGATTGGCTACAACCATGTTTTAGATGCCCAATCAAACCTTCCACCCTGCCATTAACTTGACCTACCTAAAGTTAAGGTTTTTGAATGAAAAATGCGTCTCGACGATGCCGGTAGTCTTGACTCGGGTCCGCAGAATATCTTGTTCTGTTGGCAGGTAATCTGAAGACCCAATGCGCTGCAAACTGTCGAGGTAACTGCAACACAGGAAGAAGATCGGTCAATGAGGTAGAAATTATTTTCTAGTCTTTTCTGGAAACTCACACTATACATAAAACCAATAAAATTATTAAGGACTTTATAGACTTTTGATTTCCAATCATTTAGAATTAGAAAGCTGCCTTAAATGGTCAAAATGCTGTTTAAATGAACCCTTAGAAGTCTGGCGCCTTTTGAGAACTTTTTTTATGCTTTATAAGAAAAATCATAAATACAACCAAAAAAGCAGAGACAATATGAAATTTATATTAAAACATCTCCTAAACCTTATCACTGTTCTAAGCACCTTTTGTATCATTGTGCTGTTTTTGTGCAAGATCCAATGTTGGATTTTATTGCAAAAACACAAGCCAAATCACAGGTCTTGTACTTCAAAGGCTTATTTATTGTTTTTACCACAAGATGGCACTGATTGCAAGAATTTGGGGTCTGTACAATGAAACTAAAAGACAATCCTTAAAACTTACCTTAATTTTAAATCATTATGTGCCATAACTCCTGTAATGTTAGTTTAAATACAAAAATATAAAAGTTAATAACCTTTTTGAAACTCACATTAAATAAAAAATAAAACATTCCTACTTAATACAAAACAGCCGTTGTGATTGGCACACGCACCGATGCCCGCAGAGGGTTACTTATTGAACATCTCAGCATGTGGCACTCACTATTGAGCAGAGTCATTGAGCTGATACTCTCGGGAGCGGTTGAAGCAGGCTTGAGTTCCCCCATCTGTCCACAGGCGAATCATGGCACCCAGCAGCTCTGTGGAGAACGGCTCCGTGTCCTCCATCCGCCCCACCACATCATACACCATCTTAGCATCAGCCTGCAGACACATAAACAGCCTGCTACATCTGCCTGATCCTAAACTCATGTGAGAAACATGTCCGTCAGAAGGCAAGTGTTTACCCTGATCACATCTGAGCTTTTACGATGCATTACGTTGACGTGTGAACCAGTCCTCTCTGAACCATTAACTGGTGCAAAATTTTTACCACTTGCCTACCTGCACCTACTGGAACAGTTTGACTGGGTCCATCGCAGACTTGTCTTTTTTTTTTTTTTTAGGATTATTTTTTGACACTATTTTGATCAAAGAGGACAGAATTTAGACAGAAAAGAAGTGGGTTGAGAGAGGGGAATTCGATCCGATCCGTTCTGCGCAACCTTGCATATATCTGTGGTACCCTGTCCACAGGGTCGGACCAGGACTTGTCTTTGAAAAATCTGCCACAGACACTATTTCACTATTTCAGCCATTATTCATTTATGTACTTCAACACTCAATCTTTTTTCATTCTCTATATTCAGATTTAGGGCTGCATGTAAACTTAGATTTAGGGCTGTTTCACCAATACATCAAAATATTGTTTACAGCGGCAATCATTAAAGGATTAACTTTAATTTAATTTAAAATGAAAATGAATGAATGAATGAATTCAGGGAAAAGTTGCACTTTCCTAGAAATTCAGCCATGTTTGTGGCATTCTTTGGACGAAAATGTAAAAACATTTTAAAATCAAAAATCTAAGCAAAGTTGAAAAAGCTTTTTCTGATCATTTATTTATTTATTTTCATTTATTTATTTATTTACCTGTGACCCCAAAAAGGGAATAAGCGGGTTGGAAAAATGAATGATTTTCCACTAAAATCTAAAACAAGAAATTTTGACACTTTTCTTACTTCAAGAATATTATGGACGTCTGATGTTCAGAGATCAATGTTGAGTTCTGATGAATACACCCCTCTGAACAAGAAAAAATGCCTTAATATAGTTCAAAGCTTGTTTGATCAAGCAAAAATGGGGTGAACAAATCTGACTCTTCTTGAAACAAGAATAAAATGCTTGTGAAAGAGAATCCTAAAGCAAGGAAGTGATTTCTGGTTTGAATTCCCTGTGTCAATAATAAAGCAAAACGCTTTAAAAACAGAACTCTGTCAAATCTTTAGCAGGTTTTCTAATGTTAAGATTCTTCAAAGGCTAGTTTTAAGCACAAATGTCCTTGTTTTAATACTGTTTTTCCTAAAAAAATTGTATTATAAAACCATTATTTTGTCATTTCAAGCTATGATATTTAGATTTTTTGATACTACATACTAAACCAAAACATTATTAAGTTAGTGCTGTTTTTCTTACAATATAACAGTTCTTATAAACTTTAATCTCACAGTCCAGGCCCGAGGTGTGGTGGACAGAGCGCTTGACACTGATGCAGTGCGACTTGAATTCAAATATTAAGTGAGTCGATAAATATCCAGCAATGTTACTTGTTTCAAATATGTAAATATACGCAAAGTAAAAAGTACAATACATGTTAGGCCAAAATTTCTTGTTTTAAGACCACATTCTCTATTTTTGGTAGTAAAATAAAGCAGAACTATTTTTTAATTAATGCCATTTTCCCTAAAATTTTAGCAAATAATTCAAATTTTAAGACCAAATCGTATTGTAACTGACTTAATTTAAGGACAAACATTTAGTTTTAAGACTAGATTCAAACTCAAATATTGTAGTTTCAAGTTTTAATGCAGTTTTATTTTCCAAATTGCAGAGTTTCCAAACAGTTTTTTGTCTACTATTAAGAGCCATCAGAATTTGTTATCAGATTTTAAGAAATCTTGCCAAGTCAAATTTACTCACTTGCATTGGCAGATTTTTTTTGTTTGTTCTAGGAAGATTTGAACTAGACTTAAGTTATTTTTCTTATTCCAAGAGAACATTTTTTGCAGTGTGGTCACAAAACACATCTCTGTCAATAATATTAATTAAAAAAGAAAACATTATTTCCGGCCCGAAAACCAAGACAGACGTGCAGCCAACCACCAGTAAAAGGTCATGTGGTTACACTGTCTATGTCCTGAAGCTGTCAAAATTGAGGTCTTTTAGTGTAAGGGTTTGTTTTGGTAAATTCAATGTAAACATTAGCTTCACGAAATCACCTACCCTTCCTTTAGCTGTACGTTATGTCATTATTTTACCAATAGCGCTCTGAAAATTGTAAAGCATCTGTAAGCGAGTGGAAAAGCGCAGCTGCACAGTTCATGAAACACACCTAATCAGGCTACAGCTGGGAAACAGCTTTGGAACTAAACTGTGCTCTTTTTAAATGTTTAAAGGGACTCATCAGCCAAAAGGTGATATGTTTGTCATGACGCAATATTAATGCAATGACTCTCCCTGCCTGAAGATGGTGTTTGCAGTGGATCAGATGCACTCCACCCACACGAGGAAAGAAGAAGACGATGACAGAGAAGAAATCAAAGAACACAATCCTGGATGTCGAGTGGTTTATACTGTTGATGGATGATCACTGTGAGCTGTTTGACAAAAATGTGGAGAAAGAGGATTTGTGTTACAAAGTCGCTATGCAAATGTGGGATGAGCGCCACCAAGCGGCTTTTTTACACCCTCTTCACGTATTCCTTGCAAAAAATCAATGTGATACGGCAGTCCAAAACTCATTCTCGCTTGTTCAGATGTGTGAGCTCCCGTTGGCACCTATGGTTTTCAATCAAGGCGTGTTGTCGCATGAAACTTCGGATTGAAAATTTGGTGTGTAGAGGCCTTTATGGCTGAGATCTGGGGGGTTGAGATTCTGAATTAAAGGATTCTATTAAAGGATCTATTTTGTAGTAGTTGTTACATAAGCAGCTCCGTTAAAAAGGACTCGCTTTAAAGACTGGCCCAGATGCGCTACTCAGTAGAAGTAAAAACTGTGGAATTAACCACTAAAGATGGTTACGGGTGGGATCATGCTATCCAAAAGTCTTTTTAAACAGGGATGAGGTCACAAAAATTTTAGGGGGTTAGATTTCTTTTAATTTCTTTTCAGACACCTGAAAAAGAGTTCATTTCCCCTGCAGCAGCACGAATTGGAGCTATTCAAAGGAGAGTATTATTGTAGAATAACAAAAACGTCTTCATGCACTAGGTGTCACTCTCGATCAGTGCATAGTTGTTATAGGAAGGCAAAGGACAGCAAACGTTACACGGAAAATCAAAGCAGGTGTAAACAGGAAGATCAACAGTATTTCTCTAAGCGCTGTTCTAACTTGTTCAAATAGTCTTCTGGTTTGCTCAGTCTCTAAGACTGCTTAGTAATATTTTAGGGAAAACCTAATTGGGATTTCTGTAAATACAACACCTGTATTTCACATTCTGAGATTCGTGATGGATGTACATACAGATCTGTCCTTGTCTGCGTACTCTATTGCAAGAGTTTCCATGGCCCGCAAGATGGTGGCGAGGCTCTGAATGGTGTTGCTATAGACCACAGGTTTAAACTGCTTAACATCATCTCCAGAGAACCCATCTTCATGGATAATCCTGACACAGACACACAACAGAGAAAAGCCATTACACGCACAGTAAAGATCAACAGCTGACACATTAATGTGTGCATATGGTTGAGAAATGGGCTGAGAAAAGTAGTGTCATTAGAGATTATGCAATAATCCATCTTGCCCTTCTGCTTGTTGGATAGAAGTTGGTGGTGGTTTTAAAAACAGTAGTTAAACTGTAACTATGTGATGATAACCATGTAACTGCAATAAAAGGTTAAAATGTAACTAGAGAGGGTGTATTTAAAATCTCAAGTTTACCTTAGGTCTGAGATATAGTTGTGAATCATGCACACTTTGCAGGAGAGGTCACGAGAGTTCATGTGTAAATGTGTTCTATTGAATGGGTCACGAACCTATTTTTTCCACTTGTATGCTGTTTTACTATAAGAGCCACTAATGGGGATGTCTGTTTTTAAATAAACAAACAAACAAACAAACAAAAATGTCATTTTAAAAGAATACGACACTTTTGAAACACTCAGTTTCAGTAGTGTGTTCGCTGAATCTTCAGCAGGAAACTTTCTCTAATTGGCCTGAATTTTAAACGAGTGACCTCTGATGATCTGATGTAAGGAATATCACCATGGAAAACAAATATGAGTTTTCATATTCGCCGTAATCATTACAATGTTTAATATTTCAACATAAACACAAACATAAAGTCTGCATTTTTTACTACTTTACAACTTACTGTAATAAATGATCTATTTTTTTTATTTTCAGGGACATTTGTTGCAACCGATAGGACAGTAGGGAGACAGGAAGAGATGTGACTGGAGAGAGGGGGAAGGTTGAGGAATGACAACAGGTTTGGGATTCGAACCTGCAAGCCCTGGGCAATGTGTCCACAGCACCGTCCGCTATACCCCAGGGCCAGGCATAAATTATAATCCCATAAAGTTCAACCCCAGCTTGAATATTTCTTCATTTCATTCTACAATCATTCCAAAATAACCCTGAAATTGTGCGAAATTACAACTCAGAGTATTACGTTTTGTCATTTTCTTACTGCAAATTTTGCAAACAAACAGTTTTTATGCTTTATAACAAAAATCAAAAGTGAGACAAAATAAAATCTCCCAAAAAAGCAAAGACACAGTAAAAAGAATGTGAAAATTGCATTTAAAAAAAACAGACTAACCTCTCCTAAACATCATACACTTGTTTCATGCATTTTTTATACCGTCATGCCTTCTCTTGCCAGAACTTTGAAAAATACAAGCCATATTACAGGTCTTGTACTTACAAATGTTATCCCTTCCTTTCAAGGCACTGGAATGTCTCTAAAATGAAACTAAAAGACGATTGTGCATTTTCTCACATTATAATTTGAATTACCTTGCAAATTATGTGTCATATCTCTTGTAACATTCGCTTGAAAACAAAAAATATAAAAGCTAATAACTTTTGAAACCTACATGTAAACCTACACGTTGAAACAGTAGTGGATCATTCATTCTTAATTCAAAACAGAACAAAGCAAAGACTGGTTGCTCAGGAAGTACATTGCAGTAATGTCGACAACACGCCAAGAAACATTACTGTTCATCTTTTGTTGATAAGACTCCTGGAGTGAGTGTGTCAGTTTGAAGGTGGACAGTCATTGGTGGGGGCGGGGCTGCAAATTTAGGTATCCACATCAGGCATGGGAAATGTTGTTCCTGGAGGCCTGTTCAATATTTGCACTAGTCTATCCTCACACAAGCCAATAGGAGCTTAATTCAAGGGGTTGAGTTTCTTTGATTAAGGGTGAACACAAATGTGGCCCTCCAAAACGAAAGTATGTGCGGAAGACGCGGAAGCCATTTTACTAATGACAAGAATTTTAGGCATAGTTGAAATTTGTCAATACCCTGATGCTAGATAGGGAAAAGAAGGTCCTTCTTGTTCTTCCATGGTTGAGTAATTTACCCTAATTGTCGTCTGACATTTTTTCTGGCCAATCAGTGAGCTCAACAACGGACCAGTCATTGATCAACAGGATGTTGTGTAACACTTTCTCTTCAATCAGATAAAAGTATCTTAGCTGCCTGCTTCTAGAACCTCATTCAAATAGGTACCTCAAAAGCACAACAAAAAGGTACATGGTACTTTTGGTACTTCTGCGCTAATACGGCACAAGTAATGCGTTTAAGGACTTTTCCACTGTTACCTATTTTGACAAGACGCCATAACAAAGGTGAACTGAGCCGAACTGCTACGATTTTCTGACTGGCCAGATAAAATGTTACAAAGCCTGAGAAATGAATCACACGATGCTGAGTTCTCAAAGACACTACAAACAACAGTGATTCCATCATAAATGGTAGTGTTTTGGTTGTTTATTCGAAGGATGCTTAAAATCAACCATAAAACAATAATAAAATACAGCAATTGGTGAAAGTATAAATATACTGGGATGTTGGTAACCCTTGGAAAAAAAACATTTTTTTACATTTTTTTCAATGTTGTGACCTTGTCTTTGTTTTTTTGTGTGTGTGTTTTTTGTGGAGGGGTATGAATTTTTTTTTGTCTCAATACTTGATTTTCGCTATTAAACATAAAACAGTTTGAGGTTCATTTGTGAGACTTTTGCAGTAAAAAAAGACAATTTAAGAAATGTAATACACTTAACTTTATTTTTTAAGCAATTTAATGTTTGTTGTAGAATTACTATGAAGTGTGATGAAAGTTTTTGTGAAAAAAAGAAACTGGGGTTGTACTAAAACCAATGATATCAAGCCTTGCCACAAAAAACTGTTCTAAAGATAATTTATTAGAGCGTTTTGTACAGTAGTAAAAGCCTGAAGTGATGGTACATTTTATGGAAAAAACAACGAAGCCCAATGAACCGAACTGAAATAACAGAAGTGACTATTCTGTACCATTAGTTGATACGTTTTGAATGGTTGTTGAAATTGTTACCCACTATTTAATGGGCACTTTTTACACTATAAATACTGACAGAAGCTGTTTCTTAAATAAACAAAGTTTTTTTTATTGTTCCACCAGTGTCATTTAAATGAAATTGAAAATACCAAAAACATTTTAGTTTCTTGGGTCGATTAAAAATATAAAAAAATGAAAAATACATTAAAAATAAAGACAAAAAACCCCAAGTTCAATAAATATTAAATTCTAAAGGCTCTATTTAGGTTTGAATTCCTTGAAATATGCTAATAATATTTTTTTTCTCACACGTATGAGGTCTATTTTATATGAAAAACGACATTTTCAATGATAAAAATCTAAAAATGTCCCATACGAAACATCCAAGCCATCTTTGCTTCCGTTTCCAGAAAGAAAATGTTGTTTTTTTCCACGTGAAGAATATTACAGAAGCTTTTAGCACTCTTTTGTAAATATTAAACGCCCTTTTATTTCTTGTGGACATTAAACAGAATTTAAAAGAATATGTCAAGAATTTGAAAGAGTGCAGTTCTAAAAATCAAAGGTTAGGTGGCAGAGTCCCAGTAAATCCGTTTAATGGATGGATAAGGCAGAACGAAACTGCAGGGATCAGGCACTAAAAGCTACCCATTAAGATTAATACAGAGAAAGATTCTAATGCTACCCCCACTCTCACTCTCACTCTCCCTCCCTCTCTCTCTCTCTCTCTCTCTCTCTCTCTCTCTCTCTGAAGACAAAACTGAACACAAGGCCCTAATGCACAACATGAAACCGCAGTCAGATTAAACGCGCATGACAAAAACGTGGAACATTAAGGTACTTTGGAGCCCAGCCGTCAGAAACAACTGCAGGGTTCATGCGCGCTCTCAAGCGTCGCCGCACGCACACTCAGACCTCTCCACAGCCCTGTCTCTGGGGGTAAGCTTGGGTTTCAGCACCAGCGCACACTGAACAGCGCGAGAACACCACTTTCCATGAACCCAACAGTGAGTGAAGACTGTGGAAGCAGAAACGCCGCACACTTACTTCATTTGTTTGACGATGGTGCTCTTGCCCGACTCCCCTCCGCCTGCGGAGACACAGCTTGTGTCAGTGCTGCCACACACTCACACTCTATCAGCCCTAATTTCACCTGAGCATCCGTCTTCCGTGAGCCACTCACCCAGCAGCAGCAATTTGACATCTTTGGCCGCGGTTATCCCATCCTCCTTGAGGTTTTTCTCGATAGCTCTGCTCCTCTCCAGAGCCGCGCGCTCCTCCGCACTCAACGTGCATCCCATTGCAAGACCGAGAGTCGGGACGCGCGAGAGCTGTATCCCAAATATCCGTCTCTGTCCCTCTCTCTCTCCTCTCTCGCTCGCCGAACAGTCTGCCGACCGTAGCTAGAGCATCCGCGGCGAATCGGGGTCAGGGACGGGCTGAGACTCCGGCCTCTTGACGGGGAGGAGGTGCTCGTGCTCCTGCTGGCGCTCAGGATCGCGGGTGTCTATTGGGCGGCGGCACGGCGGTGACAGCCAGCACGAGCTCGTCTCATCCTGTAGTTCCCTCCTTACGCGCGAGGGGCAACCCCTATCCCTCACAACCCCCCTCCAACAGCCGACGCTGACGTCACAGGGCTTGGCCACATCTGTGCCTTCCTCGTAGCGGCCGAAATAAAACCATTTAATGGGGTTTCGTTTGGTTGTTGAACCTTTTACAACGTTTTAATGAGAAGGCAGTTAATTAAAGTTCAGCCTATATTTTGCTGGTTCAGTATTACAGCTCTCTTTATCATTGCACTTCCCTCCAAGCAGAAGTTTTATTTAGAACCAAGCATCAAATCTTTAAAATGAATCAACTCTCAGACCAGCATCTGTATACAGCACATAAAAAAAAAACAACTACTTTAAAACCGCACGTACCAAACAGTTTCTTTACACCAACAAAAAGAGCTTAAGGGGTTCCTTAAGTGAAAAAGTGCTATAGAGCACCTTCAACCTGCAAAGAACCAGCGAAGAACCGGTGAAGAACCAAAAAGAGCTTAAGGGGTTCTTTAAGGTGAAAAGTCCTATAGAGCACCTTCAAACCTGCAAAGAACCAGCGAAGAACCAAAAAGAGCTTCAGGGGTTCTTTAAGGTGAAAAGTGCTATAGAGCACCTTCAAACCCGCAAAGAACCAGCGAAGAACCGGTGAAGAACCAAAAAGAGCTTAAGGGGTTCTTTAAAGTGAAAAAGTGCTATAGAGCACCTTCAAACCTGCAAAGAACCAGTGAAGAACCGGTGAAGAACCAAAAAGAGCTTAAGGGGTTCTTTAAGGTGAAATGTGCTATAGAGCACCTTCAAACCCGCAAAGAACCAGCGAAGAACCGGTGAAGAACCAAAAAGAGCTTAAGGGGTTCTTTAAGGCGAAAAGTGCTATAGACCACATTCAAACCCGCAAAGAACCAGCGCAGAACCGGTGAAGAACTAAAAAGAGCTTAAGGGGTTCCTTAAAGTGCTATAGACCACCTTCAAACCTGCAAAGAACCAGCGAAGAACCGGTGAAGAACCACAAAAGAGCTTAAAGGGTTCCTTAAAGTGAAAAGGTGCTATAGAGCACCTTCAAACCTGCAAATAACCAATGAAGAACCGGTGAAGAACCAAAAAGAGCTTAAGGGGTTCTTTAAAGTGGAATAAGTGCTATAGAGCACCTTCAATCCTGCAAAGAACCAGCGAAGAACCGGTGAAGAACCAAAAAGAGTTTAAGGGGTTCCGTAAAATGTGAAAAAGTGCTATAAAACACCATCAATCCAGCAAAGAAGTGGTGAAGAACCTTTTTTAAGAGTATAGTTCAGCAGGGTTTAGTTTATCGGCCGTCACAATGTGTTTGAGTGCTATGAAGCTCTTTGGGTTTACAGTGTTGTCACTGTTTTGGCTTGTCAAACAAACATACAGTGGTACCCCGAGATACGAATGCCTCGAGTTACGAAATGTTCGAGATACGAAAGGCACCCTGGAACAGATTAATTTCGTATCTCAGTGTACCACTGTTTTGTTATTCGCCTTTTGCCCTGACAAAATATTCTAAACACATTTCCTCCTAGTCCTTTTAAGCTGCAACCACCAAACTTTTGCCAAGACATCCACCCTGGTTTTACTTGGGTTGCTATAAGTTCCATATACTTAACATGGGGTCAAACTTTGGAAGACTGTAACTCAAATTGAGAACTTTATAGAAACTTCAAACAGGCCGCACTTGTGGAGGTTTTTAGTTTGTGCAGGAACATACCAACCACTGTGCAAAAAAGGCTTTAAAAGGTGCTACATTTTTCCATTGAATAGTAATCGTCATTAAAAATTAATGGGAAACAGCAACGAAAAAATTTTCAAGATGAGAAGGGGTTTGTTTATACTAATCATAGTAACAAATTAAAATTGCATCCTTAGCAACCACACTGTTCACCCTAGAGACCAATTTTTTGTAATGCTATCACAGCTTTGGTAAATGATAAAGAAATGGGGGTTTGTTTATATAACTTATAGTGACAATGGGAATTTTATATTGTGTCCATGTCTGTTTACTATGGCAGTCATATTGGCATATTAATATTTCAGGTAAGAAAAGTCATGGCGACACGTCGAAAGAGCCAGCTTTATTTGATTATCCTTTTTTTGAAAAACCAATCCAAAATGGCACAGTCAAACTCTTTTTCGTTAGACCCACTTGTTTGTTTAGATATGTAAGGTCCTGTTGGCAATTGAGGCATGTTTAGAAACCCTAACTGCCTCTCTGAGAACCACCGAATGCTTTTTTTTTTCGTAACATGGCCTCTGGGCCATTTATTGACGTGCAAATAATCACAATTTTAGAGCACAGAAATAAATTTTAATTTTAGTGTATAAAATCGTTGTCCAGCAAAGAAAAAATGTTTTTTGAATAACTGAAAATATGTTTTTACACGTGCATGGATGATTTCCTTTTGTGATTTTACTTTTGTCTTTTTGGTGGAGGAGGTGTGGTCCTGTATGAGGATGTCAGGAGTGGCAGAGAAGTACGTCAGAGTAGTTCAGGATATGTATGAGAGGAGTATGACAGTAGTGAGATGTGCTGTAGGTCAGACAGAGGAGTTCAAGGTGGAGGTGTGGCTACATCAAGGATCTAATTTGAGTCCCTTCTTATCAGCTATAGTGATGAACAGGTTGACAGATGAGGTCAGGCAGGAATCTCCGTGGACAATGATGTTTGCAGATGACATTGTGATCTGTAGTGAGAGCAGAGAGCAGGTGGAGGAACACCTGGAAAGTTGGAGGTCAGCTCTAGAAAGAAGAGGAATGAAAGTCAGTCGCAGTGAGACAGAATACATGTGTTTGAACGAGAGGGAGGGAAATAGAACAGTGAGTTTACAGGGGGCTGAGGTCAAGAAGGTGCAGGAGTTTAGGTATTTGGGGTCAACAGTCCAGTGTGACGGGGAGTGTGGAAAAGAGGTGAAGAGACGAGTGCAGGCAGGTTGGAGTGGGTGGAGAAAAGTGTCAGGGGTGTTGTGTGACAGAAGAGTGTCAGCAAGAATCAAAGGAAAGGTGTACAGAACAGTAGTGAGACCAGCTGTGATGTATGGGTTAGAGACTGTAGCAGTGAGGAAGAGACAAGAGGCAGAGCTGGAAGTAGCAGAGATGAGGATGTTGAGGTTCAGTTTAGGAGTGACGAGGATGGACAAGATTAGGAACGAGCACATCAGAGGGACAGCTCAGGTTGGTTGTTTTGGAGACAAAGTCAGAGAGGCCAGGTTGAGATGGTTTGGACATGTGCAGAGGAGGGATAGTGGTTATATTGGTGGAAGGATGTTGGAGATGGAGATGCCAGGCAAGAGGTCAAGAGGAAGACCAAAGAGGAGATATATGGATGTACTGAAAGAGGACATGAAGGTAGTTGGTGCAAGAGTAGAGGATACTGAGGACAGAGTTTGGTGGAAACAGATGATTCGCTGTGGCGACCCCTGAACTGGGAACAGCCGAACGTAAAAGAAGAAGAAGAGGATCATTTTCTTTGCGTTCACAAAAAGCACTTATACTTGCACACACTCAACATAAGCAAGTGTTACAATCTGCCATATTTCCAGCCAATCAAAGACGAGGCTTTGATAGTCTGATTGGCTGCACTAAACACCAGTTACAAGCTTCCTTGCCATTTTAGACGACAATGGACCCAATGAACGAACGTCCGTCCTATGGATCTGCTCAAATCAAGGAATCACATGAAATGAATCAAATCAAATGCTTATACGGTCGCTTGCAGAGTTCATAAACACCAAAATAATAATGTCTGTACTTTAAATTTTGATTGTTAATTCATTCAAACAATTGTTTCACACAAAACACACAAAGAGATGGCAAGTACAAACAAATATCCATTATAGTAAGTTATGTGTGCCCTAAAGGTTGTGATTGGTTTACAAGCCAGCCTATCAAAACATAGAAGCCTCCTGATTGGTTGGAATTGTGGCAGATCGTAACAGGTGTATGAGGGCATTTCTTCAGGTGTAACTGAGATCATTTTTTCACCAAACCCAGTTTGTGAACATTTGAAATGTATTTTTGGACTCTACTTGCCTGTGAAATTGTGTCATCAATTACTCCATTCTGATGGGAATGTTTCAACTTTACACAGGCTGCAATGGGGAGCAAGTGAGGAGAGATAAAGAGAGGAGTGATTTGGGCTCTTCTCTACTGATGGGTCATTCTTAAATGATTCGCTTGAACGAATCATATCAGAAAAGGATTCCGTGGTTCATACACTAATCTTGAGGTTTTACGAAAGGAAAAAAAAAGCAACTTTTTCAGTTTCTGGCTCATACTGCGTTGGTTAACATTAAGGCAGTGTTTCTCAAAGTGGGGGGTGCGCAGATCATCAACAGAAAAAAAAGAACAAAAAAATAAACAACCAAAAGACGTAGAGTAATAGATGCTTCCGTTTGTAAAGGGGAAGAGAAGAGCCACTGAAGTCGCACAGACCCGGGCAGGTCATTCAAAAGCTAACGTGGTTAAATGCAGAAAATACGGTGAAGCATATCTTGCTCTCGGCTTCACTGTTAATGTCGTTGGTGAGGAGGAAAGGCAGATGTGTGTCCTATGCCTAAAATCGCTGCCAGCGGACAGCATGAAACCTGGTTCAGGGAGCTTCGTGAGTGATGGGGGTGAGCAGATTCTTTTAAATGTTTAAAGGGGGGCTTTCACGCTTTAATTGCCAAAGTCTTACATTATTTTCAATATGAGAATTTGACCTTGATTTCTTTTTACCATTACCACAGTCTTGGACGTGTCAAACATTAGTAACAACATTGGCATTGATGGATAAGTAGTTTTTGTGTAGCACCAGATTTTCATTTTTTTCTCCCTCATTTATTGTTCATGCTCCATTGACTTTCATTATAACAACCTTTTTTGACGACAATGCTATGACACCAAATAATCCTGCATTCTTGATTATTGCTGGTCATTCCTGTTGGGAAGAGGTGAAATCTCAGATTTTTATTGTTGTTAAACATTTAGAACCATAAACTGTTGAGAATCATTAACCATTAGTTTCTGACTTGTATATGAAGTTAAAAGGAGTACAACAGCATGTTACAGTGTGTGTGTGTGTGTGTGCGTGTGCGTGGGAGTTTTTTCTGTAAATAATCTATTCTGCATCAGATTTATGAACATAATTTATTATGAACCTAAATGCAACAGCTGACCAATGGTGAATGAGTACATTGACAATATGAAAAGTACACCAAACAATGGTCAAATTAACTGGACAATGGTATAAAAGTTGAGAAGTTGCATGTGGTCTTACATGTAGCACGCCACTTGATGGTCTTCACAAAGGTGCTCATGGCTAGTGTTATCCATTAGAAGTCTGGGACCTTTTTTCGTGTTTTATAACAAAAATCAAAATTGTCAATAATACTTTTTTTTCTTGGCACTTTTCTAGCCACCCAAGGACACCTTACATCAAAATACATAAAACAAGGCAGAAAACATGCATGATTAAGAAGACTGCACTAAGAAGCAGGACATGCAGAGCTATAAAGTAATAGGCAATTCATTTGTGTATGCTTTACTAAATAAAAAAAGTTTGCTAATAAATATCTTTACATTCCCGGATCTCAGTCGGAAGAGGATTCCATAAGGCTAGAGCAGCCGAGTACAATGCCCGTTCACCCAGCGAGGATCTAGAAGGCGGAGGATGAGTGAGAGTGATTGCTGAGCTTGTGATGAGACAAAATAAAAATTCATAAATCCACAAAAAAAGCAAAAACAAGGTCAAAACAATGTGAAAATGAAAATAAAAAAGCAGTTCCAAGCACTTTTTGTGCTAGAACTTTAAAAAAAACATGTCACAGGTCTTGTACTTCCAAGGGTTATACCTTCTTTTCACCATAAGATGTCAATGATATTACGATTTGCGGTCTTCAATCGTGCATTTTCTCACATTTCAATTTGAATTACCTAATAACTTTTGTGATGTTTGTCTAAAACCTAGAATATTAAAACGAATAACCTTTGTCAAACCTACATGATATATTTGAAAAAAATAAATAAATAAAATATGGATCGCGAGACACCTGAGGGTTAAACTGTATGGTAATCAACAGTAAAAATCTCGAATTTTGCAACAGGAATGCCGGATCATTTGGCATCATGGCACTGCAGTCAAATAAGGTCATAATAATAGAGCATGAACAATAAATAAGGGAGAAAAAGTGAAAAAAAAGGTAGAAAAATCCAGGCCAGAAATCATTTTTCAAATAAAAAAAAAGAAATGAGTGACATCATGTAGCATCTTGGCAATTAAAGGTTAGAAATTCTTGATTTTGAAAAACTTACTAGTTGCTACTTCAGAGCTGAGGTAGAAAAATTGATCTGATTTTTACAGCAATTGCTGTTAAACAGACAACATTTCAGGGTAATGAATTTGACTTTTTGAGTGCAATTTATCAAAATATGGGTAAAAATATGATTTGTCTCCAAAAATCGTTTAATTCGATTAAACAGAGAAAAGCCTGTGGCCAAATGTAGTCTTAAAATCCCCTTGAAGTGTCCGAAAACATGCCGACACATAATGGTTGAACAGCGCCTTTCTCAACTGATGGATGCTTCAAAGTAGTTCATTTGCATTCCTGGAAATAAAACCAATGTCCGTGGTGTTGGTAGCACTGGTCTCCACGAGTAACATAAACATCTTTATCATTAGCAGGGGGTTTAAAAACACATGCACACATCTTTACCCCCACCCTAAATCCACCTCGCACACTTGCTGTGCTGCAGTTCTAAAAGATTCCAGTGGATTTCTCTAATGCCAGATATGAGCCAGATGTTCTGCTGCTGGATTTCACAGAGCAGCACTTCGTAATAATGCTTTCAGTGTTTCATTGGCTTTAAGTGATGAACATCCTGGAGAACTGCACACCACTTCACACTTACATGCTGTTATTCTAGGGGATTACCAGAATGTTTGCACAGGAAAATAAAGTACTTTAATGCTGGTGCGGAAGGAACGATGTGAAGTGGTACAGAGAAAAATCTAAAGAGCTCTCGGTAAAGAGGAATTGATTCTTTGAAACGTGTGAATGGGGGAGAGAACTTTAAGGTGGATTCTAGACTAAGCACAGCCCTCTGTGTGGACCTTTCACTTTTTGAACACACACGCGCGCACACAGGTCACCCTGATGGATTACTTTACTAAGATAAGAGCAATATCAAGCCTGCTTAACATGCTTTTATCTTTATTACCAGGGTGGAGACAAAACCACAAACCCTCCTCTTTAAGCTGGAACGTCACAAGTATGCTCACATATCATTGCATAAGCATATAATTTACATTTGGAGAGAAATAGACTAAAGCAATCCAAAAAAACATTTAACCGTAATTTAGTGCGTACCCTTTGTAGAACCGTCGCAGGCCAACTCTCCCAATTTCATCACTGGGGTTTTCCTAAATGAAAATGTTAGATTTCACTCTAGCAGCTTCTAAATCCCCATAACTAAAATGAATGTGATCTTTTAACATGTAATACTTTAATGGTAGGTCTGCGTAATGCTTTAATGGAGAAAGGCCTCATCCATTTCATTAATCTGACCGTCCTCAATAGATACCATTAAGCTAAAATTAATTTCTAAGAATAATGGCGTCTCATGGCGTATTACAACACAATCAGATCCAGATGTTGACTCTGTTTTTTTGTTGTTGCTAGTTTTCATTTGACTGCTTTATTTATTCATTAAACCCACACTTTAATATCAGATTAAATTACACAAAAACAGGAAGTTCTCAATATTCCCTCTTGTGAATGCAATCTCAAATTTTTCAGACGATTTGAGTTTATTCGGTAACCCCTTGCTGCAAAAACGTAACCATAGTTTTGTTTCATGATCATTTCCAACAATCTCTAGGAAGAGTTTCTTGTAAAACCTTTACAACCTTCCGAGGTCCAGGTCTGAGATGGTTTGTGAGTTTTTAAAAATCAACGGGGACTCATTGGCAGCGTTGTGCTAGTTACTGAAAATTAGGAAGTAGTTACTTCATCCAAAAAATAACTTGGCTATTTTGTAATTTACTTACACTAAAAAGTAATGAGTTACTGTTTGGAAAAACTTTAAATAACACGTTTTAATGCTCTTATTGATGAATTTCACTGCTTCATTGAAAACATCTTTATTAATCAATGTTTTATTTATTTGTTTACTTATTTATTTTAACTTGCATTATGGTCAATAAAGGCTGACAGATAAACGAAACACAAAACATTTTGTAATAAACCTGAATACTGAATCAGAATATTTACAGAGAAACCCGAGATACGAATGCTTCGAAGTACGAAATGTTCGAGATACGAAAGGTCTCATGAGAATTTTTTTGCTTCGAGATATGGAAAAATATTTGAGATATTAACAACCACAAACAGTTCTGCTCTGTTATACACTTGTTTGTCTGGCATCACGCTGCGCTTCCGGGTCCTGGCGCTCCAAAAAGCTTGAGAGCCCGCTAGCATACACAGGCACTGAACTGCATGAAGCGTGTCGTTACTTCTACACATTTACACTGGATTAATTAGTTTGTGAAGTGATGAGACTTACACAGAACTCTTGGATACACTTTGGACTTAATTTATGTCCATTTCCAGCCCGGATGACACACAGAAAACTCTTAACTCTCATTTGAACAACTTCATGCTGTTCTATTTGACTTACCCACTACATTACTCATGAGTCCCGAAGTACAACTCCCAAAGTTGATGGTAAAAGCATGATTTTGGGAGTAACGATTGAACAGGCAAAACACACAATGTGATTCAAAGACGCTTTTTAAAATTAATATTGCATTTAGAAAGTTACTAACGGTGCAATCCTAGTATATAGGGCTCAAAAATGTATTATAAATTCTTTATAAATGGCATGATATGGCCCCTTTAAACATTGGAATAGTGATGAGTGGCCTAAATTAGATGTTAATATAATGATTTATATTAAAGCAATTGAGCTTTAATCAAAATAAGTTATTATAAAAAAAATTATTATTTAAAAAAAAAAAAATATTTTTGTAGTACCATCAGTTGAAAAGCGTTGAATGTTGAATTTATTTATGCACAATCGGTTAAAATCAGTAAGGGGTCAAATACTTCTTTCCCTCACCATTGAGAGTACATACTACATTGATTTCAGGTTACAATTGTTAAAACACAAGGGTCCTATAATGCTGCTACAACTCAAAAGTATCCTTCCTCCGTTTTTAAAATCAGATCAATATAGGTGACCTATACTCAGTGGACCAGCTCTCTAATCAGATTAACCATGCTTTGGGACTAGAAAGCCGTTTATTTAGAAACACTATTATGAAAGTAATCTATAGTTGAGTAATATCCTTAATATGCATGAGAGGAATTTGCTTCTGACAATTTAATTTTTGAAGTGGTGTTAAGCTCCTTGTTTCCAGTTGTCTCCAACCTATGATTGATTTGATTCACTGCAATGATGAAGTCAATCCATATTAGCTCTGCATTAGCAGTGTATGTCCCCGAGACACACGCGATGCGAAAACACCCGGAAACACTATATTCGACAGAATGTGATGGCTTTGGGATGATGAATGCATGGAAGTGCAGTGCACCTGATAAAAGCGACCAGAAAACCAAAATATTTGATAATATCTAGTTGGAAGGTGGCAGCTTGGTCCCAAGAATGGCTCTTCGGAGTTTTATGTTGACTTGTGAAAGTTTAGTTATAGTAACAACATCTTTTTATGACATCACAGACACTCAATAGCAACCAAATTCAATGAACTGTATCTCAGCTTTGGAAAATTTAGACACAGGGGGTTGATATGGGATATCTCAGCTAAGGAGACACAGGGGTTGCTTTATTTTAGTCATATTCACAGGGGGAAGACTGTATTAGGTCACTAACCCCTCCATTGCAACAAGACTGTTCACCTTAGCAACCAATTTTGCTCATCTATCTCAGCTTAGAAAAAGCATAAACATGTAAGGGTTGCTTTATTTTACTCGTATCTGGTCACTGACCCTTCCATAGCAACCAAACTGGTTTCCATAGCAACTTACATAGGATATATCTATAGGCACCGGCAGACACCCGTGACCCCAAAAGGGAATAAGCGGGTTGGAAAATGAATGAATGACACAGGGAATAATAAGTTATGTCACTGATACCTCCATAGTAACCAATTTAGCACGTACCTATCTCAGCTTAGGAAAATCATATGGACATGGGTTTCGTTTATGTTACTTGTGGAAATGACAACATTTAAAAATTAAGTTTGAGCGGCACCAACCAAAGCCAACATCAAAATTTGTGAACAAACTTTAGCCATCTAGTTTTAATATTTAGTTTGGGCATTGTTTTATTTTATGATTCTCGAAATATGGATCTGGATCATCCATCCTTTTAGCAAACTTTAGATCGGCCCGTGCATGTGCTGGCGTGCAGTCCGGGCTTGTAATCATGATGTTGTAGTGGAAGATGGAAGAGCGATGTGGCTGTGGTCCCACCATTCTTCAGGTTTTCAAATGTAGTTGACGGTTGTTCCTCATCACTCTTTGTGAAAGCCAATATATTGTTATCTCTCATCTACTCGTCCTAGCCCGTTCATGCTACAGCCACCAAACTTGGCAAATGCATCCAACATATTCTGGCTCGAGCTATATCTCTACAGACTGATAGGACCCACGGTTTCCATAGAAACGACAAAGGAAAAATCCATTGACTGAATGGGGAAAAACTTTGTGAAGCTGTTGTCAGTAACTGGGAATCTCATAGAAACCTCAAATTCACTAGATGTTATCAGTCTGTGCCTAAATATACCAAGCATTCCGTAAAAGTTTATGAACCCTGGGGCGGGGGCACTGAAAACATCTTTTAAATATATTTTCGAGAATATTTTCAAAATATTGGAAAGATCTTGGGGTTTGGTTATGTTAATCATAATAACAATTGAAAAGATTTTGTGACATCACAGACCACTCTCATTCTATTATGTCACTGACCTCTCTATAAAAACCAAACTGCTTACCTTAGCAACCAAATTGCCATATCTCTATCTCAGCTTGTAAAAGTCAGGAGAGACATAAAGGTTGCTTTATTTATCTCATATTAACAATGGGGACATTATATTATGTCGATGAGCCCTCCACAGCAACCAGACTGTTTACCATAGCAACCAATTTAGCACATCTCTATCTTAGCTTAGGAAAATGACAAACATTATATTAGGTCACTGACCCATCCATAGCAACCAGACAGTTTACCATAGCAACCAGTTTGGTAACTACTTATCTCATCTTACAATCTGGATTCCAAAAAAGTTGGGACACTATACAAATCGTGAATAAAAACTAATGCAATGATGTGGAGATGACAACTTGTAATATTTTATACAGAATAGAACATAAATCACGGAACAAAAGGGGAAATATGTTAATTCAGAGGGCAGCACAGTGGCGCAGTGGGTAGCACTGTGGCCTTCCAGGTAGAAGGTTGTCGGTTCAAGGCTCGCCGGTGACCTTCCTGAAAGGAGTTTGCATGTTCTCCCTGTGCTTGCGTGGGTTTCCTCCGGGTACTCCGGTTTCCCCCACAATCCCAAAAACATGCGGTTAGGTTAATTGACTAATCTAAAATACCCCTTAGGTGTGCATGTGTGTGTGAATGTGTGTTCGTGAGTGATGGGGGTGAGCAGATTCTTTTAAATGTTTAAAGGGGGGCTTTCACGCTTTAATTGCCAAAGTCTTACATTACAGTTCGATGGACTGGCGAACTGTCCAGGGTGTACCCCCGCCTCTCGCCCAATGTGTGCCGGAGATAGGCACCGGCAGACCCCCGTGACCCCGAAAGGGAATAAGCGGGAATGGAAAATGAATGAATGAATGTTAATTCAGAATTTCATGGTGTCAACAAATCCCCAAAAAGTTGAGACGAGGCTATTTTCACCACTCCCTTGCTTCTTACAACACTCAACAGACGTCTGACGACAGAGGAGACCAGTTTCTCAAGTTTGGAAATAGAAATGCTCTCCCATTCTTATCTAATACAGGCCTCTAACTGTTCAATCATCTTGGGCCTTCTTTGTCGTACCTTCCTCTTTATGATGCACCAATTGTTCACTCTAGGTGAAAGATCTGGATCATTTCAGTACCCGGATCCTTCTACGCAGCCATGATGTTGTGATTGATGCAGAATGTGGTCTGCCTTTATCTTGTTAAAAAATGCAGGGTCTTCCCTGAAGGAGATGACGTCTGGATGGAAGCATATGTTGTTCTAGAACCTGAAGATATTTTTTGCATTGATGGTGCCTTTCCAGAGATGCAACCTGCCCATGCCACATGCACTCATGCAACCCCATACCATCAGAGACACAGGCTTCTGAACTGAGCATTGATAACATCTTGGCTTGTCCTTGTCCTCTTTGGTCCGGATTACATGGCGTCCCACATTTCCAAAAAGAACGTGGAATTGTGACTCATCTGACCACAGAACAGACTTCCATTTTGCCACACTCCATTTTAAATGATCCCTGGCCCGGTGAAAACGGCTGAGCTTGTGGATCTTGTTTAGAAATGGTTTCTTTTTTGCACTCTAGAGTTTCAGCTGGCAGCGGCGGATGACACGGTGGATTGTGTTCACTGACAATGGTTTCTGGAAGTATTCTCGAGCCATTTCTGTTTGTTGTGCAGCATTGTTTAAGGGCATCCAGTATGGTTTTACAGCCTAGACCCTTACGTACAGAAATTGTTCCAGATTCTCTGAATCTTCGGATGATGTTATGCACAGTTGATGATGATAGATGCAAAATCTTTGTGATTTTTCACTGGGTATTTTCTGATATTGCTCCACTATCTTTCTGCGCAACATTGTGAAAATTGGTGATCCTCCTTTACCTATCTTGGCTTCCGAAAGACGCTGCCACTCTGAGAAGCTCTTTTTATACTCTGTCATGTTGACATAATTAGTGTTAATTGGTCTTTTAGCTGTTCGTTATGCTCAAATTTACTTTTTCCAGCCTCTTATTGCTTCCTGTCCCAACTTTTTTGGGATTTGCTGACACCATGAAATTCTGAATAAACATATTTTTCCCATTAAATGGTAAATTTTCTCAGTTTCAACTTTTGTTCCGTGATTTATGTTCTATTCTGAATAAAATATTAGAAGTTGGCACCTCCACATCGTTGCATTCAGTTTTTATTCATGATTTGTATAGTGTCCCAATTTTTGGGGAATCCGGTTGTATAAAAATCACGAGGGTTGGTTTCCTTCTCACCAAGCTGTTTGCTTATTGTTCTGCAACACATCCCAGCTCTGTGCAGGTCTTCAGTTTTGTCCCTGGTGTCCTTAATCAGCTCTTTGATCACAACCACAGTAGATAGGTTTGATAAATTGAGAAAAAAAATAACCACAGGTTTGATAAATTGAGAAAAAAAATAACCACAGGTTTGATAAAATGAGAAAAAAAATAACCGCTGAATTTCTTCCTGTAAGAAGATGACAAAAATTTCCACAACAGAATTTCTGATGATAAAACACAGTTTTTGAGTGTATTTATTTGATTAAAGCACTTTCAATAAATCACTAAACTTGAGTCGTGAAACAAGCTTGTGTCTGAGCACATTTTGATGTGCTTCTGTTTTTCCGTTTTGAGACACTCGAATGCTTGTAATGTCTTTAAGAAAATTCCCTGGCTAAACAAAATCATTCTGAGGGACAAATCATGGGGGATTGACAAATACTAGAAAGTTCACTCTTCAACAATCACACGTATAGAAAACAGACACACACCCAAACTCCATTCATTCAAACAATTAATCCCGTGACTGGATGCCCAACATGATCTCTGCCATGCTGGTCAGTTTTGTTTCTTCCAGTGCACTGATAAGACGGCTCAGTTTGGCACTCCTTCCCTCTGATTGGATGAAGCGTCCAAGCAGCTGATAAGCCTGTTCATAGAGGCCTTCTCTCTCATATTCATAGGCGAGATTGTCGATAGCTGGGCCTTTCAGGGCACGACAGTTCTTTTGTAAAGCACGTCCAACTCGTTTCCAATCCCGTCCCACGTGAGCTGCAAATCGCTGGTGGTCAGCTGGAGACAAGGCCCTGTCATCTGAGAAGATGTGGAACTTTGTTAGCGCATTTGAAGTTCTTATAAACGTTATAAAAAGTCTCCTGAAGCAAACCATATTTGATTATTTTATATACCCTTATGTAAAATTGTATGCAAAACTGGGAACTGGGAATTTTACAATGGTGTGCACAGCAGTGAGGTGCAGTCACGGGAGGCAGGTGAGGCCGTGCCTCATCTGTCATTATGGAAAGAAAAAAAATTATAATTTTATTCAGTAATGTCATTTGGATGAAAAAAAAAACAATTGAATTTCACTTTTGGCATTCAGATACTAAGAAGAGACATGTAATGAGGCAGTATCATACTGAGCCTCACCATGTGTGGGACAATGACCACAAAGATGGCTTTGCGGTCTCTCTGTATGTTGGGATTAAAAATAGTTTAGCTGATCAATCATAAAACAGCAACAAAATGGAACTAGGAGAGGCACGCATCTCTCCTGCCTCATGCTAGGGGGTGCTGGTGATCTCAGAGATTACAATGCCTAAGCTAAACAATAATATAACTGAAAAGGTGGTATATAGAACTGAAGATTTTAGCCCGAACCAGACAGGGCCTGGTGGGACCAGGGCTTAAATTACACTGTACATGGCCTTGGGTTGGGCTGGAGCTTTGTGGTCCAGTCACATGATGAGATTAGACGCAGCAGAGGTTAAAACGAGGGATGTGCGTAAATATGTAAGTTTAACCGGCAGGTGTTGATTAATTTTGTATCAGCACACAAATTCTTCTGGTTTGTTTGTTCTCTCGTAATATCATTCCGCCAGTAACCATAGTAACTCATGACTTTACCTGAGAGAGAGACGGGCCGCAGCAAACTTTTCCAAATTTACTGAATAACAAGATTCTTTTACCATTTCATTGACATATAACGTCATTTATTATGGAAAAGCCCAATTTGTGGAGCAGAGCTGTTGGTCTGTCTCTAAAGTTGGTCTGAGAGACACAAATGCAGCCGCATGAGTCACTGGGCGTGCTTTTAAAATGAAGCGCCTTCGTGTCACACAAACCTTTCACCCAGAAGAGATTATTACCTAGAAATTGTCGTGATTCTTACTTAAATAAACTCAATTTGCATCATAGCGGCAAATTGACATGCTTTCATCGTTTCAGTCATGTATTCCACCAGATATTATTGATGACTTTATTATGTTTACATTGGCAAGAGGACCGGCTTAAACGGGATAATCAACTTTTAGCCGTGGTTTCTACTTCTAAAATACGCTGGGTTATTTCTTCAGACACATTTCTGGCTAAAAGGATTTTAACCCAAAGGTTGAGTTGTTTTGACGATGAAACCGCAAGACCAAGTGGTATGTAAGGGGTTAACGATCAGTTGACGCCATGTTTGGATTAATTTAACCAAACCCTTTGATTTGAACTCTTCAAGTGGGAAGCGTTTTGAGTTTTGTTTTTTTTTCAATGTTGGTGTAACAGAAAACTTGTTTGTCATAACAACGGTTGTCAACGTAAGAAATGTTAGCCCAACTTCTCTAGTCTTAAAGAAACTGCTCTGCTTATAATCACGTGTTTACCTGTGTTTTGTATTTTTCGCTTACGGTAAAGTGAACCTTTCACCCAGAGCATCAAAACCGTGGCCGGAGTCGTCCATTTCTGGGGAGATTCTGGCCAGAACGTCTGCTAAGACTTTCAGCATAATTCCACAAAGTAAATTTTGAACCGTAGTTTAAAGTTAATCAAACTAACTTAAGTTGTTACTTGAATTTGGTTTTAAAACATTTTATTCAAACTTACGTTAACTTTTTTGTGTTGGCGTTTCTTGAAACGCTAAATTAACTTAGGGCCGGTAAATTATGCACAAGTGTTTTCAATTAAAGTATTTTCATCTAAATTAAAGCTTAATGTTTCAGGACTTACTCATGTTATGTCATATTTCGTCTAGAATCGTTATCAACAGTCCAAACACACAAAGTGTCTGCTAGCTTTAGCTAAGTTGGCGTTAACTAACATTAATGTTAATTTCTGAACCCAGACCTTTGTTTTGTGAAATACTGTATACTGTTTTTTTTTAAATCTTTAACCTATTAAAATAAAAACTTGAAGTGGTTTTAACTAATATACCATACAAGTTTAACTTTTTTAAACAAGATTTTAAGATAAATGGACTTTTCCTCATATTAAATGTAATTTGGCAGTGGCACATACATTAGGAATAAAATAACTACAAACCTTAAAGGTACAGTTAAATAAAAATGCTGCATATAAACCCCAAACATGTAAAAACATTTTAAAGGATTCAAGTAATGAATTTTCTGAGTGGCACAGTGGGTATCACTGGTGCCTTTTCAATGAAAAGGTTGCTGGTTCGAGGCCAGCCCGAGGGCTTCCTGAGAGGAATTTGCTTGTTCTCATGAGTGGGTTTTGTCCTGGTTCTCCGGTTTACCCCACAAAACCAAAATCATGCATCCGGTTAATTGAATTCTCCTAAATTTAGGATGTACCCCGCCTGTTGCCCAAAGAGTGCCGAAGATGGGCACCATCCCTTGGGCCCTGAAAATGAATTTTGATGAAAGAATTGATGTACTTGTAACTGTTCTGAAAGGCAACATGTTTTTTGCACACTGCCTTGGAAAAGGTGAAAAAACAAGTCCCATCTTTGCGGCCAGGCATTTGACATGGACTCTTTGTCGGTAGCCATCAAACATAGTTTTTATTACACATTGGACTGTCATCTGAGCTTTTGATTATATGTTGATTATGTTGTATATTCAAATTAAATATTACTTTTAACAAAACTTATGTGATTTAATTAATAACCAAATACAATGGTAATAATTCGGTTTGGTTAAAGTGTAACCCAAAACATGGGTCATGTTTAACACAGCAAGCTACTAAAATTAACCAGTGGGTTTGGTCAGAAAACAACATATTAAGTAGTAACTCAGCAGTTGGGTTAGTTTAAGCCAAACACATGCTCTGTCCCATCGTTGATCAGCAGTTGGGTTATGGTTGGGTTTATTAACCCAACCTTTTTTTGAGTGTAGACTCTCACTCCGTATCATTTGAATAATCTTGGGCTAGGGTCGGAATTGGGCTCAAAAATATGTCAGTAAAGGAAATCACGTTCAGGTCAAGCTAAATTCCATCGGGCTCTGGACTGCTCAAAATGACAGAAAACTTCAGAGCCCTCAACTCATTGACTTTGTGAAACTAAAGGCAGATCTCGTTGGCCTGTAGAGCTCACAGACAGTGAGGGGTGAATGTAAATCTCCTAGACATCTTCTCGACTTTTTGGCCCAGAAGGCTCTTATCCCATCTGTGCCTGAGGCAGCAAAGTTCCTCCCCACTACTACAGCATCGGTAGATCGGTTGAAACAAAGCTACTTACTTGAGTCAAAAGTTTCAAAATATTCTAAGAACATAAATCTTACAACAACTCTTATAACAGGTGGTAATACTATGATTTATATGGAATTGAGCTTTAATCAAAATAATAAATAATAAAAAACGATGCAATTTTCGTCATTATTGAGCATTTAAGAGTGAAGTTATTTACCATTTTCTGGGCAAAACGTATTTTGGGTTTGGCACTTTACAGACGGCCCCTATGTTATGGAATTCATTTTGTGCAAAAATAAAAACAAATGTCATTTCAGCAAAAATGAACGCAAATAAATTGATTAGAAAAAAAAAATCAGCCTGAAAACAAAAATAATCAGGTCATTATCATTACAATAAAAATCGACTTTGATTTTAAAAACACTCTAACACATTTTTTTTGTTTGTTCCGTTTTAAGCTTTGGTTTCGATTACGCTTTCAGCATCTTCGCTTTTGCTTTCTAATTTTTCATTTGCGATCCTGAAAGTTACGTTTGTCATTCTGGCACTAAACTTTCATGGGGGCAGGGATAACAGTGCTTTGCACTCATTAGCAAACTCCTGTTTTCAGACAGATTTTTTTCTCTTTATAATCAACTTATTTGCGTTGGTTTTTGCTGAAATTACATTCGTATTTTGGCACAAAATGAATTCCATACTAAATGACCATCCGAATCAGCACAGAACTCAAACGTTGAATTTATTTATGCACAATCGGTTAAAATCGAAACAGGACTACTTACTGGTGAAAGTTTAAAAAAATTCTACAAACTTCACTCTAATAACATCCACTAGTCTAGTTTTTTTTCCCTGCTTATTCCATATTAGGGCTTATCTCTAGCTCACACTGGGGGAAAAGCAGGGTATCCCGTGGTTTTTGTTTGTGTTTTGTGGGATGAAAACATGAAATCCACCATGGAATCCCAGCCTTGACACGGCGAGAATGTGTAAACTCTTATCAAAAAGACCCCAAGACCCTGAGAGGCAGCAGCTACACCAATGTTGCCCCTTCCTTTAACACTGATATGTTGCATTAAAGATATCTTACCCTCTGGTGCATAAAAAGCATTGATCGTTCAGTCTGTCAGGCCATCTTTGAACGATCACAAAATAGGCCACGGCTAATTTAACCCTACAAATCTTCTTTTTCGACACTTAAATTTGTAATGGGGTCATGACACATTGAGCTTTTAAGTAGCTTTTATAGAGATTTAAAAATAGAGTGCATCAAAAAATGTTAATCTTAGGTTTGTTTCTTTTAAAAAGCATTTTATTCACGCCAATGAAGAAATCGCGGGAGTGAAAGGGTTACGTCAAGGCTGTTCCTCGGAAGTGATGCGCTATCCAGAAAGGAATGTCTTCTTTCTAAGCAACTAGAAAGGGAATATATGCCTTAAATAATTACAGGTTCAAGATACGGTTACATTTTATATATTTATGTATATATATATATATATATATATATATATATATATATATATATATATATATATATAGTGAGGGAGGTCCATTCCGATCAGCGCGGTCCTGGCATAAATCCGGAACACCTGGCACCCGCCATCAAAGGCGAATCGGGAACAGCCGCGCCTTATCAGCGCGGCAGCATAAAAGAGAGAGAGAGAGCTGCCACAGGGAGCCGAATCTCTGAAGATTGCAGCAGCTAACTCCTCTCTCTCTCTCTCTACCCCCAGACAGCCCGTGACGACCAGAAGACAGCACCGTCCCCCAGAGCCCCGATTCTCCTGGACACCGAGCACGTGAGCACTAACTGGGATTAGGAAGAGCACTACGAAGAAAGAGGACACGAGCACCGAGCACTTGAAGACTGCGCTGCACACGAGCACCACGTATCACTTATCAATAAATACACCCTCTGGGGAACTTTCTGTTTACAACCTTGTTGTGTGATTCCTCTCCTGCGACAATATATATATATATATATATATTAAACGTATGTTAAAGTGTGTTACATGGAGGAATTCGTCTACTTTCATATTTGGGTCATCACCTAATACGGTCTCAAAGCGTCTCTGGCTCAATCTAGGCACCGTGGCACAGACACTACAGATCAGATCAGCCAACAAAAACAGATGCTACATGCAATCCTTCTCTCTGATTGGTCTTGGCGCAATGAAGACAGTTCTTTAGCGGCTCATTAATCTACAGTTCTAGAGTGTTTATTCATTCTTTTGGAGATAATTTTTCTGGGCTGATGAGAAAACGTTTGGGACTAAAGGTTCTGAAAATGAAGAGATTGAATGTTATTTTAATTTAAAAAAAAATTGAGTAAAAGAATCACATTTCTTATACAATTAGATCAATGTCAAGAAAATATTATTAAAAATAAAAAAATGTTATGACCCCTTTTACAAATCTTCCAAATCACATTAAAGCCTCATTTGTATCGTACTTCCTTTTATTACTCACCATAAACTCTTTTCTGGAAGAGAAAGCAGTTCTTGGGCAGCTCTTGTGCTGGTTGACTGGGAGGCCCGTAGCTGTTTTGCAGCTGCTGCTCCAACTGTGTGACCTCATCATCTCTCAATCGCACAGGCTGCGAGACAAGCACTCATCAGTTCAGCCACATGGATCCCATTTAGTTAAGTGTCTATATTCTTGGACATATTTTTGCATCCTTTAAAGGTAAATCTCTTTAGAGCAACTGCTTGGGTCGAAGAAAAGTTTCCAATAAATTCCATGCATTCGTCTGAAGGAGTGTAACAATATATTGCAATCAAAAATGGTCACAATAGTTATGGTGGAGTTACATCGTCTAGGAGTTGAAGCGCATTTGCAGAGTATATCGTTACCCTTCTCTGTAATCATGCAACTGGAACAATTTTTGTAAAATATGTGTAATGTGAATTTGATTAGGGTTCACTGGAAAGAGCTGTCGCTGAAACAAATCATATTGTTATGGATTGCTCATGTTTATTTTAATAAAAGATGTGAAAATACATTTTTAAAAACAAGCTTTTGATAGTTAAAAATAGTAAATGGTTGATAATAAGAACAAATTCCGTTCTGACTGGGATTTGCAAGGGGTGGCAACACTTAACCAAAATTTCAATAAAACCAAAGAAATTTTACAATTCTTTCCTAATCTTTTATAATCAGCACTGAGCAAAACAAGTTAAGCCACGCAAATGAAACAGTACCAAACAAATGATTAATTATGACGTAATTATGACTTGCGTATCTCGTAATTGAGACTTGAGTATCTTGTAAATGCGACGTGCTTATATCGGAATTATGACTTATGTATCTCGGAATTTCGAGATAAATTTGTAGTTCTTGTAGTCATTTAATCATGACTTGTGTATCTCGTAATTATGACTTGCGTATCTTGTAATGATGACTTGCGTATTTCGTAATGATGACTTGCGTATCTCGTAATTATGACTTGCGTATCTCGTAATTATGACTTGCATATTTCATAATTATTACTAATGTATCTCATAATTTTTTTATCAATCTGTGAATTTTATAGTTTTTTTTAACTTATTCCCATTTGCCAAACCTATCTACCTCCCACCGCAGCTCATTCTACACTTACTTACTGCTTCAGTAAACCGAAGCTTCTAATTATCCAAACACTATTTTCCTTAATAGCAGCCTCTTTCGCTAAACATCAACCAAAGGAAGCCATTTGGAAGATTTTGTGCTTGGTCGGTTTTGTACGTCAGGGTAAACATCCGTTGAAGTGCACATACAAGGCAGATTACAGTAATGAACAGGCAGTCCGGAGGGACATTCTGTTTATGTAATTTTTTATCATGAAAAGCAGGGCTTTTCAAAAAATTTTAAAGAAATCGAAAAAAGTGGCAGGGTGTGTAAACTTATGAGAACAACTGTATCTGCCAACGAATAACCTGCAGCAATAAATTTGAAGTTTAATGTTAGGAAAATTATAAAAGAGCTCAGGTGAACTTTTATGTCGTCTGAAGGAGTTTTAAGATGCTCATTAAAGTAACCTCGCACCTGCGACTGGCGAATATGATCCAAACATCTCTCTAGATCTGCAAGGTTTTGGTCCAAGGTATGGGCTCCTGCTTTGAGCTGCGTTTCCATAACAATCCCATCAGGAAGAGAAAGAAGACGTGATGCATGCTGGGACAGAAACTGAGCAAGTGAACCACTTGCGTAGCTCTCCAGGAATCTCTGACAGGGAGTTACATCCATGAATTTAAGTTCCACTCCAAGGAACGGATCAGCATCATGGAGCTTTAGGATTTCATACCCTTCCAGTCCCCGAACAGAATCTGGATCAAAGACAGATGAACAGTGTTGATGCAACACAAGGATCTTGTTGAACATTGTTGTAAGGACAGTCAAAACATAGGGCTGCATTTGGCTGACTCTTTCAACCAAAGTGGCAAGCATTGCAAAGAAAGAACACATTCGGTTCAAACACATGGCTTTTTTTAGCACCTAGCCCCTTTTGGTAAGTAGCCCAGCTGAGTCTGGTTTTAGTTGGGGCCTTCAAAATTAACTTTATAGAGCTTTCTTAAGTATTGGTCCCTCATCAGAGAAATGCAATTTGTGCATAACTTTGTAATCATATATTTATTTTTGGGGAGTTCAAAAATGCTAATGGAAATTTACATTTGTGCGTTTAGGAGACGCTTTTATCCAAAGCGACTTACAGTTAAGGAGAAAAACACATGCAGTTTGTATTAAGGTCCTTAATCATGAGAAGAGGTTCCAGCTGATGGGATAAAGGAGGGATAACCCTTGGAAGTACAAGACCTGTGCTATGGCTTGTATTTTTGAAAGTTCTGGCACAAAAAAGCACTATGGAACTTGGAACTAATAGTGCTTGGAACAGCGCATAGGAGAGGATCACCTGGTTTTGTGATTGTTTTGACTTCATTTGTTTTATTCATTTTTATTTTATCGCTTTTTTATTTTTATGATAAAAACATTTAGCTCTCAATTGTTTTTAAATTTGCAGTAAAAAAAATGACATTTACTACGAATTGTACTTTAATCTTAATCTAATTAAAGAATTACATAATAAGAAATCTTCCAAACGTCACAACTTCCAAAATGCACATGATCACATAATGCAAAAGCAGCCAAGTTGGAAAGGGGACAAGAGTGCACATTCCCTTTCTTTAACCCTCAGAAGTTCCTGCACGCCCCGGTGCGTGTGGCCATTACAGCGTCTGTTTTGAATTAAGTAGGAATGACAGAAACCACTTCTTGTTTAATTTTGACTTCAAATATAAAGTGTAGGTTTCAAAAATAGTTTTGATATTTTGTGTTTTAAACACATATAGCAAAAGGTATGATGCATAATTTGTAAGGTAATTTGTACTTAAATCAGATCAAATGCGCGATCTGAAATGTGACCCCAAGTCTGTGCCTTAAGTGCCATATAACCCTTTGTGATAAAAGACCTGTCACAAGGGTTCCCTTATTTTATTTCACATTGTTTTGACCTTGTCTTTGCTTTTTGGGGGGATTTCAGAATTGTTATTCTGAGATATTTTGTGTCAACACTTTTTGACACAATGAAACATAAAAATGGTTTGTAGTCAATTTTTTAGATTTTTGCAGTAGAAAACATTTACGCATTTGGCAGATGCTAATATCCAAAGCGACTTACATTTGAAAGAATGAACAGTTCTTGCTTTCCCTGGGATTAAAAAAAATTATATCAAGCATTGTCTAACAAAAATTTTTTTTTGTACAACCCAAGATTCTTTTTTTTTTTTTTTTACATATATTTTTGCATTACATTACACAATAATCCCGGAATAACACACAATTCCGAGTAGTACATTTTGTCTACAATCCTGAAATTGTATAAAAAGTACAATTCTGAGTAGGAAATGTAATTTTTAATGGTTCTATAACAAAAATCTAAATTATTGAGACAAAATAAGAGACTTTAACCTCTTAAGCCCTGAGGCCTATTTTCCGAAAATCCTATACTTTTACTTTTTAAGGCATTTAAGGCTTTTACAAGGTCTAAACTGCAAATCTTGGTATCAAAATGAAGATGGGTTCTTGGGGAGTGGTGTGGATGAGTTAATTTGACAATCAAGAACACTGGGTAAGAGTAATTGATGTTGGAATGGCCAAAAAATGAACTCCGCCTAAAAAAACCCACATGTTTCCTCTAATATCTCCTTATTTTACTTATAACGAAGCAAATAAACACAATCAATTGTAACAACTACATGTCAAGGACATCTGTAGCAAGTTTGGTGTCCATACTACAAGAAACTAATAGCCTGTACAGGTTTTGATTGAACAAAGTTCAGGCGTAATCCATGTCGGCACAGTTTGGCACAATAATTGAAATATGGAAAAAATCTTGTCCAAAGCTTCTGCTACGTTCATGGTCTTCTTTTCTTGCTTACAGGACATGATTTCAGCAATATAACTCCTAAAGAAACGCTGTAAAAGGGGGGTGGAAGCCCATTTACGCCATCTTCGTGCGCTTTGCGTAACGTTTCATTCACAGTACTCCCAACGTTCGAGCTTCCGCGTGTCCCTACCCCCCGACCATCTGTCCAATCCGGGAGCTATATACATCGTTGAAAAGCTTTAAATCTGTAGAAGCCAATGATATCCACCATTTTGAGACTGACAGAATCCCCAACGAATCACAGGACGCGGAGTGTGGAGAGACCTGCTCTTACGTATGGGGAGTGTTTCCATATTTGGTGATGTTATGCGAGCACAGAGCTACAGAAAAGAGCCAAAATGGAGTTTCCGCGAAGATATCGACCGGACATAACAACAAATGGACTTTTATCACTATAGAAATAACTTTTGTTGAAAAAACGGCAGAGGTAAGACAAGATTTACATGCTTGCTTTGTTTTTGCTGGCGTTTTTTAGGGGAACTTTCGCTCCCTGCTCTAAAAGACTTGAGTAATGAGTTACATATAGCTGGATTCTGCTGGTTGTTAGCTTTCATTTGATGGCATGGTTTTGGTGTTTCCGTTTATATTGTGGACACATATCGCACATAAACAAAAACTTGGTCATGAATTATACTCTGGCTATGTTGTTTATTTGCATGGCGTTCGAGCTGTGGTTCACGGATATGAAATTGAATTAGATACGTTTTTAGAGGAGTTTCCACTGAACACAACAGTATTTAATATGTGTGGGTTATTCTCAGGGTTAGTGAGCTATGAGCGAAAATGTAACGCACAAGGGGGCAAGTCCCCGGTACCGGGGACTCTCAGGCTTTAGAGGTTAAGGCTTAATAAACATAAGAAATTACCATGTATACAAGCAGTGTTGGGAGTAATGTGTTACAGCAATATATTACTTTTTCCTGTGACGCAGTAGTGTAAGACATTACTACTACATATGCAGTAAATAAACTTTTCACCCTCAAGACATTAACAAATAAAAATCCCACAATGCTTCATATTTGTCTGCGATAACCGATCAAATGCAACCTTTAAATAACCCCAAGAGAATTATCCACATCGAGAAACAGCACTAGCAATTAAAAAAACAAAACATCTTAAGCGTTGTCAAGCCGCAACTTACAGAAAGATCTGTCAAAGCAGCAGAAATGAAGTTTCTTTTGGGCTTCCGTCATGCAGCTTGAACCTCGGAAAGTGAAGTATTAGAATTTCGCTGAGAACATGTTACCATTGTCTATGATGGAATCACCTACTTTCAGGAAGTTATCTATACATAAAAAGCAATTATTTTTTTATATACAGTATGATTACAAAAAAAAGATGTTAAAAATAGTACTGTATAACTAAATTAATTTATACCGAGAAAGCTATATTAATCGTGCTCACTATGTGCATGACAGTTTTGTGCTTTGAACCACTTCAATTTAGAGTAAATAAAATAATGGTAACAAGAGGAAAATAATAAATTCTACATCTTGTAAAGGCATTGGAGTTAACATCTAGTCCTGTTGTGAATAGCTTGGTATATTCATATTATTCACTTTACCTCTACCCAGCTTTAGATCATTTGTGATTGTAGCTCTCAACCTTTCTTGCATTGTCTTGAGCTTCACGTTGCCAATTATAAACAATGTTGCTATTAGCCAGGATAGGCCACAGTCATTGTTCTGTTAATTTGGAGAAATAATGTAGCACATTACAATTCTGAGACAGTAATATTGTAAGGTAAGGGATTATTTTTAAAACACAGTAACAAGTAATCTGCAGTGTATTACGGTTTGCAAGTTTTCTTGTATACAAGTAAAAAGTGTTTCAAAAATCCTTAAAGAGGTCATATTATATAATTTTTTAGGCAGTTATAATAAATATTTGAGCCCTCAATACTAGCACTGCACCGTTTTTGAATCACTTCATAAACCCGGTCCTCAAATAGTCATGCTTTCACCAAGTCACATTTGGGACTCGTAGTTTGGGTAATGTAGTGTGTAAAGGCCGCCAGGCACAAGTAAAATAGAAGGCATGAATTAGTTCAAATGAGAATTAAGAGTTTTCCATGTGTCTCCCAGACTGGAAAAGGGCCATGAATAAAGTCCGAAGCGCATCAAAGAGTCTCATCACTTCACAAACTAATTAATCCACCGTAAACGTGAAGAAAAGACAACACGCTTCATGCAGTTCAGTGCCTGTGTATGCTAACGAGCTCTTGTGCAGTTTGTGTGAGATAGGCATGAGTTTGGCTCTATTTCATACAAATATTGTTTGAATGTTTTTATTCTTTCTAATGGTGCAGCATTGCTCAAATCTACGTTGGGGGTTTAAACAATGTTGTCGATGCTTGACTTCACCCACCCCTAATGCCTACTAAGGCTAAGCGATATTCTGTTTTGACATCCACATCACAATGTGTGCATGCGCGATAGTCACATCGCCGGAACAAACGATGTGAAAGGTAGAAGCCCACGGTATATAACAGAATGGTAGCATCATGTAGCAAAACACGCGTTTGTTGTATGGCTTGTTGCTGGGGTGACATGTACGGTCCGCGTGCCTCCACAGTGATTGTGTGCTGTAAGCGGTGAGCAAGCGGCATAGGAACCATTCACTACTAAAAATGCACAATGAAGAGATGCGCGACTTTGCCAGTGTGACACCTCATAGAGGATGACATTTGTCTGGATTTCCCGCGGGTCTTGTGATTACCATGGGATTCCTGTGGGATGGGATAAACTTTTGTTATTAATCTCATGATCAGGATGGGACGGGTATTAATAATCAACGAGAGCGTGCAGGAGCGGGAACACCATTAATAGATTATAATTTTCTGTGTTACAAGGAATAACACAGAAGTCCAAAGAGCACTTTTTTGCGGGTCGGCAACAGAAGTGAACCCTTTAAAACTGAAGCTTTCCAAAAATCAGAGAGAAACATACCTTTCGCCAGGAGCGCAGGAGATCAGTGACAGATGAATGAGCTTTAGCAACAGTTTAGCAGAGATTTCACTGTAAATATATTATTTATACTGTATATAATAATATAAGCATTGTCTTAGTAGCAGTAATAGGTTTATTAGTGTTAGATTTAACTGTTTTACCGTGTTCTGTCCGTGATTATTAAGGCACATGCGTCTTTTTTTCCTTATTTCCTTGCATTCTTCCGCCGTTTTTGGCACAATAAAGTGTTAGATTTGAGTGCCAAAACACTTGTAAATAGTGAAAGAAGATGTTTGTACCATCATCGAGAGCCCCTGAGAGTTTTGTGAATTTTTCAATCCCAGTCATATGTAATAAAAGTTTTTATACACAGGATTTATTCCCAACAATAATCTTTTACAATATATAGTGTCATTTTTGATATTATATAAATTGACTTTATATAATATTGCTTTTAAAACTGCTCATGCTCTTGATTCCAACATATTGCTTCATTAATTTATTTTTATCTTTTGCACATTTTTGTATAGAAACATAAGGGTTTCTTTTGGACAAATCTAATATGATGTAATATATTTATATATTAATGGCTCTCAATATCGCAATATGTATCGTTTGGAAAAAAATATCGCAATGTAATTTTTTTTCCAATATCGTTCAGCCCTAATGCCAACTACATTAAAATTGACAGAAAACACACTTTCTCTGCATTGTTCTTAAGAGCGGGTCTGCTGCTCTCACTTCTGGGTCAGACAGCGCACAGATCTGCATGGAGATGAGGTGTACTAGCGATTAATCTGTTTTGTCAGTGGGCGGAGGTAAGAACTATGGGCGTTGCAAGGAACATCGAGCCATTTTCAGCTCTCAAAAAATACAGGATTACACAAACATGCATGAAACACTTTGAATAAATCTTGTGGCATGTTTTTGATGAGGGAACAACACTAAAATACGCTGGGAATGTAAGCAAAGCTGATTTTACAAAAAAATGGCCCCATTATCTTGACTTGTACATGGTGTCTATCTCTACAGAGTCTTACCAGAAAGAGTGAGCTTTATAACCTTGAACACACTGAATTTCCCTTGTTCATCTTTGTAAATCCTTAGAAGATTGCTCTCTGGACTGTTGCATGCCAAAAAGAGGACCGCACATCCTGACAATGCATGATCACAAGCATTGTTGTTAAGTAGCCCCTATAAATAAAGAATACCTGTAAATCAGACTGTCAACAGGCACACAAAAACACCTGAACATTAAAACTCACAGTACCTTTTTGTCTATTGTGTCCATCCTCTTGCCAAAGTGCTGTCAGCAAAAAACAAAAGCGAAATAAAATGTATAGGTAAATATAAGTGAAGCAGACAAAGCAATTATATTTCTTGTTTGAATCCAACATACAAACACTTGCTTTTGAGATTGCTGGTGGAAACAGGATTATTTTTTTTTATCATCTTTATATTTACAGTACAAAACGTCGCTAGGACAAGACTCGTGGCATTTTTATTTGTACACATCTTCCTGTTCACGTGAGCAAACATTACACATTAACAACGCAGCACCGCTTGCTTAATACCACTTAACAACGTATATGAACTCCGCACTATTCAAAACATAGATATTTTAAATTATACTTACAATTTGGTGAGCTTTGTCTGATAAGGAAGTGTAAACAGGCCTACAAACTTCACGGAGGAAACTTTCGAGATCACGGAGCACTGTTTTGTCCACTAATAAGACACGCCCACAACAATTCTAAAGCCTCCGATTGGGTTGCGCACTCACACACTGTCATGTGATTGGATAAAACTTCAGTTCTTACTGTCATCGCAGCATTTAATAACGGAAGTCGTGACGTAGGAGGAAGTGCAAAAGTTTCAGAAGGTTTGCAGCTTTTTGACAAACACAGTGAACTGTGTCATCCCAAGATGCGGTGAGGGTTTTGGTTACAGTGTGCGGTTACCTGTATCAAGTGTGTGCTTAACGGAGTTGGCGTTCATGGAAGATAAAGGCTTGATTTGGAGTGCAATGGATCTGCCAGAGGAGATCCTGGCACATATTTTTTCTTTTCTGCCTTTACATGACAAATGCAATGCTTTTACTGTTTGTAAAGCATGGTCTGGTACCATGACTCATCCAAGTTCATGGAAAGACACTGAAGTCAGGTAGGACCTCTGTCTTGTTTGCCCTCAGGAAATATTGTAATACTATTGTTTCAACTAAAATTTTTCAGGTTACATAAGAGCCACTCCACCGAATGGGTGCCAGTTGTGTCCCTGGGACTTTTTATGTATAAATAAGCTTTAAAATGGCTTCCAAAATACATTTTAGTATTCAGCAAAGAGTACTACATACTTTTCTTATTGCAAGTAGTATTAAAATATTGATAAAATTCACATAAAACACAGAAAAATTGCATTATTGCCAGTCTCTGATGCTACACTCGACCTTTGTTTTACATTGATATGTAAATCCATGTATAATGTTGTTTCAAATACATTTATTTACAAAAATATCTATATATATATATTCATGTCCCCAGTTTTTCCAACACGAAGTTGTATCACATTAGAAATGCACAGGAAGAGCAAAGATAAGTTCTTATTAAATATTTTATTTACATTTTTGATTTTGTGTTGATATCTTGCAGTGTCATTTAACAAATACTATCCTGTTACTCAAATTATTTTAGAGATTTAATTAGTTTAGTGTAAAAATGTATATATTTGGTAATTTTTAGAATTTCCTAGATCTATTATCACGTGCACCATGTATTTGCTAAAAACTCAGTCGTGTTACTTTACTAAATCTTTTGATTATAAAGCTAATAAAACATTTACTGGTAAATAAGTTACCTAAGATGGAACAATACCCATTTGGAATAATTAAGTATGTGTGCTATTAGAAAGTGTTTTGAAATCAAGTTTAAAAAAAAAAGGACATTTGAAAAGTTATAACAAGCAAATGGCACCAATATGTTGCATTTCATTATAAAGCGTTTTGGCAAAAAAACAGGTTGGATGTATTTTGGATGGAAGCACACTGATAAGTGAATACTATGCATTACACCACACCACACCTCAAATAGATAATGGGTGATGTTCATCTTTCTTCTGTCACAGTTAACAAATGCTGAGTCTAGGTCTGGTTCACATGACCAAGGGATCATGACCTATGCTATTAGGTGCAAAGGACAGACTTGTATTTGAATAGTTTTATATGTAGACTGATACTTAATTCCCTCAAGTCATTACTGTGTGCAAAACACTGCCTCTTCAGAACGTGTGCGTAAACATTTGTAATTAATACACAGTGGTTTTTACATTCACACCATTTAACAAATCTGCTTTTAGACATACAGCACCCATACAGTGATATGAGCTCCACAGCTCGAGGGGAATACCCATGGTTATTTTAACCTACACTCTTCTTTTGGTGGTGGATGGGGCATTGTGAAGATTGTATGGCCAGATGATATTGAAAGAGGGACCCAGTCTACAACACAGTTTACCATGATTGCAATCAGATGTAACTGGAATATGGTATGTTTGCCTATAGACAAAAATTGGTCCATAAATGGATTGTCTTGTGATACAACCTGTCCAGGGTGTACCCTACCTTTGCCAGGTGGCCACTCCAGAACCCTAATGTGCTTCCTTTTGAGAAGAACATAAGCCAGTCCCTGAGGCCTAAAATGGCAGAATTTGCAGCAGCTTTTTGAAAAGTTTCTATTTTTTTAAAATTGATTTTTCTCAACAGCATTGCATTACCTTATGATTTCACAAAATTTTTTAGTGTTCTTTTCTTTTAATATCTCTATTATCTTATACCCTCGCAGCTTTCTACACACTCTGATCACATGCAGATTCCTCAGGAGGCTGCAGTGCAGGTTTTTTAGCATTTTGTTGCCGTGGCGCTACGTCTATGTAGGAGAAACACTGGAATAAATGATTGATGAAACTACTGTGTGAAAGCATGAAAAATAGTTTCATTAACCGTCCCTCTCAAACTCGCTAGCACCATCACCTTTGCTCACGCCAGTACTGCCTGACAACTGACAAAAGCAAACCTAGTTTTACAAACGTTATGAAGATTTGTTGTTTACCTTGTTTCTTTCGCTGCTTGCGATGGATTTGCGAGCAACAGCTTCGGAGATAGTCACCTGCCGTGTCGGCTCTTGCACGGACATGCTTCTGGCATGTTTTGCTGTAGAGAAGTGTCGGTCAAGCAAGGTTTTTTTTTTTGGAGTTCCATGCAATGATGCACACAGAGCAAAAGAGTTTCCCTCCACTTTCATGGAAAACATCAGGGAATTGCTTTGCATGGTCTTTCGCAGTGATATTTGTAGGTAAGTGTGATGTATTTGCGCTCATGCCTACTTTCTCTGATAAAGAAGTCCTGTGTGAAAAAAATGCCGCGTACAGTGACGGACCAAACTTATTGGTTGAATTTGTGGTAAAGTCGCGGTGATTGGATGAAATTGCAAGGCCGCAAATAAATCGCGGGGATTGTCTGAATTTGCGTGAATTGGTGCGATCGCAACATCGTGAGTTTCTGGAGGGACTGATAAGCCCATATCCAGTGCACTATATGGCCACCAACTATCCATCCAGTTGTTATGAGATACATTTCTTATGAGATACTCTACTACTCAATAGTCATTGATTGTAAACACAAAAAGTGATTTCCCTAACATATTCATTCAAGCCCATATTGAAAAAATGAGTACACCTCAATAGTCTTAAGGCCCAAACACAACTATGTGTTTTTTTTAATGCAGGGACTGCATGCAGTAAATCTTTAGCCATAATTGCACGGCACTAAAGTAACTATACACACAAGGCGGAAAAACCCTGCATCATTTTTCAAGAAACGTACCAAGCCGTTGATACGTCAAATGCTGTGATTGGCTCGTTTGGTCACGTGTTTTCAGCCGGCAAAGCCAGCAATAGACGGGGCCTGAGAACAAAACGAGGAGCTGTACTCCCAGATGGGGCAGATGGAGAAACAAAACCAGGTCTATTCAGGCTACAAGATTGTCTGGAGCAGCCTTCAATTGTTGCTGAATTCCCACAGCATTTTAGACCCAAGTCTTGTAACCAAGACCTTGCAAGAAAGATTTGAGGTGCGCGAGGTCACGTGTGCCACATTGAATCGCAAGACCAGGATTATTATCAAATTGCTAGCACACAAGTTTTTAATTCAGTTATTGGGTCCAAATAAATCGAAAATAAACCTTTTGAACCGAAATCAGTGTTTATATTGTATTTATTTTGTATCTCTGCAACTTCACATTGTCCTTTATATGGCTCTCTCATTGCCTGCAGATAATCACAGGCATCATTTCAGTCAGAACACACTGCACGATCGTGACTCGCAGACACGCACAGATAGCATCTTGCTAGCCTGTGACTCTCGCAGAGTCTTTGGTACTTCACACTGTATGATTGTCACACACATGCCTGCGATTATTCTCCATAACGTGCCTCACACAAAGTGAATTGCTTCTGCGCCGCCATGTGGCATGGAGTCAATTGCAGTTCAGCGAAGTGGCATCTAGTGTTCAGGAGAGGATCTGTGCCTTCATTTTTAAACACAAAAGAGCTGATGCAGCCGCAAAAGTGCAGGTCAGCAAACATATAAGTGTGTAAAGGCCTTTAGGAGAAAAAACACTTAACATTGTAACAGGCGTCAACCACAGATGATTCTAATGATTCATTTAAGAGGAGTCCAGCAGACAGGGGACTATAAAAGGGCATTACAAAAAAGCCCCTCCCATTTCATGCTGTCAGCAATGGCTCCCAATGGAAGAAAAATGTCACAAAATCTAAGAAAGGAAATAATTTCTTCACACAAAAGGTGAGAGCTGCAAGAAGATCAGCCAAGTTTTACATATCAGTCAAACTATTGAAGTGTAAGTGATCCAAAAATTTAAGAAAGAACCATCTCAAAGAGACGTCCAGGCTTTCCATGGAAGTGAACACAACAGGAGCAGCTGATCGAGACAGTTCTGGATTCCACTTTGATGACAGACTTTGGAAATTTTTCAGAACATTTCAGAAGTTGTGCAACAAAGTCTGTTGGTTAGTCCATTAATGCCGCCACATCGTGCCCGAGTTCCGATAGAAACATGCATTGCGAGTGCATTGGGATTTCAGTGAGCTACCATTGTTTATGCACAAAATTTCTCAAAAGTTTATCCTACTCAGTATTCTTTATGCGCTCTTTATTTTATCTTTATTCTTTATTCAGTATTCTTTTATCTTGTCGTTTACATCCAGTTTTTTTAATGTGATATTAGAAAAAGCTTATTAAAAATGGATGGAAATGCATTTAATGACTTGCTTTAGGCAGAGAAATCGAGGTCCTTACACATATATGCATCTGCTGCAAGCAGGAGATCTTTAATCTGAAATACACCAGTTCTAATCTGACCTTACACACCAACCACGCCAGTGATGTCAGTTTTCAAGAAAGGCAGCAAGTCTTTTTTTTTCACAGTGCGTCAAAACGATGTGATTGAGACGATTGGTCACATGTCCTCAGGTCAGAAAGGCAGGGGTAGGTGGCACTCCCAAGGGGGCTGAAGTAAAGAGAAGAGAAGATGCAGCAAAGAGTGTATGACGTTGGTTTCATATTTATACATGAGGGAACTTTTCTTCTCGAAAGAATTGTTTCTGCACCACTGTGTGGCATGGAGGGGATCGCAGTTCACCAAAGCGCACTCTAGTGTTCAGTAGAGGCAAGTGCAAGAGAAGATGCAGCCGCTACGGATGTACATGCCTTCATGCCTTTACAGGTTATACCTGGAACGAAATGAAACTGGAACACGTCGTACTGTTTATATTTTGCAACTTGACGAGATATGATCACAAATCGTTGTATAATAAACCGAACAATTCAGTTTTCCTCATTTGATCTGTTTTAGGTGCGAGTCGGCAAACAGCATTCCTGACCGTTACTTCGATCTCCTTCCATTGGTCAGAAACCTGAAACTGAGAATAAGTCTGATTGATCCAGCCAATCGCAAAAATGCCCTGTGGGTGCTACGGCAAGCGCTGAGCAGAGGTGAGGGCCGTCTGGAAACTCTTTCTATCTGCTGTATGGCCAACACACCCCTCTTCTATGCTGGTCAGGACTTACAGCAAGGTTTGGTGGATATATTGAGCAGTGGGTCATCTCTCCGCGTTCTCGACTTGAAGGGTGTCCCCTTCACCCTCAGTGATTCATTTGTCAGGAGTGTGGTCATGCTGTGCCCTGCTCTGCAAAGTCTTTACATCAACAACCAGTCGCTGGTGTGTGGGGTGAAGCCTGAGACCCTGAGCCAAGTGCTGAAGAGCTGCCTGTCTCTCAACACTCTTGGTGTTTTTCAGGCCAGTCTCTCACAAGATGTCTTCAAGGACCTAATGCTCCCAGAGCGACCAAACCTAAAGAAACTGGAGCTGCGGTGTGAGCGCTCACTCAAATACACCCAGTCTCTTTGTGATGAGATCTGGGCTGAGTTGAAGAGGAGACATCCGCGTCTCTGTGTGGAGCTGGAGCTGGATCACACTCTGCCAGAACTTCTCGTTCCAGGGGTTCTCCATCCCAACATCCCTGTGCGATGTCTACGACTGCTCACCTGGACACTGCTGCTGGAAGAAGTTCGGATTGTTGGCCAGAATTATGGATGCACACTAGAAGTCCTAGAGCTACAGACAATCCCGTCTTCTGAACTCAACTCTGAACTTATTGCTTTAGCAAAGCAGTGCCTGAGATTGCGAGAGGTGCACTGTTACTGTGTTGTTTCTCAAGAAGTGATCGCAGCATTCCTCGCAAACTGTCCAGACCTCTGGAGGTACACTCTCAAAATACACAAAGAGCCTCACCCGTGGACTTGTACGAAACTGAAGTAAGGCTCTGGAAAGGTTACCATAATGGAAAGTTATTTGCACCATACTGGAGTGAGTGGTTCTTGCTTTTTCATCGGGAATACTGCTCAGATCCAAATCCCATTTTCAGAACAAAAATGCAGCCGATGAATGTGCAGACACAACCGCCTATAGGTGACACTAGGGCTGCCCTCGAGTAAAGATTTTGCTATTCAACTATTAGTGAATTAAAGCTTAAAGTCAATTATTATATTGATTTAATTACTTAAACGGGCGGGGACATTGTTTGAGTTTAAATTGTTTTACATTGTAGGGAAACACTGATCCATAATACTCGACAACCACCACCTGCATAAATAAAAAAACAGTGGTACCCCTCGACACGAATGCTTCAAGTTACGAAATGTTCGAGAAACGAAAGGTCTGGCGGGAAATTTTTTGCTTCGAGATGCGAAGAAAAATTTGCGATACAAACAACCACAAGCAGTTCTGCTCTATTTGCCGCTTGACGTCACGCTGCGATTCCGGCCTCTAGCGCTGCAATCTCCCAGAGCAAAAAGGGTCTGATGCGCTTCAAAACACTTCAACAACACAGTGAAACATTATGTACAGATTACTAATAATGTGCTATAACAAATGTTAGAGTCAAGGCGTCGTAAAAGAAATGACGTTTATAACGTGGAAAGTGGTGTTCTGTATCGCAACTTAGAGAAACCATGTGACGTGTTCTCAGAAGCGCTCTCTCCATCTGTCTGCGCTCGTGCTTGAAACCGTGTTTGTGTTCGTAATTCTTGAAATATCTCTTTCATCCGTTCCACCTCCTCCGACAAATCGCTTCACTCTCAAGGTAAGGTTTCACATTTGTGTACATATTACGTATTTTGCTTGTGTTTTATTATCATATATCACATAAAAAAATTGTAGATTTAAGGATTGAAGAAACGTTACTTGATTTTTCTGTGGTTTTCCATTTTTTTCATCTACTTATTCTGTTGTTTCTGAGAGCTGTTGCTCCACGAATTAGGCGTTTTACATATAAAACTTGCTTCGAGATACGAAATGTTCCACATACTTAGGTCACCCTGGAATGGATTAATTTTGTATCTCGGGGTACCACTGTACAAACATTAGGTGTCTTTTTAAAAAACATAGTAATGGAAAAAACCAAAGATTTATTTAATCTGTAACTGTAAAAATCCAGAAGTTTGACATTTTCCTCGTCTGGAGGTGCCTTTGCCGGTGTAGAACGCTTCATCCACATTGTAGTTTTTGTCATGCAAACGTAAATTTGCAAAGACGAGGCACAAAAACATTTTACAGCCGCGTAGTTACCCCTCGAGACCCCCATCAGCCTTGGCCATGTACCACTCACTACCAATGACTCTTAATGAGTGACTATAAACAGATTACATAAAAATACACAAATAAATACTGAACAGTTGATTAGTTTTCATTAACAAAAATATATTAAAAGTAATAAATTTGTCCAGCGTATTGCCAGATTCTCTTTCAGAAGTGAAATGGAATTTGTAGGGCAGTTGCACACAGAAACCTGCGCTTTTTATTGTTTCACTCATTTCTCTTTTTCATCTAAATAAATGGAATGAATTAAAATAAGAAATGGAAAACAAATGTTTTATTTGTGTTTAATTAAATTATTCTGAAACAAATTAAAATGGACATGAACTTCAGCAAAATAATTTAATTAGACATGAATGAGGATCTTTTCCAGAACATGGAAATATCGGAAAAACAGGCTAATAAATTTATTGAAATGAAAAAACAAAATTCACAATCTGTGCTTGGTCTCTTTCTCTCTTTCCGCAGCTGCTAGTACTTCTCCCTTTCTCACAATTCTGTTTCACTGCGCTTGGATAGTGAACTTTTTTAAGGGGACACTTCTAGACCACAGTCCCTCAGCCAATCAGGATTCAGAACACAATGCACTGTAAGAAATTCACTGAAGGATTCATTGTTCACAAATGAAATACAAATGTTAGCCTGCACAGCTTGCAGAACTTTTTGGTGTTGTATTTTAACTTTTCAAAATTATCCCACACTTGAGGTTTTCTTTTAGGTATATTTGCCTAGTTTGCTGGGTTGTGACTCACTTCCTGAAACGTTTATCTTGATTAACCGACAACTGGAAGTAAGGTCTTTTTCTGGTCAACCATGGATTAATCGACTAAAATTCAGTAATTCCTCAAGTTTTCTTTTGTTTAATCATATTAAATATTTATTCACACGCGAGCACAAATAATAGCATTTCATTGTGAGCAACTCATTGATCTGTGTTTTCTACTGGAGAGCAAGATGCTTCAGAGATGTTCCCACTGCTCAAGACAAAGCACTTTTCTCGCACAAACTCAGTCAGGCAGGACATCAGACAATAGCTTCCCTCTCATTGTTCATAGTAGGTGAAAGAGAAGTCGTAGAAGGCTGCGGTGTGGCTGGAGCTGCTGTTATTGATATGCTTGATGAACTTGAGGGTGTCTTTGTCTCTGTAGACCAGAGCGAGCGAGTTATCTTCAGGATACACCGTCAGGAGCTACACGAAACACAGTCAAATCATGTGAGCCAATCGGCTTGGTGCTTATGTTCTAAAGTACAGGTCCTTCTATAACAAATTAGCATATTGTGATAAAGTAGTTCAAGCCTTTTGTAGTTTTAATATTGATGATTTTGGCATACAGCTCATAAAAATTCTCCCAAAAAATGATCATATCATGAAAAGGTTCTCGAAACAAGCTTTTAACCTAATCATCTGAATCAACTAATTAACTCTAAACATATGCAAATGATTCCTGAGGCTTTTAAAAACTCCCAGTTCATTACTCAAAACCGCAATCATGGGTAAGATTGCTGTCCAGAAGACCATCACTGACACCCTCAAGCAGGAGGGTAAGACACAGAAAGAGATTTCTGAACGAATCGGCTGTTCCCAGAGTGCTGTATCTAGGTGCCTCAGTGGGAAGGAAAAAGTGTGGCAGAAAACGCTGCAGAACGAGAGGAGGTGACCGGACCCTGAGGAAGATTGTGGAGAAGGAGCGATTCCAGACATTGGGGGACCTGTGGAAGCAGTGGATGAGTCTGGAGTAGAAACAAACAGTCACCGTGTGCAGGAAATGGGCTACAGGTGCCGCATTCCACAGGTCAAGCCACTTCTGAACCAGAAACAGTGGCAGAAGCGCCGGACCTGGGCTACAGAGAAGCAGCACTGGACTGTTGCTCAAATTTTGAATGCCACTCAGAAATCAAGGTGCCAGAGTCTGGAGGAAGAGTTTGGGGAGAGGGAAATGCCGGAAGTCCAGTGCCAAGTACCCACAGTCAATGATGGTGTGCGGAGCCATGTCAGCTGCTGGTGTTGGTCCACTGTGTTTTATCAAGGGTGGGGTCAATGCAGCTAGCTATCAGGAGATTTCTAGTGCTCAACTCTCCTGACCTGAACCCTATAGAGAATCTGTGGGATATTGTGATGAGAAAGTTGAGAGACGCAAGACCAAACACTCTGGAGGAGCTAAAGGCGCTATCGAAGCATCCTGGGCCTCCAGAAACACCTCAGCAGTGCCACCGCCTGATTGCCTCCTCCGTAACTGTACACAATTAATTTAAGGTTGACTTTTTTTTTTGTATTAAAAACACTTTTCTTTTATTGGTCAGATGAAATATGCTAATTTTTTAAGATTTAAAAAAATCATCAATATTAAAACAATAATACTACTTCAGTTGTATGTAAATGAATCTGAATTATATGAAAGGCTAATGTTTCTCAGTACCTTACAGAAAATAATGAACTTTATCACAATATGCTAATTTTTTGAGAAGGACCTGTAATGAAAAACAAACTAAACAAAAAAACAGCAGTCCCAAACCTCTTCGTCTTCATCATGTGCGATGTATGACGTGAATCCTCCAAATTCTGCCTTCCATCCTGACAGAAACAAGGAAGCTTTTAGACTCTCAAACTGGACACAAATTGCAAATGTGAAAAATGCAACCCATTGTTGAATTTAAAAACATGGCTTTACTTTTTAAAATCCAACTACATTGGTAAAATATTTAGATAAATTGCTAAAATAGGGAACCTTTGGGAAAAAGAACAATAAATGGGTATGATACACTGAGAAATATGCTAATTGTCGTGTAACGCCATCACTAAAGTGCACTGTGAGGCTTAGATAGGGCTTTGAGGTTCGACTCGTCCACAAGTCGGTTGCCGACTTATTTCTGCATTCCGCGTAGAGATGTTGTTCGACAGTGAATGTAGTACAGTGATACCTTGAGATACAAATGCTTTGAGTTAAGAAATATTTTGGTTCAGAATATGAAACAAATTCCAAGATTCGAAAAATACCAACAGTTCTGCTCTATTATACGCTTGTAAAATCTGACGTCACACTGCGCTTTGGGGTCCTGGCGCTCCTTTCTCCCATCACAGACAGTGCGCTTTATTTAAGGGGCTGATATGCTTTAAAACACTTTAAATCAGTTTTAAATCGAGTGAAACATTATGTACAGATTACTAATAATGTGCTATAACAAATTAGAGTCAAGGTGTCGTAAAATAAATAACGTTTATAACGTGGAAAGTGCTGCTCTGTAGCGCAACTTAGAGAAACCCAGTGACGCGTTCCCAGAAGTGTCTCTCCATCTGTCTGCGCTTGTGTTTGAAACCGTGTTGGTGTCAGTAATTTGTGAAATATCTTGAGAAAGTTAACTTTCATACGTGTTGCCGTAATGTTTTCTTTCATCCGCTCCACCTCCTCTGACACATCGCTTCACTCTCAAGGTAAGGTTTCACATTTGTGTACGTATTACTCATTTTGGTTGTGTTTTATTCTGTTTTATTATCATTTATTACATTAACAATGTGTAGATTTATGGAACTTTTTTTCAACTTAAATAAGCCATTGCTCGGATTAGGCATTTTACAAGTAAAACATGCTTTGAGATACGAAATATTCGATATACGAAAGCCACCCATTTTACATTTTGTATCTCGAGGTACCACTGTATCTCTTAATCATTATTTAGATTAAATTTTTGAGCCCCTGTTGAGCATTAAAGGGGACCATGTCTTTAGCGAGGTACGGTTTAATTGCTTCCATTATCTCCTGGTGTCTTTCTGAGATCTTTCATACGGTGTGACAAGTGTGTCGGCAAGGAGTGACGGCAAACTGCTGCAAACGCCCCCATGGGTCTGGCTGCAGAATTTATTGCCATTCATTTTCCCAAGTAAATGGGAAAAACTGAACTAATGGAAAATTAAAGAATTATTTCCATTATTTCCACAAATGGCTTGAATGATTTTTGAAAGTTATCTACACAGTGAACAAACTTCAATAGTTTTTTTCTTGGTTCAAGTTTATTTTCTTGTGGTTCAGGATGGTTAAATTTTCCCCTAAAAAACTAGGCGGGATCATGTGATTGACAGCTTCACAGAACAGAGCTGACATCACGTTGTGAGAAAGATCATTTACGCTGCCAATGATCAAATTCAGAGTAGTCGCTTTCAAATTCTTCTTTAAAATTACGAAATAAAACCGCACAGGTTCCTCTGGTTCAGTCTGTTCACTTATAATATCAATCTGCCAGTAACCATAGTAACTCACTGGGCGTGTTTTTAAATTGAAGTGCCATCATGGTACAAAGTGTCTCATGAAGTTTGTCACACAAAGAAATTATTCTTACTTAAATAAACTCAATTTGCATCATAGCGGTATCAGTTCAGGCAAAGCACCTTGAGCACAAACTATTTTTCTGGTTAGTTACAGAGTAAATGACAAAACATCATCTTTTCAGCCGTGTATTCTGCCAGATATTACTGATAGCTTTATTATGTTTACACTGGGAAGTGAACATGCAATGAACAGATAATTAACTTTCAGCCATGGTTTCTCTCCTTAAAGTTAATTTGAATAATCTTGAGCTGGGATCTGGTTTGGGCAGAAACTTAATCTGGTTCGGTTGGGCTAAATTCTCTCGGTCCGGATCTAATTTTTTTAGGCCAAATAAAAGCTCTAGTATAGAGTTCCAGGAGTCTTCCTCTTTCTCAGCACGAGCTTGAGCAAATTATAGAAGTGTTTTTTTAGGAGAGGTTTTCTTTGTGGACGATACCCATGCGAGCCATTCCTCTGAAGTGTCACAGGAAACACTTCAGTTTGGTTTCTACTGCTTTAGCTAACTGCAGTGAAGAGATTTTCTTCAACCGTCTCATCAGAAGATGCTCCCATCTTCAGTGGACGGCCTGGAAGACTCTGTAAGATGGTTGATCTTTCTTAAATTTTTTAATCACTTTTGCTACAATGTGTAAAGCTTTGACTGATCTTCTCAGAGCCCTTTTTGTTTAAAGAAAGTATTTCTTTTCTCAGTTTTGAGACATTTTTCCTCCATGGGGAGTCATTGCTGATGGTATGAAACCGTTACGGCCTGAGAGGTGCCGTTTATTATTTTTTTTACATTTGTTATTGTGTGAGTTTCTTCTCTCTCTCTTCTATCTTTGTTCCGTTGCTTTTCTTTCGCAGGTTCTGGTCCGGTTAACGAGTTTCGAATGTGACTCATTAGGTGATCACCCTCCATCTGCTCCTCATATCATCACTGTGGCAGCGCGACTCCGTGTTGGTCTGAGGGGCTTTGTTACTTGATCGTGTCTGAAACCCTGACTTCGCGGACGCTGCTGTGGAACACATCTTGAAACACATGTGCCTCTGTTTTATTTTCTCTTTGACTTTTGTTTTGATTATGAAGCCGTGATTTTGTTGTTTTATTTTGAAGTTAGGGTGCAAGGCGGGAGGGGAACGAAGTACCTTCCCCCGTGCTAGTCTAATTTGTTTAGGTTAGGTTTTTGTGCATCTCTGGCTGTTTTGTACAGTATTATGAATAAATATCCTAGAATATGCTGCGCTAGAATGCTTTTTTTCAATCAATAATTTCATTTAGCAAACTTATTTCACCCTCAGTCCCTAGCCTTTCACACAACTAGGGTTGTAACAAGGGCTTTTATTGTTAAGTAAAGCCATCTTAAAATGTTATTCTGAAAGGAAACTAAATGTAGTGGGGTGCACTCATTTATGCTGAGGACTGTAGAGACACATCAAACATTAAAATAGAACTTGTGATGTTTATAACTGCCCAGTGTGGCCATTAACAAATGGTAAAAAGTTAATTATTTCAGTAGAAGTAGTAGTCAGTGAAAGTGTTCCAAATCCAAACGATGCATTTAGAAAGAAATGTTTTTGGCTACGCTCATGGTAGAAATGCTCTGTTTTCACAGAATGTGGATCAGTGAACAATGATGTACCTGAGCAGCCCATGTGAAGCTGCAGGTCTAATGCATATTCTCTCTTCACAGAGTCATGTAATAAAGTGTAGTCCCCATGGGCCCAGCGGCGGAGCTCCCCTACAAAAGTTGGAGGTCCTGCAGGATTAAGTTCATTATTACCATACACAGAGAGGCTGATTTCTTCATTTGATTTTAGAATAGATAAAGAAAAAAAATATCACCTTTGTCTGTATTCGTGTTAGTTGGGGAAACACCTGATCTGGAGCCTGCTGCTTGTGAATTTTCCTCTCCATCTCCATCCTCCTCATTGCTGCAGAGATAGTGAAGACTGAGGCCAGTCAGGTTGGCCAAGAGAATGAAGAATGGCTCTGAGGAGAGGAGTTCCCAGCACTCCTTCACAACCGATGCTGTGCTCTGTATGTCTGTACACCCATAAGATCTAAAAGAAAGAACTAGAAACAATTAATAGAATCCAAACTTCATGTGTGCATGTACTTATTTTTATACCGGCATGTTAGGATATATAATCACAACTAACTATTTATTTGTTAAAAATGCAATATCATTAATAATCATATTAAAAACATCTTAATAATTTGGTAGTTGTGGTCTTTTCCTCATGATCCCAACTACGACTGCACCTCTTATTGGGCGGTCCTCTCCTGCTCCACTGGATCCCAGAAGACTGCAGAGCAGAGCGTACCTCTCTCAGCTTCTCCTCCTGATGGAAAGAGCATCAGTACTTTAAAAAAAAATAGTAACTTGTTTATTTAACTAGTCAATCCTGCTTAAGCAAAAGCTTTTTTTTTTTTTGTTTTCCAAGCTCTTGACTTTTTTTATCTTGAAGCCAAGCAAAACCAAGTGGTGTAAAATGCTGCATACTGCATCTTTAAGAGCACAGCCACAATGTGGAAGAATGCAAAAGAACTGAATGTAAAAACACATCGGGTTAAGTTATCTATGCTGAGAGTTAGGCTTTGGGTTAAGTAATCTATGGTTAGAGTCAGGCTTCAGATTAGGGTTAGAGTTAAGTTATCTATGGTTAGAGTTAGGCTTTGGGTTAAGAAATCTATTGTAAGACTTAGGCTTGGGTTAGGGTTAAGTCATCTATGCTTAGAGTTAGGCTTCAGATGAGGGTTATGGTTAAGTTATCTATGGTTAGAGTTAGGCTTTGGGTTAAGTAATCTATGGTTAGAGTCAGGCTTCAGATTAGGGTTAGAGTTAAGTTATCTATGGTTAGAGTTAGGCTTCAGATTAGGGTTAGAGTTAAGTTATCTATGGTTAGAGTTAGGCTTTGGGTGAAGTAATCTATTGTAAGACTTAGGCTTGGGTTAGGGTTAAGTCATCTATGCTTAGAGTTAGGCTTCAGATGAGGGTTATGGTTAAGTTATCTATGGTTAGAGTTAGGCTTTGGGTTAAGTAATCTATGATTAAAGTTAGGCTCAGGTTAGGTTAGGACATCTATGGTTAGAGTTAAGTTATCTATGGTTAAAGCTAGGCCAAGGGTTATGGTTAATCCAGGTGAAGATGGTCTCCCTTTATCACTATGGATGCTAAAAATGTACATACAAAAGTAGATTGACGTGAGCTGGGATTATATTGTTTTAAACTTAAAACAATTACTAATTTTATAAATAAACTCTACATATTGTTGCAAATATTTAAATAACCACACAATGAATTGAGAATTCTGTCTTAGTTTTACAACATGCTTGTTATTTGCATCCATAATGTTCTACAGATAACGGACTATCAAACAATTTTAAGAAGTCACCCTTTTATTAAAAGTATTTACTTATAAAGATTTAATGCATGAAAATAATTGTCACTAGTTAAGATCGAATGGTACAACAAAAGCATATTCTTTCATGCAAAGTCTGCAGATGTGACTATTTCTTGTGCAAAATGCTAAATAAATAATGCAGATAATTAAATATTCATCACTTACTCTGACTACATCCGTCTACTGTGAGCATGGGACGTCACTAAATTTCACATCTACAGGAATATCGCTTTTTCATCAATTAAACATAGAGGAACAGCACACAGTCCTCTAAAAAATGTTATCTACATAAAAATGTACTCTACAAACAATTTTCCAATGTGCCGTACAAATGTGAGCTAACTGCTCTAAAAGGGTTTATTTGTTTTCATGTGGTTATCAAAAGTGACTCACAAATACATTAAATGTATTTTAAAACGGGGTCTTGATTTGGAGTCAACCCTTCCACCCCAGCTTCGCTTGCACCACACTCTCCTAGCTGAGCCCCGGGAGACCTAGACAAAATCCGTGCAAAACCTCAGCTCATGCACAGATCGCTGAATATCAGCAGGAAGGGGAAAGCATTCTGCCCCCTTTAAACATTTCTGGCTCCCAGGGTTTCATACGGGTAACCAGCTCAGATTAGGAGCTTTTATCACAGGTCTATTTTGCAGAACGCGATTTTAATTTTCTGACTCAGGTTTCAGTTCAACAGTTTTAGGTGGATGCTCTAAACAAACAATGCTTTCAAAAATGGAAGTGGTAACCCTTTATGACCTGCCACAGAACCAAGTCCACCAGAACATAGTTGACATTTTTACCTGCCGTGGTGCCATTTTTTGAGTATTTTAATTTGCCATACATCAATACAACCCTTATATCCTTTATCCCTCAAAATTGTAAATGTAAAAAAGTTGCATAAAATGCTTTTGAACTACAGTGAATTTATTCAGAGTGATTTAATTCCTTAGTTTCTGAGATTTATAGACAAAAAACATTTTGCAGAAAACATAACATGAACATTAAAATAAACTATTTACAGCTTTCAAATTGAAAAAAGAAAAATACTTTTAAGATACTTTTGTTCGTACATAGTTTTGTATTAGATAAAACTTACATACAGTGCAATACATAACAAAAATGAAAATGGAGTTTTGCAGTGATGAAACTTCAGAACAGGAGAACACAACAAAAACAGACATAATTCTGTTAATAAATATATATTAATATAAAATCCAAAACTAGTTACTATACAAGCTATTTACAGCACAACACTATTGTACTGTACTTGTTAACACCCGCGGTGTGCATTATGTTTTTATTGTGTATTATAAGGACTTTTTGCGACTTTTACTGGATTTCTACACACCCACTCGTGAAAAAACATCATTGAGGCATGTTTCATATTTCATATGTAAGTCTAACTCCTGTTTTATTTGCAAAAATATTTATTGCTCCATCTTAAATGGTTCCAGTTTAACCAGCATTTAAAAATTGATATGCAAATGGGATCGCTGGCACTCCCGTAGGTCTTAATGGGTTAAATAATTTATTTTCCTAAATGAACAAACTGCAGTGAATGAGCTTAAGAAAATCCATCCTTTCATTCTTCTAGGTACACTTGCATACGGAAGAAGCTCGGCCGGTAGTTTGTGGCAAACATCTTGCACAATGAATCCCAGATCTTCTGTAGCTTCATGTAATCCCAGAATAACAGGTCAGAGCATTGTGGAGGCCATTCCATCACTTCCAGTTCTTCTTGTTTATGTTTGGTGCCATTGCCCCACTGCAGACTAAATTTGGGGCATCCCTGATGATATTGTATATTCTACGTGTGTAAGGGGATCTATAATTTGAATAACTCCTGTATCTATTATTATTATAACACGTCTGGCGAGTTCTTGTGAACAGCAGGAAAAAAGCCATTTCAGTGAATATCCAATCAGTGAGCGCTAAAGTTAGAGGAAGGCGGGACTATTTGTGTTACAAACTGAAGCCCTCTACACACTCTTACGAATTTAAAGAACACAAGAAACATGCAAGTGTTATTCCTGACCAAATCCCCAACTCTGTGTGGGGAAATGCAGCCCCAAAGGTTCAAAGAGCCTTCACCATGCTTGACCTTTCGCTGTAGACTCTATATTGCATAACTCTCCAGCGTTTTGACAACCTGCCTTCTGCTGCAGTCAAATAATCACTTTGACTCCAGAGCACCAATTCCCATTTCTATGGACTCTATTTCCTGTGTTTTTGTGCATACAGTGCTTCCCCGAGATACGAATGCTTGGAGTTACAAAATGTTTGCATCCGTTCCACTTCCTTCGACACATCGCTTCACTCAAGGTAAGGTTTCACATTTGTGTACATAATACGTATTTTGCTCATGTTTTATTTTGTTTTATTATCATTTATTACATTAACAATGTGTAGATTTAAGGATTGAAGAAACGTTACTTGATTTTTCACTGGTTTTTCATTTTTTTCATCTACTTTTTCTGTTGTTTCTGAGAGACGTTGCACAGATTAGGCGTTTTACATGTAAAACTTGCTTCGATTAATTTCGTATCTCGAGGGATAACTGTACTTGAGTCGTTGGCCTTGTTCCATTGTCAGGGGCTTGAAGTTTGGCTGTGGGTCTCCCTATAAGAACTGAACGACAAAAGGCAGCAACGCCAAAGATCATGTGAGCTAGATGTTTCTTTGGGTTGCACACTTAAAATTTTTTTTATATGATACAAATTATTCATTAGTTGTATATCTGAAAGTATTCTTTGTTTACAGTATTTTCCACACCTGCCTAAAACGCCAGCAGAGATTTGCTCAGAGACCGAGGCACTTGTGAAGAATGGGAAAATTAAAGAGCACTATGAGTCAAAACAAAGAGGCGAGGAAGTCCAGAAGTTTTGAATATTCATTCAAAAGTGATCAACCAAAGATAAAAGGTGGAGAGAGAGAGCTGTTTTTATATTTATATATGTATATATATATACATACTAGGGGTGTAACGGTTCACGGGAATGTATTGAAACGTTTCGGTGCGGCCTGTTCGGTTCGGGACACTTGCGTACCGTTTCTGTATATTTTTAAATTAAATTAAATAAATTTATTATTAGCGTGATATTAAGCGCAGCGGAACTATGTTCCTAGGCGAGTTTCCGCACGGACGCTATTGAGTGAAACACAGTAGCGCTGCACGAGTAGCTGTGAGAAATGGCAAAAGCGAAAGAGAAGCCAGAGCTTGAAGACCCTCCCACCTCACTACGGTCTCCTGTTTGGGAACACTTTGGCTTCTCTGTTAAAATACATAACGGGGATAGACGAGTGGATAAATTTAAAGTTGTATGCCGACATTGTTCCACGGAGATCGGGCAGGCAACACATCTAACATTTTCTACTGCTGGAGGTATTATAACCAGATCTGTGCTCTCTTCAGAAAATGTGGATAGGTTCATCTTTTTAGCCAAAAACTTAAAACTTGAATAGTTAGTTTTGTTGATATATAAGCTGAAGCTGTTGCTAGTGTTAAAAGTTTTCAGGTCCTAACTAGTTGCAGTATTTCATTTTTTATTTTAAAAATGTGTATTTCTTTATAAAGAGTACAATTTATTTAAAATATCACCCAAATGTGTCACTTTTATTTATTTTATTCTTTTCAAAACAAAGATTTTGTAAGTTCTTATTTTTTTGTACCGAAAATTAATGGAACCGAGCTCTCCAAGACACTGTACCGAACCGAATACGATTTTAGCGTACGATTTTACACCACTAATATATATATAAATATATAAAGGCCTGGAGGTATATTATAGACTCTGACAGACATCCATTGTGTTAGTTCTTGTCATTTTCTTCCGAAATTATATCGAATTGACCGAAATGAAGAACTATACCGTGATTTAAATAAATACATGTTGCGTAATGGGCATCCAGCCCAAGCTCAAGACCGGTGTCAAGGCACATTATCTGTGGTCTTGATCTTGTCTGTTGTCAAATACTTTCCCAAGTCGGAAAATGACAAGAATGAACAGAATGCTACAAAATGGTTAGTAAATATTAACGATGACTAACCTGTAGGAAACTAGGCAAGCAAATCTCTGAGCTATCCTCAAACTCCTGCTGGACACGAGCCTGGTAGCGAGGATCCAGGTACATCTCGTTCACCCACTCAAAAAGCATAGTCTCCTGGCACGGACACGGCAAATGTTGGTAAATCTGTCACCAAAAAACTTGTTGCTGCCATGGGCTTACATCTCTGGGGATGTGAGGGCTGCGGGGGGCCGAGGGCTCAATGTAGCGCGAGGGTCGTGGAAGGGAAGGGCCATGGAACCATCCACTCAGGGATAAACGACACTTTTCCTCGGAAACAACCTCTGCCACCTGAGAGAAGGAAGCTAAATCATTAATGATGCTTGGAAACATTCCAATAATCTGAATCTGTTCAAGGCTTGAAATTAATTGTGATAAAAATGCAAGTGGTGGAGTTGGTAAGAACATTATATTATGACTTTGCTTATATAACTGTATCATGTATTTACATTGAGTGTCTCTGATAGCGTCAATTGAATGCGTCAGACACATTCATCAATCTTGTGTTGATAGGCTCTGACACTCCTAGGAGGTCAGTCACCTTCTTTGTCATTATAATGGTGGGGGGTTCACTGTATGATGATCTGCTACACTGAAACCTTCAATAAATCTTCTTCTCAGAAGATCTCTGGTCAAGCTTACTTATTTTATGTATTAGAGTAATCTAATACATTGGCGAGCCACCCAAAGACTGCTGCGCCAAATACATCAATATCTAACACCCTCCATTCCAACTACGCCGTTTACCATAACGACTAATTTTACACCTATCTCAGCTTATGAAAATCACACAGACTCAGGGGTTGGTTTGTGTTACTCGTTTTGACATTTAGCATAACACACAATGACATTATATAGTCCATTAATATTGGTATGAGCCAAGGATTAAGCAACATCATACATTTTTCTCTCTAGATCAGGGGTTTCAAACTCCTTTGAGTCCGTGGACCGCATGGTCTGAAAGCAAAGCATTTTGATGAACAAATATTTCCACAAAAAATGTTTAGAAAAAATCAAAGCCAAATATTAAAAAAAAATTCTCAAAGTATAATGTGCTTCAGAAGTCAGGAACAACCCTTTCACTTCATATTGAAACTCTTCACACTGAGCTCCCAGTTTAACTACAAAACTAAACAGTGGGTTAGGTGGAATATATTTTTTAAAGGGATGTCTTTAAAAAAAAAGTTTTTAAAAAGAATTAAGTAACATTGCACTGGAACGTTTCCACTTTTAGCAGCACAACGGTGAGGATGTTGTTACCGGTTTTGCCTCCTGCAGAACAAATCATCGTCATTTAACGGGGAAACCGAAGACAGAGATGCATAAAGATGGACGGCCTCCATGCTGTTCACTGTGCCTATTCTTCCGCAAGAAAAAATAGACCCGTCATATTAAAACACTGCTGCGAGGCGGAGACACAGAACGATAAATATTTGGTTAAAAACCATTTATTAGCAAAGCTATTATTATTAAAAATGTAGTATCAATTAAAATGCTCCATTTATAATCCTCTTTACAGTGAACTCCCTCCACTCTCTCCATATCTTTCTCTCTCCAAAATCATTCCACGAGCCGTATGTTTGACAGCCCTGCTATAGACCACACAGTTCAAATGTTATTAGCATAAACATAAGTACAACTTTGGACTAGTACTGGCGCTATAGAGTTAGGGGGGCCAGATTTGGTCAGATTACTCACAATGGCTATCTGTATTACTGTAACAATTTTCATAACTTTCCTGCAAGTTGTTCATACGGCTCCCATTGACATCAATGATGTAATTGGAAGAAGAATTGGAAGAACACAACAGTTGCAGACACAGCTTCACTGTTAAACCCTAATCAATAGTGTACATCTCAAGCACCTAGAGATAAACAAAGTACTATTGCCATGGAGTACGCTCTGCTTACCTGGTGGAAGGAGACGGGAGACACTTCAAAAAACACCAGCGAGTTCCAGCGAGGTAGCAGAGACTTGACAACGCTCACTGGCTGACAGTGTTCTGTTCAAAAGATATATCAGCAATGTGTTCATATTCAATACTCAAACTTATTTTACAAGATAATAGATAAATCGATCATACAAAACTTCAGAAACTCCAACATTTCGTATCTCGGAGCAAGTTTTACATGTAAAACACCAAATCCGTGCAATGGCTCTCAGAAATAACAGTACACCGGTAAGTAGATGAAAAAATGGAAAACCAGAGAAACGTTTTTAATTTGCAAAGTAAATTTTTAAATTTAATTTGCAATCAACTGCTCTATAAGAGCAGAGCATAGGTCTACACTCATTCTGCTTTTTTCCAAGGAGCCGAACCTACTTACCTCAGATCAGCGGCTTGAAGTACATGGCCAAGGGACGTCTACGTTCAATCCTTTAGGGAACGTGGGTTACGAAAGTTTCAGTCGAGACGCAGACGGCGTCAAAGTCTCGACTATGCGAACCCCCTTGCAAAGGGCCATGACTAAGTCCATCCAGCCAAGGTTTTGACGCTGGGCATGATCCCTACAGAACTCGGGCCGGACTTGCGGACACCCCAATCTGGGTGGCCAAATCCATGTATTCAATACAAAGCCCCTCTTCAGGTGAGTTTGTATTACCCCGTTTCTGTTCCGTCCCCTACCTGGGCGGGGAACGATGGCTTTTCGATTCCGCCCCCTTTTATAGCCGGCGGAACGCTCTCCGCTTGCTGGAAGCCCTCTTCAGTTCTCGATACAAGCCTCCGTGTGCCCCTGTTCCACATCAGGGGCACACTCCTTCTCGTTGCTCTGCGCTATAGCAGAACGCAACTCACCCCGCAAAGGGGCAGAAAGGGAACGTCTAGGTGCCCTGGGCTGGGTCTGCCTCCTCCCGGGGCAGGGCCTGCAGCGTCACCATCTGGTCCTGGAAGGGGACTGACGGGACCTTGGGGATGAATCAGAGAATTTGCACCAGAGAGTCCTCAGGGCCGAATTCCAGGCAGATTTCGTCGGCGGACTGTGCTTAGAGATCTCCAACCCTCTTGAGCGATGCCAGAGCCAGCAAAAGCACCGTCTTGAGGGAGAGGGCGTGCAGGTCTGCGAGGGCAATGGGGACATCCTCAGCCCTCTAAGGGCGATGGAGAGGTCCCAAGAGGGTACAGAGGGGGGCCTGGAGAAATCTCAACGTTAGATCGTGGCTACCGACAGATTTCCCTTCAACCCAAAGGTGGAAGAAGGAAATCTCAGCTGCGTAGACCTTCAGGGATGAAGGGGACAGCCCCCGATCGAACCCTTCCTGGAGGACAACGCACGGCAGAAGGCTGCAGATCGTCAACCTCCAGAGTCAGAACTGGGCCAGGCCCTGATTCAGACGTCTCAGATCCCAGATTGGTCGCAAACCGCTTGATCTTGTGGGGACTAGAAAGTAACGGCTGTAGATGCCTCTTTCTGCATCGGAGGAACCGGCTCGGCTGCGCCTTTGTTCAAAAGGGCAGCGATCTCCACTCGCAGGAGTGAAGAGCCTGACCAGGGGACAGGGGTCTCTGGAACGCCTCGAAAACCTGAGGGGGTTCACGAAAGTGAAACCCAGCCGGATGGTCTTACGGGAAAAGGCCCTCGTCTTTTGCTGAGTGTTCCCTAGCTGCTGCAAGCACTAGAGTGATGAAGGGGGAGGAGCTTCTAACCCTCACAGATGGGGGAGTCCGTCAGATTTAGCTCTTCATGCATCTCTGGGGAGAGAGGAACCAGCAGAGCGCGAGGAAGAATCCCGGCGCTTGTCGTGAACCAATCAGCCGAAGCTTCGATGTCCTTTCCCCGAAAAGAACCTCCTGTACCTTAGTGTGCGGCGAGGATGAGCGTTGCAGAGCAAACACTCATATTCCCCCTTTCACGGGAGCAACACGGTGCATTTGAAGCCAAAGGCTCCGTGCTTTTCTCATGACCGTCTTCCGATGAGACCATCACAGCCAGGAGAAGTACAAATTTTGTCCATCGTCTGGAAAAACGGACAAAAAATCTGCGGATACTGACAGGCTCTTGCTGTGAATTTGCAGGTTGCTTGCAGGTGCTGCGATAAGATAGCTTGGCTATCAAGGCTAGCAGCAGCACATCAAGCGCAGAAGTAAGCAACCTTTCATATTTCAGTGTGTTATGAGCGTCGAAATAGAAAACAACCACCCTTCGCTCCGAGGAAGAAGGCAGGATGAGTGTAGAGCTACGCTCTGCTCTTATAGAGCAGTTGATTGCTAATCAACTTCACTCGCAAATTAATTTGCCCGTTAAACATTCGGCTCCACCCCCTTTGAGGATGGCTCCTCCCAAGCGCAGCGCAACGTCAGATTTAAAAGGCGAATAATAGAGAACTGTTTGTGGTTGTTCGTATCTTGGAACCGAAAATTCGGCTGTTCAGCTTAATTTGTTGCAATTGGTGCATTTTTGTTTGAAGTCCACCATTTCCTTCCCACCAAGAACCTTATTAGGCGTTCGTATCGTGTCCCATTTAACTGTCCAGCAAGTTTTTTTTAAGTTTTTTTTTTTTGCTGCTTAATTTGCTGCAATTAGTGATTTTTTTGAGCACTTATGGCCGATAGATGTTTAAAGTAGTCGATTAAATGTAAAGTTGCACAAAAAGTAAGTTGAAAGCTGTCAGTTCTCAGGTGAAAGCTGCACAGCCTTAGATGCTATTGAGCTAACGCTAACTTGGACAGATTATATGGCTGTAGCATTCATTAATCTGTTGTGCATTAAATTATAAATGTTAGTTTTAAACTATAGAGGTATACTTTAAGCATGGAGACAAACGGATGTGTTTTAATGTTTCATTGAAAGAAGTCTCACTGTTGGAGGATTTTAAAGTGAGTTAATGCTACATATGTGGTACTGACTAGCGCTATTCCCATTGTAATTTGACAAATACTCCAGCACACTGAAAGTACAATAAGTACAAAAATGCACAAGTAACATGTCATTTATGAATGAATTGATTGCTAATCAAATCAAAGAACATTGCTTTTTGTATAATTTGTAAAATTATACACTTTTATGTATAATTTGGGTTTGGAAAGTTAAGATGGAATAGTTAAGGTAGAAAATAGCACACTGACTTTTTAGTACACAATAGTACACAGCTCGTCTGTTATTTGCATTTGCTGAAAACCAAGCGTGATACAAAAACTCGCCTTATCGTCAAAGTTGCTAAGCAACATTTTTGGGGGGTTTTGACCTACTTTTATTCTTAAACAGAGGATAGAAAGCCATGATGATACTTGATCAAAGTAAAAAACATGCAATCATCAGATTGCTCTGATGATCTACACAACGTCAATTATTTTGTAGTTTTTCTCATGTTTCTCAGAAAAATTGTTGTTTTTGACATGTAGTCTATATCGCTACGGTTTGGACACATCTGCAAATAAAAACTCAACCCAACAGGGCAACGACAGATACAACCAGTTTCCTCATGAAATCAAGGGTGCTAACACTTTAGTCACATTTAAATCCAGACTAAAGACACACCTGTTTAGTTGCTTTTTGTCGAAATAACACCAACGTCTGAACCACTATTTCTCTTCTTTAATCTATGTCTTAATTTTTGTTTAAAAACATTATGCATTTTTAGATTTTAATTTATGTAGAGCTATTCTTGCAAGCCATGTTCTATTGTTTTCTTTTTATTTCTATGCACTACCAGTTTCAGTTCAGATGTTTATAGGTGCTGCTATTAATGTATTTGTTTACACTGGTTTTACTTGAATGTGTTAATCAGTTTTCTGCCTAAAAAGGTGGTTTAAACCTACAATCACTTCTCTGTTTTGCTGTTTTCGCTTCAAATTGAACCACATCTTGAGTCTTTTTTTTTCTCATTTAGAGTCAAATAGAACTTTAACTTAAAGGGATCTTATTATCTTAATAAAAATGACCTTTCATGCAGTGTGTAATGTAGCTCTAAAATGGAGGAACGTATGTGTTTTGAATTTTGAATGTGTATCGAGTTAAAGTCGACTCTTTTTTTCGAACCAAATCTTCAGCTCAAAACTGTGACGTTACCCAATACTACATCACTCCCACCACCGGTGCATCTATTCATGTTTTAAAACACAGCTGCAAGACCTACTCTGTAGGGCACACTACTGGTATCACAGCTTCCACATGCGCACCTACATACATTCGAGTAAAATTGTCGTCACGCTTACACAAAAATTGTCGAAGTGGCAAAACATTAATGCAATTGAATATTTACTACTGAGAGGAATCCAATCGCTTTCGATTCGGAGTGTATTCAGCCCCTGAGCTTCTTCCTCCTCGGACACAGGTTCCTACTACTGCGGCATCATGGTATTGTTGACTTTTAGTGCACTTTTTAGGTAATATACGAGTAATAACACTAGTGTAATATTTGTTAGACGTGTTAGAAATGCTTGTGACACGCAGTATTCCATGAAGGCAGACGGTTCGAACTTCTAATCATCGATGGTTGAGTCATGTAAAGGAGCTGTTCGAGGAGTCTTTTATAATCCAGTAAAAATAAAAGTGGTTGGTTGTGTTACAATCTATTGTTGAAGACGTCAAAAAGCAAATAATTAATTTTCAAAATGATGGTAGGGGCTCTTTAAATTGTCTTATACACCAGCAACTTTGGTAGAAAAGCATTATTGCTAATGAACAGCAGCTTTATAATTGGGTGGAGTGAAGACTATTGTTTCAATTCTGTCACTTACCATCAGTGGAGAACAGGTCAAGTGTTCCTCCATCATTCATTTCCCAGAGAGGGACCAGATATAGGATGAATGCAACTCTTCGTCCCTCCAACTCATCATCATGACACAGCAAAACATCTGCACATGAATACGGGACAGAAAAATCCCACAAGTACACCATATATTTATCTTAACAATCAGTAGCTGCGCTTCCTTCCTATTTTTATGCACATTTTGGGATATCGCTAATAAAACCTTAGTTGGAAACGGCATGATGCTCATAAATTTTGAAAATGTGAGTAAAAAATTCTGCGCACAACAGAGTAGGATACACTTTTTATCCTGTAAAAAAATGAAAACGCATTTACCAAATAAAAGCCAATGCAGTGTGTTTATGTTGTCGGAACTGGGGCGGGATTAATGGACCAACCTATGGGCAGATTTCGTAGCACAACTTCTGGAAAGTCCGCCATTAAAGTGGTAAACCGCCAAGAACTGTCTTGACCGGCTACGTTCCAAAGAGCAGTCTCCCGCCTCCAAAAGCAGGATGAAATGACTGCGTGTATTGTGTTTCGTTTATGTGTTTATTATTACGTAAATTATTATACAGTATACGAACAAAAACCTAACGCAGAAACTTCCATTTTATCAGGAAGTGACAATTTTGTTCTCTTGGACTCATTTAATGGAAACAGTGCTTTATTTGCAAATATTTTTAAGTGCTATCCCAGTTTGTTTTGCATAAATTGAAGTGGCATATTTGGATGGAAACATGGCTAGAGACAAGTTATGGTGGTATACCTGTATTCTCATACTTGGCACAAGATAGATCCACTGTTGCCTCAAGATCCACCTGCAGCACTCCTGACAACCATGTGCGAAACTCTCCAAAAATGACAGACCTGAGTGCAATAATAGCAGAACAATGAGCAAACCAGTCAAAATCACTGCAGAATACCCTCTGTTTAACCCAGACACACCGTATTTGAGATATATGGTGTTCTCTTCTCTCTTTCAGATCATCTGACTGCAGACACAGAGGTTGTGGGGGTCAATATTCTGCATTAACATCTTCACACATTAAGTATTGCGATTGTGACCTGCTGAAACTTGTACAAGTCATTTGATTTGCTGTTGAAGTTCAGCTGCAGTAGCTCTGCTTGCAGACCGTCCACGAAGCTCTCGCTCTGCAAGAAGTCGGTGATCTGACAGTGAGGGAAAGGCTGACAGTCCAGATGAACTGGCCCTGGACAGAAGACACATGATGGATCATGAACCACTAGTAAGAAGATGAATCATGTTTAGAGCACTTTTGAAGTTACTGTAGTACTCTTAACCCAGGTGGGTGAACCACTGGACATACACACCTTTAGAGTAGCTCTCTTTCTCCTGCCACGCGTCCCTCACGCCTCTCTGGACAGCGTCATCCCTCAGATCCGAGTTAATCACAGCGGGTTCACCTAGTCTCTCTTTTTTATTCTTTTTACAAGGTTCGGAATCACTCTGTCGTTTTTTAACTGGCATGGCAAAACCATGAGGGAATGAAAACCAGAGTTTTGTTTCTTCTTCGTCGCGTATCTGTTTGCGCTTATAGGAGGGTTAGTTTGGATCGCTACTGCCCCTGGAGGACAAAAATGGAAGAGGTGCAAATTCGGAGCAAACGTCGCGTTTCAATGCAATAAACTCTTAAGCATTTATAAATAGGTCAATAAAAACACATTATTGATTCGAAAACTCAATGATTTTTTCACCAACATATTAAAATATTATTTTAGTCATTTCATACTCACTATATTTGATGTAGTTTATGGTTCTTTCTTTATTGCCCATGGGATAAAAAAAACACATTTTTTTAAAGGACATTATTTTTTTCTGTTTTTCTACTGTTTTGCACTCTTTATATCACTCTCTCATTCTGTTTATTTTTGCTCTTGCTCCTCTCCTTTTTCTCTCTTTTTCACTGTATCTTTCTATTTGCTCTCTATTTTCCTTCATATGTTTCTTTTTCACCCCCTTTCTTTTTTACTGACCTATTCTCCCGTATTTCAATCTATATCTCTCTTCTATTTCTATCTATCATCAATCTGTCTCTTCATTGACTCATTTTTTCTCTTGCTGTTTCTTTCTTATCTTTTTCTTTACCTTCATCCACTTGCGTACTTTCACTTTCACTTGTACTTTCAAGATACCAATGGATGTTAAAGACAGAGTAATCAAGAGGGTGAAGATTGAGTTATTTGGTCCTTACATCGCAAGACAGAAGTTTTTTTAAGGAAAAGGTAACAATATAGAAAAAAGAAATGTTAAAATGTCAAAATAGATTAAATAGATTAAATGTCAAGATTGGCTTTCTTGGTGATTTGATCAATCATTAAAGTGTTAATGATTCTCCATTACCAGGACAAAATATCAAACACATAAATATAAAAGGTGAGTGTAAAGGTGAAAGTTTAACTAAGAAAAGAGGGAAAGCATCATCAAGACTGTCCTGTAATGACTGTAATGATGCTATGATTGATGTATATCAAGTCCCACGTTCCTAGGATTTACTGAAGCTGAGATATAAATTATCTGATTTGGTTGCTAGGCAACAAATTTAGTTTCTATGGAGGACAGTGACATAATATAGTGTTTCTCATGCCACTGCAAGTGTAATAAACCAACCCCAATGTCTCCATTGTTTACCAAAGCTGAAATAGATTTCAGAAAATTGGTAGTTGGTTGCTAGGGTAAACGGTTCGGTTGCTTGGGAGCTGCAAAACTTTAAAGTTGTTACCATTATAAACATAAAAAAACCCTCTCAAAGTTATTTTCATTACCTTTTCCATTTTCCCCAGTGGTAAACATTTGACTCTTCTAGAACGTAGGGTTCAATTACTTTCGCACAGTGACTTGTATGTTCTTGCACAGACTGGTAACCTTTACAAATGTGCTCAGTTGAAGTTCTATGAGGTTCTCAGTTTGAGTTACTGTTTTCCAAAATTTGAACCCATGTTAAGTCAAGTGAAAAATCCCCAGCATTCTGAGCAATTTCCCAGAATTCCTTTAGTGGTACCAGTCTGAAAAGATACAGTAACCCGAGTCAGACCAATCTGGATGTTTTTGCAAAGTTTGGATGGTGTAGCTCGAATGGTTTGTGAAGAGATGCGTTTTGATTTTTTTCGTCTGAAGCAAAAGACGAATAACGATGTTTGCTTTGACAAGTCAATTTAAAATGGCAAATTGCCATGGTGACGTTACAGGGAAATAGGAACATCCTTTTATTGCTGTGTTTACATTCAGTTTTTGATTCATAAAGCTGTTATTGTTGTGAATTAGTTAAAGTATCCCAATGTCTCTGCAGGAAAAGTCTGTTTTTACAAATCCTCAATGCTACAGGAGCTCTAGTGCAAAGGGAATGTGTCAATGCTATTGTAACATTTGTAACACGTTTTCTAATAAACAGCTCCATTAAAACTGGTTTTGTAGTCTTAGCATTTAAAAGATCTCGAGTTACTGCTGAACACACTTCTTATCTTGTGGAAGTTTCCCAATGCTTCCACAGTGAGTTGCTATATTGGTATTTACACCCAAATCTGCACATAATGATCATTGACAAATATAGTAATATTAGGACATGTGGGTGTCCTAACATTGCAGATAATGCTGGCAAAGAGCTATTTATGAACATAATTTTTGTTGCAAAATATAATGCAGCACATTACACGCACAGCAGAATTCTATACTCAACAGAACCCTTGTTTCAACGGAGATTGCACAGCAGGCCGCGTACAGTTCTCATAAGTCAACTGGTGACAAGTGGAAAACTAATGTACCATTTATTATAATCAATTTCAACTTACTATTTTAAAAATATGATCCACCAGAGATCCAATGTTGACGTGTTTCATTAAAAATAGAATCATCTGTTAAAACCATTTACGGTATTCAAAACCGAGCTAGTTAATTTAGTTTGGGCTTAGTTTGTGATTTTGCTAAACTAGATGGCTAAAGTCAAACTTTGATGTTGGCTTCTAAAAGTGGCATTTAAAAGTATGCAAAGCACTAGCACAATGGAATGATTGCCAAGAAAGACTTTTTGGTTGCTATAGAGAAGTCATACAAAGTTACCTAAGCCAAAATGAGAGATTTAAACCAACCCATGTCTCTAGAATTAAGTGATATGCTGAAATGGTTGCTACGGTAAACTGCCAGGTTGCTATGAAGGGGTCAGTGACAACATAATTTTACCTTTGTTACTAGAAAAATTATATTAATCAACCCACAGCTCAGATAGAGTTCAGAAAATGTGGTTGCTAGGGTAAACAGGTTGGTTGCTAGAGAGCAAGACATGTATTTAATTTAAAATGATACTTTAGTGAAAATCTTTCACATTTTTTTATCTCTAGTTAATTATTCTCCATAATTTCCGACAGCAAATGAACCAACCCTCCCCTCTCGTATATATTTCCATCTTGGGCCTGGTGTATAGTGTACGCACTAATACTGAGGCTTATGACAGATAAACGTAGTTACATAAGAAAATTATGATTGAATTATACAAACCACACTCTAGGTCAAAGCATTAACATTTATTACAACAACAACAAAAAAAAACTCTCGAGAACAGCGGCTGCTTTTTACAATGTGCATCAGTAAACATGTCTTTCACAATCGACACTAAAAGAGATTGTTCCATTTCAGGTTAGAAACATTGTGATTATGAACCAGCTCCAGTGCTCGTTTCTGCACCATCAGAGGTCCCAAGATACCTCACCGCCCATTGTAGGAGATGCCCTGGGATCCTACACAGAGAGAAAGAGAGATGTCTCTGAGAGTGGTTAGGAAACGGCGAAAGATAATGGCTTTATTCTCATGTGGTCTGGTACTAATGTGATACTATACTGCGGCTAATTTTAAACACTGTCCAGTAAACCCTCTGCTCTCATTTCTCCCTTCCGTTATGACTATGATGTGAACCAATCACACTTTCCAAATGTTTTTTTGTTTATCTTTGACTGCTTACATTGTAGACTCTCAGTGAATCCATCACAACTTTGAATAAGCACACAGCAAACAAAAATAACTTTACACGTTTCTCAAAATCGATTGCAAAACTGCTTAATTTGGAGGAAGTGTCCTAGACTACAATCCATTCCATCTCAAGACTACACCTCTAGTTCATTTAACTTGCTCCAGCTCGTAGAAACTGTAAAAAAATATGGACGGTGTGACACCGCCTACTGCCATTGAGCTAATATGAGGCTTCAGTCGAGCTGGGCTGGATTGGAACCATCATGGTTTCAGAACTCCGCCACGAGTCTGACTCGCACACGCCCCTCGCAGTCTGCTATATCCAACTTATTTTGTAATTATAAACAAAAACCAATTTGATTGTTGGTAGTGTAAATGATCTATGACATGATGACCGCGTCAGGTAAGTTCTGTGTAGCTGTCAATCAAATAGCCCCGCCTAGTTTTTATAGGTATAATTTTATAAGGATATAGCCATTATGAACTCCACGCAAACAAAACTTATTTAATTATTTTCAATGTATAGATAACTTTCGAAAACCATTAAAACCTGTACATAACATAATTTTTGCACTTTCGTTATTTTTTTTAAATTAAGCTAATTGACCCATAGACTTGCATTTGCCAGAAATCTTTCTGCAACCAGCGCCATGGTTTGGCTTCACTCCACCAGCCATGTGAGACACACGAGATATGGTAGAAATGCAGCATTCCAGCATCTTTTGAGTTGTTCTGTGTCTCACAAATGCGTGATCCAAACACCTTCGATTCGTCCGTACATAACACTTTTTTTCCAATCCCAGAGTCCCCTCTTCACTGTAGATGTTGACGCTGGCGTTTTGCGCCTACTATTTAATGAAGCTAAATTTATGTTTTCTAATCATAAATTAGCTTCCGCCACAAAGAGTAAACACAGTGTATTATTAGAAACTGAACTTAACACTGAATAAAGTGTATTTCTGATTAGTTTTAGGTTGGAAAAAAAAGTTTTTCCTTTAAAAATAAGGAAATTTCTAAGTGACCTCAAAGTTTTGAACAGTAGTGTATATATATATATATATATTAGGGGTGTAACAGTTCACGGTATGTATTGAACCATTTCGGTACGGCCTGTTCGGTTCGGGACACTTGCGTACCGTTTCGGTATTCTGTATTTTTATTAAATTATATAAATCTATTATTAGCGCGATATTAAGCGCAGCGGAACAATGTTCCTAGGCGAGTTTCCGCACGGACGCTATTGACTGACGAGCACGAACGCGAGAATCATATCAAAAGCGAAAGAGAAGCCAGAGCTTGAAGACCCTCTCACCTCACTACGGTCTCGTGTTTGGGAACACTTTGGCTTCTCTGTTAAAATACATAACGGGGATAGACGAGTGGATAAATTTAAAGTTGTATGCCGACATTGTTCCACGGAGATCGGGCAGGCAACACATCTAACATTTTCTACTGCTGGAGATATTGTCACTGCAACCAGATCTATGCTCTCTTCAGAAAATGTGGATAGGTTATCTATCCTAACTATCCTAACTAGTTGCAGTATTTCATTTTTTATTTAAAAAAAAAATGTGTTTTTCTTAATAAAGAGTGCAATTTATTTAAAATATCACCCAAATGTGTCACTTTTATTTATTTTATGCAAGAATTCTACTGTGTATTAGCAGCTTTTCAAAATAAAGATTATGTAAGATCTTATTGATTTGTACCGAACCGAATGAACCGAATATACATATGCATACAATGACCCAAACACATCTTCAGGCCATATAAGAGTTATTAGACCACAGAGAAAAAAGGAAAGCTGCACTAGATGATCTGACCTACACTCAACTGAGATGGTTTGGGATAAGTACGGCATAGACAATTGGAATGTTGGAAAACCATTTCTGGTGATGACCCTATAAAGCTCATGGAGAAAAAAGGCAAGAGTGTGCTAGATTTAGAAATCTAAAATGGAGAATTTGGTCACAAAAATGCAACAAACAGCAGTTGAAAAAAAACTACATTTAACATCAAAATAAGAATTAACCACCAAACTTTTGGCAGTCCAAAGAAGGAAAGAAGTCACAATGGGAACATGTTGACAAAATTAGAAATTCAGTCGCAGGAAAGATAACAGCAAGCAGATTTCACTGTGTGTGACAAATATCGCACACAAAAAATGTTTTTTGTTTTTTTTAAATAATCATTGTAAATAATCAATGAATGAGTTGAGTTTAATTTTCAACAGTTTGGCCTTGCCATAAATATAAATATGACATAATGGAATGAAAAAATAGCATCTTGTGGGAAAAAAAGTGTTAATATTTAATAATTGTTTTGAATCAAAATGTAGATTAGACTTTGTTTTTTAGCTTATTAAAGACTCGTGAGCTATTACAGTTTTTGCAAACCCATTCTTGGGGAACAAAAAACCTTTTGCCATCAATGAAATATTTAAAGCATTAACAATAATTTAGTAGATTTGCCCAAACTTTTAACTACTGCTATATGTTTTAACGTGTAAAAAGTCTGAAGTATCTGAAATATTTCAAAAGCATTTTAAATGAAAAGATGCTGTTGGTATTTAGTAACAAAAATATGCAATTTTTACTTGGTAAAGTAAGACTGGGGTGTTGCATTATCCAAAATATACAGTTGGTAAAGACCAGATGTCATTTTTTTTAAATATCTAAGGAAAACACAACACATAACAACTATGTATTAATTAAGAATGTCTCTGGAGAGACACTGATCAAACTCACTGCAAAAGGCTGAGGGCTTTGGCAACCCGAGGCTTTGGTTGATACGTGTAGAAAAAAGGAGTTCCATCTGAGTGCACCTGCAACAGGGAAAACGAGAAACTGAGGCAACCTTCCAGTCGCTGAAAATCTGAGGAATAATCAAATACATGTAATTATAAAATAACATTATGAATATTACCACATCCACTCACTTTCCTGCGCTTGGTTTTTGGAGAGATAGGGAGGTTGGGGGGTTCACGAGATGTTGGTGCCTCGTGTTCATTGGACAGGGTGGTGTTATGGCCAAGCCACGAGGGAAGACTCGGGAAGACTTCTTTGTTTTGCTCCAGGCTGAATTCTATGATGGGCCTTTCAGCAGAGCGGGACGGGCTGAACAGGGTGGGCTTTGGCATCTGACTGAGCGTAATGCCAGTGGAGATTTGCGCTCTTGTTGCTATAGGGTGGACTTCTTTCAAAAGTGATTGGCTTTCCTGGTTGGGGTCTGCATCAGAAATAGAAACAATTGCAGTAAACTCAAAGATATTCTTACAGAAAAATGAACGGGAGGGAACACAATACGTTCCCTCTGGACATGTAATATGAAGTGACTGAAGCTTCAGGTTTTTTTGTTCCCATCATTGATTGTGGTTCAAAAGTAAGTGTGGGAAAATGGTGTTTCAGCTGATGTTGGGCACACATGTGATGGGTACCAAGACTTAAGTAAAATCGTTCACGTTTCCAAAATGATTATGTTGTACCTTAACAAACTCCTCCTAGAGATTTTAATTGCTCATCTACAGACCTCATCAACCTTACCTTAAGGCATATGGGATGTTAAATTGCGAGGCTTTTTTGACTTAGTTAAACTATGAGCAACGACGGCTGTCAAAACGTAAATTTTCACATAAACAGGAAGTGCTAATAACCTCATATTTTCCATTCAAACAAAGTCCTTGTCTGATCTTTATAGCAACCTCCAGTGTCAGTTATAGCACCACCTAGTGGCAATATGGAATGTTCCAGTTTCAGATTGTGTTTGAAGGACATGTTTGAAATTTGGAATACTTTTTAAAGTGATCAAGACCTACAAAAAGTCAATTGGAGAGAGTTTCCAAAACTGACAGAAAGTCGGTTATTTTTCATTTTCTTGCAAAAAAAAATTTGTACAATTACAGGCTTCATACTTTTCTTGTGACCACCATGAAATTCCGGCAGTCTCATCTAAGGCCTCTAAAATGTTAAATTACTGTTTTTTTTTTTTTTTTTGTTTAATATCAACTGAATTTGTGGGACTGTTCGTTCTTGGCGGTCTTCTGAATTTCGATCTTTCGCCATGAAGCAGGAAGTTGTTAATAACTCGGCTATTCAATGTCAGATCAGGATGAAACGTGCATAGTATGTTGATAGTCCATGTCTGAAAATATCAACATAGCAAACTAGCCATAGCGCCACATAGTGGCCACAAAGAATATCCCCTTTTCTACCACTTTTTCAGACTGTTTAAAGCATATGTTTAAAAGTTTGGAACACTTATGTAAGACATCAAGATCTACCAAAAAGTCTATAGGAGTCAGTTTCCAAATCTGCTAGTCGGTTATTTTGCAAAAACTTCTAAAAAAGGCTACTTTACATATGCTGTAACTTGCGGATTATATCTGTTCGCCTCCAAACCATCAGTTTCATCTTCCCGGTATATGGATGTAAAATTAGGAAGCTTTTAAGATTCTTTAAAACTAAGTGCACACTGCAGCCATTGAAATTCGACATTTCGCCATAAACAGGAAGTTGTTATAACTCAGCCATACAATGTCTGATCTGTCCAAAATATATAAATTATGTTAACAGTAAAGTACACTCTCGGGTTATAGTGCCACCAAGTGGCCAAAGAAAATAGAAATTTTTATTAGAATAATTTTTAACAATTGTAACGTTTTTAACAATTGTATGTGATGAAACAAAACAAAAAATATATATTTATATATCAACTAAAACAATAACAGTAAAAATATTCCAACTAATTCACAGTACCACCTGGGGGTCATGGCACAGTATGATGCAGTTTTCATTAGTTAAATAGAATTTGAACAATTCTCGATTGAATACATCTTCTTGAAAAGGATTAGTCGTCCTGCCCCGTGGTATAGTGGATGGTGCGCAGGACACATATGAGCGACGCAGGTTAGAGTCCAGAGCCTGTCGTCTTTCCCATCCCAGCCCTTTCTCTCTCTACTGTCCTGTTAATTGAAAAAAAAAAAACAAAGGCTACGGCTGCAAAAAAAAAAAAAAAAAAAAAGAATTGCTCGTAGTGCATTGTGCAACAAATTGGCTACCCTTTGATCACCGCTAACTTCCTAGCTATTTTTGTAATTTAACCCAAGAATAAAAACCAAAACTACGAACTACTGAAATAAACAAAAAAACAATAAAATTAATGAACACATTCTAAAACTACCCGAATTAAAAAAAGTCAAAACAAACTAAAACTTAACCAAGGTTAAAAACGCAGTTTCAAAGTGTATTTTTGTTTCCTTTTCCTTTCGTTTATTTTAAGCACACTTTTTTCATCCAAAAGTTTACTTGACGATCTTATTTTTTGCAATTTATTTAAAATTCAATGTATTATATAATGGTAGCTTTTTAATTAGATAAGTGCACCAATTAGAAATTTGTTCTGAGTCTCAGGTTCCATCCATATTGGCCAACCTCTATATATAATAAATAGATGTATATATGAGCACAAAAGCCAAACCAACTGCGTTTTGTTCAGAAAACAACATTTAGAAAGCTTACCTGAATTGATTACTGTGGTAGATTAATCGATTCTAAAAGAAAAACGGCAGCCCAACTTGGTTAAATTCTGCGGTACATCTGTATTTGTGAACGGTTTTGTGATACTATGAGCACTACCCCTGCGGTTTCTTACGTGGGGACTGTTTGAAAAACTAGAAATTCTCCATAAATATTTAAAGCAGTAACCAGGAATTGAGCGCAGGGGTTGGAGCATAAACAGGGTATTAGCTTAGTGTGTAAAAATGCTGTAAACAGAGCGATCATGTAACCAGTGATAAGAGAGGAAATTACTACTTGGGAACGTCTGCCTAATACAGCTAGCTCTTGTGCTAATAAATCCCACAGGCACTGTGAATCCCAAGGCACATCCCGTGATCTACACAAAGCCTCAGGGAGAAAGAGGGACGGGCTTGATAACAAGTCAACCTGAAACATCTCTGACTTTCTTTTGTGAACCCTCACCTGATTGTGTGTGTTCCAGAGCTGATGGCTCAACATCTGCACTCAACAATTCAACTCCATCCTGAACGGCTTCTGTTTGATCTCCACTGACAGGATGCGGCTCTTCAAGGGGAGGAGCCAAGCTATTTGGCATCTCACTTTCTGCACCTGTGCACATACACGTGATGGACACACTTCTGCACAATGCACCTAGAAATCAGCTTGAATGCCCACAGGGTAGAGATGAAAAAAGCAATTAATTAGACAGCAGACAGTACTGGCATCAGCTGTCAGCAGCGCCCTCTGCTCCTCCGGGATGATAAGAAAAGACACGGGGACAACGAACTTCTCCTGTCCCTGGAAAAACACACATACACCCATACGCAACATTCATTTTTCTTGTCAACATCTGATGCCTTGAAGTTACCAAGGAAGCAGTTTACCCGGTGAAGCGTCTCCTCGACTGAGAGATCTGGCTGAGATGTTTCTACTTCCTCATCAGCTTCTTCCAGGGTGTCGTGAAGATCAGACCAGGCTTTCACACACTCTTTAATTTCCATCTCTATAAAGGTCTGAGGAGAAAAAGATTTTACATAAAGAAATGCCTGGCAATTGTTTTGTTTTTATCAACAAGATATTTACTGTACCTTTGAGATATCAGTCTATGGTAATATAAACCTATTTAAATCCATAAATCTAAAAACGTATAGATCTAATTTATAAATTCAATCTAAAATATTGCACTGTCCAGGCAAAGGTTTGCAGAGTTTAACCCTCATGTTACCATAAAATCCGCAAGTGCCTCTTTTCCACTGTTTTTTTTTTTTTTTTTTGCTAAAATACTAAACTCTTTGATAAAGTCTGAAATTTCAGCAAAAAACTGAACCTAATTATGCACTGGGGCACAAATAAAAAAATGTGTAAACCCCTGACAAAATGAGCAAACCGATGTAGACGAACAATCAGTCTAATCAACGTTTTTCCAGCAGTCCCCCATAGACCCTCGTCACCCCTAAGTTTGCAATTTGAAGTATATTGTTTTCAATTGAGGATGTAACGAAAAGCTAAAATTTTATCCCTTGAACACGACATGCAACTATTTTAATGACATTAGCAGCACTAAATCTACCCTGTCGTTCAAGTGGGGAGTGGGACCATAATAACTATTGGAGGGTCAACACTAGCAGTTTCATCCTCATCCACGGAGGATGCCTCATACTGAGAGTCCTCATCAAGATTATAGACTGTCTCAGACACATTCTCCTCTGTCACTATCCCTGTTAAAACCTGTGGCAAAATCTCACAACCGAAAACCTTTGAGATCGAAAGAGCATAAAGAGAGAGCCACCAAGCACAAAGAGAAAATAGTTTAGAAAGCTTCTGTGCTTTCCATGTGATTCATGTTTTCCCCTCCCACAAAAACATGTTAAAATCAAAGCTCTCGGAAGAATTAGGATTCCCCCTCCCTGTCAGCGGTTCTCAGAATACTACAGGTAATGTTGTGTTAGTGTTTTTTCCCCATTCTTATTATACTTAACATATAAAGTTATAGTGACCTCAATATCACCCAAAACAAATATTTGTAATTTTTTAAATGTATTTCTTATGTTTTATTCAGCTAAAAGGGGATCAAACTGACCCAAAGAAAAACCGATGTGTACAGGGCAATGAAAAAAAAATGTGTTCATTTTATGTTTACCAAGTTCTCCCCATTTAATAAGGAAAAGTCATTCCATCTGAAGAAGAACAGACAATAAAATAAACATCAGAAATAACAACGGCTTGTGTGATTTTAACATCTTTGTTTATATCACGGTCTTATCTCACTGAATTTCAATAAATGCCTCAACGTATCCAAGCATTGAGAGTGAAAACTAACTTTATTACACAGAACAGGACCGATGGACTACTTGCACATAGATTTGTGACGTAATTCTGTCTCAAAGAAATCGCGCTAGCGGAGTTCCAGTTTATCGTCTAATGTATCAGAGTTTGGAGAAAATGTTCAGAGTATATAGCTTTCAGAGACAGTAGTTTTTGGCAGGAATCTGAGTTTTAGTCATTGTGTTTTTCCCGAAAATGGTTTTAGTTTTAGTCACATTTTTGTTATTTAAAATGATTTTAGTTTTAGTCACATTTTAATCGACAAAAATCTAAATAATTTTAGTGTAGTTTTAGTCACCAAAAAAGGGTTTAGTCTAGTTTTAGTCAGTTTTGATTAATATTTAGTTGATTAAAAACTGTTTTATTAAGTTCATTTAACTCTTTAAATTTTACAAATGGTGTATTTCATTTCATGAATTAATGCTACACTTCACATTGTGACATTGTTCATATTCTTTCGAAGGCAAGTTAAAACCGGTTAAAACCATTGTATAAATATGATTTAATTTGAAAATTAGTGATATGAATTCATAACTAGCTTAAACTCCAGAGCCAAAATAAGCTGCAGTCTGTGGTTTATTAGCTGCATGTGTGTTATTACCGCAGATCTCCGGTGTGTTAGCAGCAGATATCATTTCATAGTTTCCAACCATAAAGCTCTTTTGTTGACGCTGACGTCATAAAAAAAAGGACGAAAAATGTCATGTTTGTCACATGGGGAGTTGGGAGTCTCGTATGTGCAGAGCGTCTGGTGGTGTGCGCCACCAGACAAGGACAACAAGTGCCGGTGGATACTTTCTATTTCTTGAATGACAGATTACAACCACGAATCATTAAAAGCAGAAATGTCATGCATTTTGAACGCGTAACTGTCCACTCGTTATCGGTTTCGTTCAAGAAAACTCGATTGCGTCTCGTCATGTTTTCGTCATGACATCAGCGTTTTGTCAGCGTCTCGTTATAGTCGTGAGAAAAAGCTTTGGCAAGAAAATATTTTCGCAATCGTCTCGGTGGCGAAAACAACACTGGTTCATCGTCTGTAAAGTTCAATAGAATTTTACGTTTCCACAGTTTTCCTGCTGATATCAACCGAGGGAATTCAGGGAATTTATTATGGATTTTATTTTTAAAAACTTAATTTTTAAATACGCAAGTACATGTTTTTCCTCCATTGCTCTTATTTTTAGCATTTTGGGTTACTGTAAAAAAAAGAGCCACAGTCGGCAAAAATTCTGAATCTTTTTGTTCTTGGCTTTTTAAAAATAAGGAAGATCAATTCCAACAGTTTATTTTGCATAATCCTTAGCAGATCATATAATTGTATTTTTGTATTTTTTGATGAAAATCCTATCGACGTCACGACACACAATTTTTATTATAAAAAAGTTAAATGAACTTAATGAAAGAAAAAATAAAAAAAAAACTAAATTAAAAAAATCTAAATTAAAAAAAAAATTTGGTGACTAAAACTATTACATTTTTAAATGACTAAAATGTGACTAAAACTAAAATCATTTTCGTCACAAAGACTAAAACTCAGATGGCTGCCAAAAACATTATTTTTTTCCACTTCTGGTGCCTTTAAGTTGCAAGAAAGCAGTTACCTGGACACAGAGAGAGGTCTCTGGAACAGATGTCTCCATTTCTTCTACAGTTTCTTCCTGGATTTCTTGAAGTTCTTGATCTTGAAGATCATACCAAGCATCCATGAAAGATACAAGACCAGCCTCTGCAAAAATGGGTAGAAAACACACATCTATGATATTAAACAATCAGAAAAAAACAGTGATTTTGACCTCCAGTTTATTTTGAAAAGTGAAACATTTAGACAATTAAACTCATCGTAGTTTTCCAAAGCATCTGTGGTATACCCAGATCAGAAGGGATTTTGTCCCATTCCTCTTTGCAGATCATCTCTGAGGCATTGAGAAGTAAAACATGTGGGCGACTCGTGTAACAAAGTACAGATACCTCGATTCCTTGCTTAAGTAGAATTTTTGGGGTATCTATACTTTGTGGAGTATTTACTTTTCAGCCTAATTCTACTTTCAAAAATCGCCTCAATACGGTTTACTTCAGGCCTCTCCTGGCTGCTGGCTTTCTCAAATATGTGTAAAACTAAATAATTTTGGACACTTAGATTTAATGTTAATTGTTTCTAGATAATATCAGAGCTCTAACTGCTCCTCACGGTCTCGTCTTGTTCGAGGTTTTTTTTATCACTACTTCTCACACATACTGCGCATTTTATTCAATTTTAATTATACAAAATACATACAGTACATAAATCTGATGCTTCCGCGTCTAAAGAGGTGTTTTTAAACCATAGTATCAACACTTCTACTTGAGTACTGGTGACACCTTGGATTAATATTTAGTTTGATCGCTGTTTTGATGAATATTTGAACTTTGTTGACGAAAAATTTAGAAAATTGGAGTTGTATGTTAATTTTTTTTTTATTACAATTATTAGTCCATTTTTTTTGCTGTGCACTTTACCTGAATTACAGAAATTGGCCCATCTAACTTATTGTTTAGCAGCTTTTAAAGGGTCATAATATTATTTTATTTTTTAATAATATGTTGTTCACATTGTTCTAATTGTACTGGAAACGTGATTCTTTTACTCAAAAAGTTCTATTTATGATTCAATGTCAAATTTATTTATAAAGCCCATTTAAAACAACCAGGTGACCAAGGGCTGTACGGGTAATACATACATTTTAATAATACGCAGAAAATATAAGAATACAAGTTTAACAGGATTAATAATAATAATAATAATAATAATATCACCTCACAGTTGCAATATAAAATAATCTGGTACAAAAAAAAAGTGTTTTGAGTTTAGTTTTTAACTTTTCCACACACTGTTCGGAGCAAGTAAGTGTAAATGTAAGGAGGAAAGACTAGGAGTAATGTGCTCCTGCTTCCTAGTGCCTGTCAACAGTCGGAGAGTAACTTGACCCAGCCCAACACACAGCGAGCTGCAATAGTCCAATTGAGATGTGATAAATAAATGGTCGTCCCGTGGGAGATACTTTTGGTTATAGCAAGAGGCCCGAGTTGGAAATAGCTTGATTTTACAACAGTGCTGATTTGTTTAACCAATTTAAAATTGAAATACAAAAAAATAAAATTAATCACATGGCGCAAGTGACCCGAAGGTAACGTGCAACGTGGTTCATTGGTTTGAACCACCAAACACAACCTCACTTTTACTCTTATTTAGGGATAAAAATCACACTCAATCTTTTCATTTTCTAGCCTAGGCTTATTTCAGAAAAGGGGTTGAGATTTTAATTCTGGAAACTTTGTAACTACTCCCCAGTTACTCACCTACTGGTAACTGTATTGCATATTCATGACGTCTATGCAAAGTACACATTCTGACGGTCACTGTAGATGTGGTGGAGATTAAAGTGAATAATTACGAGCAACTTCAACTTTTTATTAAAGCAACATTGATAGACGCTGTAATGGTAATGAAGTTTGGAGGAAACGTTATACAAGTGTACCTCGCTGAGCCTGAATCTGATCCCGAATCAGAAGCAAATATACCTTCTCCACCTGGGCATCCGAGTCAGCAGCACCCGGATAATTCGACTCCAGAAGAATTAATAAATACACTAGAAGTGTAGATTAATGAGCCTGTACAGAAATTACTTCATTACGCCAAGACCAATCAGAGAGAAGGATTTATGTGAAGCGTCTGTGCTGCGCTGCCTGGATCGAGCCAGGTTAGGATATTAGACAGTTTTCAGCTAAATAAAGCCTCGACAGAGGCTTACAGTTCCAGGGAGTTGCTGACAAAAAAAAAGTAAATGAATAATTGAAATTCATTGTGGTTAAACGAGTTGTGACTGTGTTTAGCAGTGACCGAGATGTGAACGTCAGCTGATTCCTCTACGTAACACACTATAACCTGACAAGTTTAATAAACAATTAAATTATTATTGAAAAAAGTCTTGTTTTATTTTGAGAGTAAAAACATTCGAACCGTTGTCAATAAAGTAACCGTCGAAAATATCATGTTCGAAATTTAGGGTCGAATGTTTTCAGAGCAAACACAATTGCATCGAAGGATGGAGTCTGTTCCATCGTAGCATACAAACTTCCTTTATTGATGTTACACATTTGTATGTTGCTAGCTCCGTGTTTCCCTCTGTTTGACTCGCGTGCATCACTTCCGGGAGAGGAAAATCGGGCCTTGCATGACCAGCCTTGAAGTAACCATTTAAGTTGTGTGCCTTCATAACTGGAGTAAATAAAACCAGTGTTCAAAAGAAACAGACTTGTTTTTTGTTCTCAAACATGTATTTTTGAATCAATCTACTCTTAAAAATCACTAAAAAAAGACACTAAAAGCTCAACTTGTCATGTTGGTTTTTTTTATTATTATAATAAAAATACTGTTTTATTATTAATAAATTTTCTGTTGTGAAACTCTTCTCTTAACTTCTTAAATCTCTAACTTTTGTAATAAAACTAATAATGATTGTATAGACTGATCATTTATTTGACTGTGAACAAACGGTTAAATAATTTAAATTGATTACAGACTTTTACCAACCGAAAAAAGGCAAAAAGGAAATGTGAATTTAACACTTACCAGCGGAATTAGGAATAGAGTTCTCTAAGTGGAATCTGTCGGAGGGGAACACAATTAGCACAAAATTCAGATTAAGAAGAACACAGGGTCTACACACCTCCAGACGGTTTCAATCTGCGCTCTGACTGATGGAATGAATGAACTGAAACAAATGTAGAGGTTAAGTGAGATTACCGATCAAGAGACGGTGATGGTGATGTCACTGTGATTGTTGACTTACCACGAGTAGAGCTTTAGCCGATTCGGTGTGATGCCTATGATGCTCAAATGATCAACTTTCAAATAAAACTGGCAAGCATTCTGGGAAAACAAAAGTGAAGACACTGAAACAGGGATCAGTTTTTAACACATTTTTCAAAGTCAAAGACATTTCTGTTTGCTTTAACACTTCTATTTAGTGGTTTCCTCTTGTAGGAAATGCTTTCAGGAGTTTTAATAGAAAAATTTTGAATCTTATTGCCCTGCGATAGGACTATTGAAATGAAGTTGACCAACATACATCTGCCCTTTATCTGCTTTACCTGAGGGAGAGACATGCATCAGGCTGTTCGCTCTCAGGAATTTACCTTCCGCCCTCCTCTTCCTCCCTTTTTCCTTTGTCTCAATCAAAACAGACAGCAACCAATAGATGAACTTCAGCCGACAATGGAAAGAGGCGTAAATTTAGTAGCCTTGTGTTTGCATACTGCCTTAAAAAAAAGTCCATGGGACAAACACCCCTCACCCCCTCTCTCAAATTTCATCCGTGATTATCCGTTAACAACATTAGGAAGGGTTTTTTTTTTTGCACGCTTCCTGTGTCCGCGGCTAGTTGTGTGTTTTCGCAACTTCTGGCTGGAACCAGTGCTGAAACCCTGCCCCCACAATTTTGCCAGCTCAGATATGGGAAATCACAAAGACATTGGGTTCGATTAATATCACACATGATCAAAATGTACATTGTATTCTGACCCCTCCATAGCAGCCAAGCTGTTTACCATAGTAACCAATAGCGGCATATCTTTATCTCAGCTCTGAAAACTCATAGAGGCATGGGGGTTGGTCTATGTCATCTTTCATGTAGTGTAGTGTAAAGTAGTGACATTGGGAACATAAAAACAGAGCAAACATCAAAGGTTGAGTACATACTTTAGCTATGTACTTTAAATTACTTCCTAAACTGGCGATAAAGCCTTCAATAAATCCCTGTGGGATTTAACATTTTATTTCAGAACAATTTTCAATATAAATTCTGAAATATCTTGGCAGGAGTTCCAGGTTTGTTATCAATACCATGGTTGATTACCTGTGTTTCAGGTTTCTTCCCACCTGAGCCTCTCTTTCATTCTTAAAATGGCGGCCACATGATTATTTAAAAAGAAAATCGACACCCTATTCAAGCAAAATCATTCCTATGATTATTAACTGATTTTATTGAGTGGTGGGTTGTTTTGGCAGGATCTGATTTTTAGGTGGGTTGTCAACCCCCTCCGCCCCATCCCCTGTGGGAATTGCGCACCTGCTCTCATTACAGAGCAGCTATACACCATCCTCAGGGCGTTACATAAGTGTCACTACAGGTCAAGCTGAAAATATAACTCCATTTTACGCTAAATATATCTGGGAGTCCCTGCTCTATTATCCTATCCTAGGCCTATTGACCTGAAAATGACTCCTTTAATAGGACGGCACATTAACAGCGTACCAACCATATTAAAATAGGAAATGTTTACAGGTAAAATACTGCATTAAAGTTACATACCAGCTCCTCTCGCATGTCAAACGTCAACTCATAGGTGTTCAAGAGCACAATGGCATGGGGCAGTTCTGAGAGGCACAGGTCCTCCTGAAAGCTAAAGAGACAACACACGTGTGGGATACAGTGCTCAGAATAAACAGGTACACCACACTACATTTGTCAGAAAATCTTTCTATGAGATGCTACACTACAAAATACTCGAAATCAAAGATTTTATCATTTGCACACGCACACACAAAAAAGGGATTTTCCTGAGGAATTCATTCAAGTCCATTTGAGTTTGCAAAAACGAGAACACCCCACTGCGATGGACTGGTGACCTGTCCAGGGTGTACCTCTGCCTCTTGCCCAATGTGCGCTAGAGATAGGCACCGGGAAACCCCAAAAAAGAAATAAGCAGGTTGGAAAATCAATGCATGATGAATGAATGAGAACACCCCAATTAGTCTTGGGAGAGAAGCCGCACATAAAGGTGAGATTATAACCAAAAAGTGTAGCTTTTACGCATGCAAAAACTCTGATTGGTCAGTTTAGTAGTTTACAGGAGTAGTGTCATATCTGTTCGTCTCAAGTGTTTTCTATCCTTCCCCTGATGAAGCTACAGTGACAGTAATTGTTTTTCCACATGTCCACAATGTTCCACATTACTGCAACGAAACAAAATGTGAGAAGGAGAGACAAAGTGTAATAGAAACATTTCATTTTAGGAAACATATAGAACATTTTGTAACAACGTCAGGCAAAACAATTAAAACAAATAATTGAAGTCTTCGCAATTAAATAAAATTGCAGTCACTTGTATGAGCCTAAACCTGCATGAATATAAACAATAATGAATATAAATAACAATTTCCAATATTCAAAACAAATTATCATCCCATGCCTAGCCATCACAGGCCGGTTACACACAGAGGTTTAGCAAAATGCTTCTCAAAGATTATAAACCACGCTCAAGACCAAAAATTCAAATGAACAGGATTCAACCACAGGCGAATCTAATGATGAGGAGTCCAGCAGACTTAAAGAACAGCTCTTTCTATTTCATGCGGTCAGCAATTGCTCCTCATGGATGAAAAAGGTCACAACATCTGAGAAAGGAAATCATTTCTAGACACAAAAAGATGAGGGCTACAAGAAGACCAGCAAATATTTACATATTAATCAAAATACTTTAGCAAAAGTGATCCAGAAATGTAAGACAGATGGAAATGCAACCATCTCACAGAAACGTCCGGACTGTCCACGGAAGTTAACATCTCGACAGGAGAGCCTGTAAGTTCACTGCAGTAAGCTAAAGCAGTAGAAACCAAATTGGAGAGAGAAACCTCCGCTGAGGAATGACAGCATGGGTATCGTCCACAAAGGAAGCCTCTCCTAAAGCCCACGCACAAAAAAAGCAAAAAGATGAAGGCTACTTGAAGTGTTGTAGAGCTCAAGACCGGTCTAAAAAAATTTTTCTATGACTTCGGTATTGACTTGGTCTCGACTCTCTGTGATCTTGGTATTGTCTCGGTTCCGGCGGCACAGGTGTTTTGTTGATTTTTTTTGGGCTATTTTTTCACACATCTCTTCAAATAAACCCAAGCAACAGCATATTATTCTTTACATTCTCACAGACAACGCAACCGCTCCGTAACGTCACACTCCGCTTGAGATCGAGAGAACAATTTAATATTGTCAGTGAAATCACCGTTATTCACTTTGCCTCACGGAGCACAAAGAATATATTTGTAAAAGTTCCATGAAGAACAAACAATCAGCTGTGTGCAAATGATGCCAAACTACCTAATCGGAGACTTCTGGAACAATCATTCACCAGACATCTGGAGAAAAATACCGGATATTATTTAATTCTTAAATAATGGGGTGAAAGCATCCAAATGTGACAATGCCATGCGACGTAAATGGGTTATAACGGAAACACCAAAATGTTAGCAGTAGGCACGCAAGGTAATTTTTTTTTTAACATCACCTCTCTAAACGTGTAACTTGAAAACTCTGTTTAACTGTAAGATGGGAACAATAAAGCTGTACTAATAAATAATTAAATAAAAAATTTTAAAATATTTAATGGTCATAAATAAATGGAATTACAGCAAAAACTACAGCAGCGTCTATTATTTGCAATAAAGAAAGTAATTGTTTTTGGTCTTGACTTGGTTTGGCCAGTCATGGTCTTGGTCTCGATACTCTCTGGTCTCGTCTGGGTCTTGGTCAAGGCGGTCTTGGCTACAAGACTAGCTGCTGGGACTCTTTACTCTGGAGTGATGAGACAAAGATCACTGTTTTTGGAACTAATGGTAAAACTGTACGGCGTCGTAAAGGTTAGGATTTGAAGGAAAAATGCCTGGTGCCTACAGTAAAACATGGTGGTGGCAGTGTGCTGATGTGGGGCTGCAGGAGAGCTGCATTTCATCAATGGCATTATGAAGAGGATGCCGCATCACTTTTCCTACACGACAATGATCCCAAACGCACATCTAAAGCTCCTGCTGCATTTCTGAAGAAGATCAGGGTGAAGGAGATCGAACATCTCCTGATCTGAACACCATCGAATCCGGAAGCATCGCTCTCCATCAGCATCCAGCTCTAAAAGAGGATCTTCTTGAAGAATGGAGAAAGAACGATGTTGCAGTCTGTCACCAACGTGTTCATTCCACCCCTAGAAGATTTGGGGCTATCCTAAAAAAAATCTTGGTGCTCATACAAAACACCAGATGTAGTAGTTTTTGTTTGGGGTGTTTTCATTTTTGCTTCAACCAATTTGAGTAAAACTGGGGATTTGCATTAAATAAGCAATAAAAAAACCTCAGCCTTATGAAAAGTTTGATAAATGTTCTTTTGATTATTGAGGTCCTGATCAAATTCGTAATTGTAAAGGGGGTCTACTGTAATGCACGTGTTGTCGTCACAAACAGCTACATAAAAACCAAGAGAAGAGCAGGGAGTAGATTGCGCTCAGCTCTGGGCCCATTACACAGACGAGCTACTTGAAAACAGGGGCTCAGGTGTGCGGGTGAGTGATGTCATAACAGAGCTTTAATGGGTCCCTCACTCCAGGAGAAGCTCCCAGGCGTCGTCACTCAGCACCGCGGGAATCACGGCGATCCCATCGGACACGAACAGAAAGCAATTGTCATCTTCCTCCAGCCGCTGCGACTCAGACATCTCGGACACCTACACGGGGCAGAAACACTTTATCAAAACAATGTGTATTTTCCCATTCCTAAAGAGAAGGGAGGTTACTTACATCTGTAACTTGTGCTTTCAGAACTTTGTTTTGGTCCTTGCCGTAGTTTTGGATAAGTGTCTCGATCCACGGATCCAAGTCTCCAATTCGCTTACGTTTTAATGTTGGGTTCATTTCTAAAACACTTTGTAATGTTTGTAGTCATAAATTGTTTGTCTACATCAAGTATTCGCGCTTTCTTCTTCGATGTCTTCTTCGTGTTGTTTAGGCTGGTGATCTTCCGTTTTTGAGGCTCATTACTGCCCCCTAGCTTACCATGTTGGAATATAGAAAAAAAAATCTACCTTCTTTCCTTTCAAATTCCTCTCTGTCCTCTTTAAGACCCGGGATGGATGCTATTTTAATTTGGGATTATTGGATCATGATACAGTTCTTACAAAAACTAAGCAACAACTTGTGTATAAGATGCTTTCTTTGTTAATTTCCATAAAACACATAAAAATCACCACATTACTGTGTAATACAGTGAAAAAAAACTTTTTTTCAACTTGTACAGGAAAAGTTAATCATCAGTGACCACTTTTATTGCATCTCTCAATTTGGAGAATCCAGTAAGTTTTAAATTACGGTACCAGTTATCTTCAATACTTAAGACATCAAAATACAGGCACCAGAAAAAGTGTAATGCCTTATTTATTGGCAGAGTGACCAATTAACCCCTACACTTAGATTACATTAGAGCATTGTGAAAATATGACCAATAAATCACTGTCTATATCAGTGGTCTAAAGAGTACTAAAAAATATCACACTCAAGTAAAAGTACAATTACTTGCAATATGCATTATTAAGATTATATTGTAAATTGTTTTTGTTTAGTGATAATGTGTAATACTTTGAAATAAAACCAAAACTTACCAAGTTGAAATAGCAACTGATGAGTAAATTAAACTTTCATAACTTGGAAAAATATGTTGAGACAACTACAGCACTGTAGCACAACCTAAATTAATTTCTGAGTTGAAACAAAGATAAACCTTGAGTTGAAGGTGAACTGCTGCCATTTGCGAGTTCAACACACGTTAACTCGGTTTACAGTGAAAGTTGCATCATGTCTGTTGAGTTCCATTTCCTCCTGATGCTGCAAGGTTTGTTTTATTTATCTCATCTTGTCTAGATTTGGATGCACTCTTTATTGAGCGTAATACTGCACTAGAATTGGAATATATTAAAGCTTTGCTTATCCTTTCTTTTGGGGGTTGAAAAGTGGGTGTGGCAATATTCTTCTATAGCATCAGCTATTGTTTCAGCTTGGGGTGCTGCTAACAGTTAGTCATATTCGAATGAATTTCAGCACGTGTATCAAGATTTCTAAACTTAACCACCGCTGTGATAAATATATGTGTCCGGGTAAATATAGATATCAATGAAGACAGTTTCTCAGTTACTGGGTGCAAGTTTTAATCTTTACTAATGGTCTTTTCAAAAATATTTTTCATATGATATGATTATTATTAGAATGGCTAAATTACACACATAAGTACACGTGGGGGAAATGGTAAACCTTCCTTAAATTGTTTTTAAAATGAGTAGAAAATGTACCTATATAATCAAATTATTTTCAACCCTTCTGTGTTTTTCATTTTAATCTTGTTATTCAAAGTGGACTGGATCAACAAGACGTGTATAATGGAAAAGTTTGTTTATGCACCTGTAACTCATGTTTAGCCCTATTTATGTTATGGTTGTATTTTTTTATAAAGAACCTGCGATAAATGTAACCAGCTTTCCAATTTTTCCTCTTTCATTATATTTCTCTCCGGTGATTCTCCACGTCTTCCTTTTCTCAATAACCACATTTATTGCTTCTGTATGCGACATATTTAATTCTTTTTCCACCTTCGTTTGCTACGTGTCTTTTCTCGAACGCACGTTGACGCCATTGTTTTTGTTCCGTGTAGAAACATTGCAGACAACTTTAGTTCCGCATTCGCAAATGTGAATATTTTTCGCCCCCTTGCGACAGTTGGTATGATGACCATAAACGCAAAAGTAGGTTTTAAGAACAGTGGTTTACTTTATTTAGTAAACAAGCCCCGTGGAACACAAACTATCAACACTTGGTACAAAACAATTAAAACATGAACTCCCTGTACATTCCATGTAACTGTGGAACACATGACACCCCCAGGACAGTTCTTTTTTCACTTAAAAACAAACCACATTGATTAAAACCAAGCAGAACAAACAAGTATGCAATGTTCACACTGCAATGTCATTAAAAATCTCTTAAAACAACATTTTTAAACACCTCATAAAACCATCCAGTCAATGCTCCACATCTTTACTGTTATGCTTCACCTGTGAATAAAGAAGAGAAAAAAAAAACAGTCAGATTCCTCCAGCTTTTGCGCTAATGTATTTCTTTTGAAATGGAGCCATGTTGTTTGTGAACATAGCCATTGAAATTGCTACATAGAGCCAACTTTATACGGTGGCAATGATTGCTGATATGTGCATAATTTCACATTTTATTATACTCTCAGAATTTTAATGATAAAACACACATTTCCACAAAACTTTCTCAAAATGTGGAGGAGCATTATGTTTCCCAGATGATACTAAACAATCACAACTTTAACACTAGAGCAAAAATGAGTGAAAAAAACACAAGATATGCAGTAATACAGGGAACACAAAATACTAAACAAAACTTTTCACACTGTCAGCAAGAAGTTTGGTAGCACTGAACATTTCATTCTAAATCTGAACGTTAACCTACACACATCCGAACAACCCTTTGAATCAAAGCCCATTGAGTTGTTGTGAAGAAGGCTTATGTGTGAGGTATAGAGGAAGGGTCCATCATATTACTTTGACATTCTAGTTGTTTAGTTCTCAAACCAGACTAAATGTAAATCCTGCGTAGTGAATTTTCTTAAAAAAAAAAAGTAAATTCTTTTCAGTTAAATCTTTTCCTTGAAGATGGATAACATTTGTACAAAGAAAGTTATTCTAAACATGGAAGTGTGTGGAGACATCCATCAAAGGTGTAACTCTGAATCACAATGTTGCAATGTGATTTTCAACTAACAAAAATGAATAGGGGGAAAAAAAATCAGATTTGAAAAACAAATATATATGCCAAACCGCTCTGAGACGCTGTGTCACAAATGTGGTTTTCCGAGGGTTGATCTGTTAGCAGAGAGGCCGGTACACAAGGTTTCTTCCACAAACCAGGTATTTATTACACCACCAGTGATCAAACAAAGCCGACGTAAAACAGCAAATAAACAAGAAAGGTCTACAAACAAAACACTTGTGCTCCGAAAACAAATAAACAAATGCTGAGCAGCAAAACCTACTTAACTTCAACTGTGAGGGATTCAAAAATAATTTAACTAAATGCAGAAGGGTGCACTTCTCTCTCTCTCAAAAGAGTAGGTTCAGGATGCACGAGTTGAATGAATCCGTCTGTACGGAGCCCAGAGCACGTCTTTCTCCTTCCCTCAGTGAGTCCTACAGAGCACTGACACCAGGCCCTTAAATATGGCTGGTTTCCCAGCATCCCAATTGGGTCCAACCATCAGTGGGTAAGTCTACCTTTCATATTCTCTAAAAAGAATGTTTAACCTACAAAATAACACATGATAAGGGTTTAATCACCTTAAGACATTAACAGGACGGATAACCCCAATCAAATAAATGGCCAAAACAAAGTTACTCCAATATTCAGACCGTGTTTTAAGTTTAACACTTAAATGTGTCCCCTCTCTTCTCTTCGAGAACGGATCATCCCGGTCTCGGCCAATCAGGATGGGACACATCAACACAGATGCTCAGCCCGTCACCACATTGCTCACAAAAGCTTCTGTTGCACCAATATTAAAATATAAATAAAGTTACTCTGTGTGTGCAGATTATTTCAAATGAAAACATGGGACAATGGGCCTATGCTCATGGTCACACTCTGGAACAAAGTTGTTTGGAGCAATGAGAACAAAATGTGCCGTTCATGCAAGAACCCAAGAATTTACAAGAGCTGGAGGCTTTTTGCCAAGAAGAATGTGCTGCTTTACCAACAGAGAAGATAAAGAACCTCATCGACAACTACCTCAAGAGACTTCAAGCAGTCATTGATGTTAAAGAAGGCGGAATAAAAATATTGTGTTTCATAATCAATCATAAATGTTATGATTTAAAAAGAGTAAACGCAGTTGTTTGAGAATAAATGGCTTCACCCAACCACTAAAAATGAGTGAGAAAATGCTTTTGCGTTATTCATATTTTATGAAAAATGGCAAAGAAAAAAAAAATGGCCACGGTGTGTAAAATCACAATCACATCTGTATATTTTACCACCACTAGTAGTGCATCATCACCTGAGAACTGAGTCCTTCCATTTAACTTCTAACCGTGTTACGCAAGCTACGCTGCAGTCCATCTTTCAGAAGTGTGTAGTCTGGCTTCTCTGTGTACTGCAGAGCCATCACAGTAGAGAGGTAATCCTGTAAAGCACCTAAGTGACAGGGAAACACATTTTATATAAACATTTTTAAAAAAAAAAAAAAACCTTCTAGCTTGAAAACAGAAACTTTAATACTCACTCGACACTTTGTTCTGTTTGTAGCAACAATTCAAAAGTTCCGGGACATCAGACATATACCTGCAAAGCACACAACTGGAACTTAGGGTGCTTTCACAGCTGATGTGTTTAGTTCGATTAATTTGAGGCCAAAAGCAGACTAAAAGTGCACGTACACGTCTAGTTTGTTTAATTTGCGGATCGTCTGCAGATTTAGTCCACATTCACACTGATTGCTCTGATGAGCACTTGTTGAAAATACAGCCATGTGACATCATATCGTATTACCTAGAGATACACAAGGTAAAATATCACTCCAGTAAAAGTGCTCCCTTCAGAATTACACTTGAGTAAAAGTACAAAAGTGTTTTTCTTCTTTTCCTTTGGCTGTTCCCAGTTTAGGGGTCGCCACAGCGAATCATCCGTTTCCACCTAACTCTGTCCTCAGTATCCTCTACTCTTGCACCAACTACCTTCATGTCCTCTTTCAGCACATCCATATATCTCGTCTTTGGTCTTCCTCTTGACCTCTTGCCTGGCATCTCCATCTCCAACATCCTTCTACCAATATAACCACTATCCCTCCTCTGCACATGTCCAAACCATCTCAACCTGGCCTCTCTGACTTTTTCTCCCAAACAACCAACCTGAGCTGTCCCTCTGATGTGCTCGTTCCTAATCTTGTCCATCCTCGTCACTCCTAAACTGAACCTCAACATCCTCATCTCTGCTACTTCCATCTCTGCCTCTTGTCTCTTCCTCACTGCCACAGTCTCCAACCCATACATCATAGCTGCTCTCACTACTGTTCTGTACACCTTTCCTATGATTCTTGCTGACACTCTTCTTTCTAGAGTTGACCTCCAACTTTCCAGGTTTTCCTCCACCTGCTCTCTGCTCTCACTACAGAAGTATTTGCTTTAAAATGTACTTAAGCATCCAAAGTACTATGATTTATTATGGCATTATCCATTATTTTTTTTTTGTTAAGACTCTTGCTTAAACAATATGTGAAAAGACTTTATTTATGCCTTTTTCAAAAAACTTGAATCTAAATTTCCTTTAGAACCAAAGGAAAATGACGATTTAAGGTCAGGCCTTTTAAATGTAAGGTTTATTTTTTAACATAGTTCATGTTTAATAAAAACCTTTTTAATGTTTAAACTATTAATCACAAGTTCTCTTTTACTATATTGTACATAAATATACCCTGGTCATATCAGATTACTGCAAAAGAAACTAGTTTCGGGAGGTTCGCTGTACCCTGATTGGTGGCTCACACATGCTTGAACAATTACGTTTTTAATCTACTCAGAAATTAAAAGGAATGACTGATTTCACAGAATGTAGTTGAGTAAAAAGTAAGTTATTTGACTTTGAAACGTAGTGAACGTGAGGTAAAAATTCTCCCCAAATTAAAATACTTGAGTAAAGTACAAATACTTGAAAAAGCGACTTAAGTACAAGAACAAATTACACTTACTTCATTACTATCCACCACTGCCTACGTCATCGTACGTTAAGATTTCGTTTCGGGTTAATCGTTTATGATAGACATTGCAATGATGCTTAACTGTGAGCTGCCATGATGCTTTGAAAACGGACACATGCCAACCCATAATGCCACGTGGGTCTCTTCCTCCCTATGATGCGGAATGATTTCTCTTCAGCAGTCTGCTCTCAGGTTACACCAGAACATGGATTAATTTAGTGTCTAATAAGTTAATGCTTTATTGTATAATGATACCGTGATCTGTGAGTTATACAATACCAGTATGGTTAAGAAAGAGAGTAACAGCGTTGTGTGCCAGGCTTTGTGCCCATTTAAAACCTACTCCATTCAGCCACAAAAACAGCCTGTTTGCCTTCAAACATCATTGGTTGAAGGCGTTTCACAAGTAAAATGAAATAAACAATGTATTAATAATATAACAACAACAAAGCATTGATAAACAAAAAAAAAGATCTACATTTTTTTGCAGCTGGCTCCAAGATTATTTCCTTGGCTTCTTACCATTTCTGAGCAAAATCACCTACTGTAATGGATTTAAAAATATTAAACAACAGCATCTCATCATTTGTGTTATATTGCCATCTAGTGGTCATTTAGAGACAGAACAGCGAATATTTCATTAACTTTAATTCTTTAACTCTTAAATGTACTTTATTTTTCTTCTTACACAAAAATTATATCAAAATGCGAATGCTTTGAGTTACAAAATGTTTAAGATACAAAAGGTCTCGCAGGGAATATTTTGCTTCAGGATACGAAAACACCAACAGTTCTGCTCTATTATCCGTTTGTTATGTCTGACGTCGTGCTGCGCTCCGGGTCCTGGGGCTCCTTTCTCCCATTGCAGACAATGCTAAAGGGGGCTGATACGTTAGAGTCAAGGCGTCGTGAAAGAAATAACGTTTATAACGTGGAAAGTGCTGTTATGTGTTCAGAACCCTGTGATGCGTTCTCAGAAGCGGTCTCCCCATTCCTTTCTCACACGCTCGGCACTGTCTGTGCTTCGGCTTGAAACCGTGTTGGTGTTCCTAATTCGTGAAATATCTCTAGAAAGTTAACTTTCATACGTAGTATGAAACACATTTGTGTACATATTATGTATTTTGCTTTTGTTTTATTCTGTTTTATTATCATTTATTACATTAACAATGTGCAGATTTAAGGATTGAAGAAACGTTACTTGATTGTTTTTTATTTTCTTTATAAATAAATAGCCGCCGTTGCCGTGTTCTATAGAACCCGTCTCCATTGTTTTACTATCAATAGAGAGAATAATAATTACACTTTGTGCTGGGTATAACAAAAAGCACTTTTTAAATAAAACAAAAAATCCATTACCTCTTAGATCAAACAAAATCTTTTTACACAGATTTTACTGTGTAAAAGAGTTAAATGATGTGGTTAGATATAGTAATAATATATATATATATATATATATATATATATATATATATATATATATATATATATATATATATATATATATAAATATAAACAGCTTCAAACCAGGCTCCAGAGTGCTTCATATTTCCCTCCCCATGTGAGTGCATGTATCTGCAGACCTCTCCTTCTCTGCAGCAACGGCCGAGCTTGAGTGAGCGAGGTGACTCCAAGGTAGGGAGCCAGTCATCCAACAAAGCATGCAATAACCCAGAGACTGCAAGTCACTGCGACGAGAGGGACCTGCACAACAAAACCACTAAACGTACTTTCTCACCGGGGTGATCGAGACGGTGGAATAAAGTGCTGATGCTCACCAGCGCCCTTGTGTGAATCCAGACTGATGAAGCTGATGTTCCCCTGGTGAGCGGTGCGGCTTCCTTGCCTGAACTCGACATGTTTCCCACCCGGACAAAACCTGAAAGCATGGCCGAAACCAGACAGGAACACCTGCAATCACAAAAAAAAATTATGATTTCTTGGACATTTTTTAGAAAATATAACACAAAAACAATATTGCAGTCAGGCGACTGAGATGGCCACTCTAGAACCTTCACTGGTGGAACCAATGACCAGTTGACTTGGCCTTGTGTTTTGGATCGTTGTTGTGTTGGAATGTACACAGCTTCTGAGCTGATAAAGCACATTTTCCACCAGTTTCCTTCGAGAACATGCTGCAATCATCTTCCCGCCAATTTTGACCAAGTTTCCTGTGCCTTTGAAGCACAAACCTTCACAAAATATCAGTGACCCATCTCTGTGCTTCACAGTTGAGACTGTGTTCCATTCGTGTTGACTCCGCTCCAAATGTAGAATTTAAGGTTGTGGAAAAAAAAAAGTTCAATTTTGATCTCATCCCTTGTTGGAAGAATCAAAAGGTTTTAATTCTGTAATGCTTTAATGTTTTATCATTTAACAAGGTACACGACTGCTATTATCCAACCAATGTAAAACACTAAAGAAACCTAATATTCAACCCTTGGGAAACGTTTTAAAACAGAACAGGCCAGAATATAATTCTGCTTTTCCTTATATTAACATCTGTTTTACCTGACGTCCTAGAGAACAATGTCTGTTTCCTTACCTTGTACAACACATATGGATGTGGAAAAAAAAACACTTGTTTTTATTTTGAGCAACACACATTGTCATAACCAACAGTATGCTTACACTCATGAGAAGTGTATGCATACTAAATAAAGAAGGAAGGCTGTGAGTGCTGGTGGTGGCAACCTCAACCAGATTCTGCCTCTTAGGTTAATTGAGTTTTGAGGCCCCTGTTCCAAGCAAACAGGTCGAAGTGAGGGACCCTCAAACCATTTTGTATAGGTTTTTGTGCATGTTATCAGGCCAAAAAAACCCCACCATATTTTCTGAAAAATGGCGAATAAATCCGAAATTCTGAAAAGTGTAAACTTGTGAGCACGACTGTGTTTACTTACCTTTGCATTGCAGTCAGTGCTTATGTACATATTTCCAGCATGGATGTCTGCGTGGGCGTATTCCTTCTCATGGATAAACTCAAGAGAGTCCAACTATAAGATATAAAGAGATGCACAGGGTACTAGAGGATGGCAGGGAGAATAGAATTGTAAGGACTTTCATAGGAAGGCTCACCAGCTGGAGTGCAAGTTGAAGAACAGTCTTTTCGGATAAAGCACCCTCTCCTTCATCCAGAACATTTTGGAGAGGTTGTCCCATGCTAGGGAAAACCAAAAATCTACAGGAAGAACACAGTTACACGTAGAATCTAGAGCACATGTGTCAAATTTAAGGCCCGCGGGTCAGATGTGGCCCGCCATGTAATCTAATGTGGCCCGCGAGAGCTTACAAGTTTTGAGTGTCTAAAAAAAAAAACGCAAAAAAAACTTCATTCCCCACAATGCCTTTGGACTTAGCCAAAACTTTAGTGATGTGTTAGCGGAGAAATAATTGTAAATATAATGTTTATACTGTATATAATAACATAAGCATCATCTTAGTAGTAGTAATAGTTTATTAGTGTTAGATTGAACAGTTTTTTTACCGTGTTCTATCCGTGATTCTTCTTCCGCATTCGCGCACATGCGTCTTTTTTCCTTATTTCCTCGCATTCTTCCGCCGTTTTTGGCACACTAAACTGTTCGATTTCAGAACCAAAACACTTGTAAATAGTGAAAGAAGATGTGTATACCATCATCGAGAGCCCGTGATTTGTGAAACACAAACAGCAACAGTAGGGGGCGTGTCACCGTCTCAATCACATTCACATGTAAATAAAGTTTTTTTATACACAGGGTTTATTCCCAACAATAATGTTTTTAAATATACGTATAGTGTAATTTTTGACATTATATAATATTGCCTTAAAACGGCTCTCGATTCCAAAAATGTATGGCTTCATTCATTTATTTTTAGCTTTTGCTAAGGTCTTCAGCTGGACAGGAACTACTCTACAATATTCCACAGCTTAACTTGATGAATATTCAAATAATTTTTTTCTTTTTTGTTATTAAACACTGTTCTGAGCATTTCTAACATGAAAATAACAAATATTTGGAGATTATGAAAGTTGTATTTCCTCTGAAAAAAAAATGGCAAAAAAAATAATTTAACTAAGATGGACATGGTGTGACCAAAGTCCTGTTTTTACTAAACTGGAATCCATATCAAAAGACTACAGGTATTTGTAAGCTGGCAGGAGTTGGATGGGAGTGGGAGTAATTTTGAGTGGGAGTGGGATGGGACCAGGAGTCAATTCTACAGAAGTGGGACAGGACAGGATTTATTTTTTTACTCTGGTCCAGGATTGGGATGGGACAGGATTTTTTTTACAATTGCTTCTATGCAACTGAATTGTCACTTGAATAAGTTATAAGTAATGAGTTATTTAACATTGAGTAGTTACATTTATTTTACATTACATTCGATTACATTTATATGATTTTTACATTTATATGTTACATCTGGCTCTTTGAGGACAGCCATTATGCTAATGTGGCCCTCGGTGAAAATGAGTTTGACACCCCTGATCTAGAGTAAAGGCCTCTACACACCAATCTGAATTTCCGATAGAGACTTCATACAGGAAACAGGAAAGAAAGAGCGTGCCACACATCTTCTCTTTTCTCCACATTTTTGTCAAACAGCACCACGACAAAGAACCGCATACGCCATCTTCAGGCTTGACCCAGACAAAGAGCATCTTAAATCATCTTGAAAACATTCAAGATGGACAGCCAAAATCTGTACAAGGACACTTAAAAATCTGTGAAATCAGTATTTTGTGAACATATAAACAGTTCCCACTGGCGTTTCATACAAAACGTCTCTACCCACGCGGCTTTAATTCCTCCTTTGTGGAGCAAGAACTGATCATTTCTTTGAGTCAAATACTGATCAAACTGGTTTTAGGTTCTTTTCCTCAAAGTTTCTGATCCGATTAAGTTAAATCCACGTACCTGTACATGTTGTGAAGACCAAATCCAGCACAGGATGGAATTCCAAGGAACTCCATTTTGTTTTGTTTCATCCATTTATCCACTGTGCAAAAACAAATCAGGATTCATTCAATTCATTACATTGATCTGAGACCTCGTGTGGACACTGGCATAGATTTGTGAATAAACCATTGCAAACATAGAAAGCTGGAAACCATGAAACAATTCAGATGTTCCAATATCCAGTTTTATACTGAACGGTACACCATCGTTGGTTCAATACGCGTTCAAAATTAATCATGGTTTCTTGGTTCCTCATTTGAATAATGTGTTATTTCAAAAAAGCTTGGCGAACTAAGTGTGCACAGATGTGAATATCCAATCAGCAAGCGCTAAATTTGCTAAGACATCAGAACCGAAGCAAAAACTGTAGGTAAACACCAAGGTACATTAAATTACATTAAATTTTATGCATCTAGCAAGCAACTTACATTTGAAACAATGAACACATTTTCGTCAGTTCTTGGATTCCATGGTACGTAGCAAACCATGAGCTTTGTAGACCGTTGCATCCCTAATGCTTTTATAGTTCCATCGAGTGTTTAAAAATTCACATTTTAGTGCCTATAATTATAACCCTTGAAAACATAAAAATGGCTGACCTGCATCAGGTTTGGCTGCCCTTAGATGAAAGTTCTGCTCATTAAACAAGTGTCCTTCTTTAGCACCCTGAGGAAAGGAACCCAAATGTAAACGGCACCAAACATAAGGACACGTAATGAAGACAGCACCCACCAGTCTCAACATGTACTTGCACTCGTCTGAATCAGCGAGCTGCTTTGCTTGGCATGCTGGAAAAGGAAGACTAACTTTCAGTTGAGAACATTTGTATTCAGTAATAGAAAGGAAACATGTAAATGGGTTTGAGTACACTACTGTGCAAACATTTAAGGCAGGTGTGAAAAATGGTGTAAACAAAGAATTCTTTGAAAGATGGAAGTGTGAACGATTTGTTTTAATCAATCAACGATAAAAAAAAAAATCATAAAAACATCAGCAATCGTTCTGGTTAAACTTGCTGGATCTAAACCAACCAGCAATAACATCTTCTATGGATGAATTTGAACATCCTTCTGTCTCTTCACGTAATCCCACACACATTCAGGGCGCCGTAGGGCTGACCATACACCTCCCGGATGGTTTCGCATGATCCATATGTATCTGACTGTATTTCTAACACCATTAATCCTGACCAATTTATTTGCAAAAATGCATTCCAAGATGTGCACGCAACCTCCACCATGTGCACGCAACCTTCACTGTTCCAGCAGACACTCATTACTGTACTGCTTTCGGACCCTTGATTAACAAACTGCCTTCTGCTACAGCCAAATATACTACATTTTGACTCAATCCACAGCACATCCTCCTACAATCCCTACTGTAACAGCTCTTTTGTGCTTCTATTGTTCTTGTTATAAACACTGCATTGACCGAGACCAAGACAAAGAGTACAGACACGAAAACCCCACATAAATCAGAAAGTAACGAGACCAAGCTGAGACTGAAAAGACCAAAGATTATCGAGACCAACACAAAACCAAGGCCGAAACCAAGTATCGAGACCAAAACCCATGCGAGAACATAGAGTACAAAGACGAAGACCCAGCATAGACTGAAAAGTATCGAAATCAACACAAGACCAAGTCCCAACCAGGCCAAGTACTGAGACCAAGACCCAGCCGGGATCAGAGCTCCAAGACCAACACAAGACCAAGAATGAAGAGTAACGAGATCAAAACCCAGCCGAGATCAGAGAATACCAAGACCCCGTCAAGACCGAAAAGTACCAAGACCAAGACCCAGCCGAGATCTGAGAGTACCAAAACCAAGTTTTTTTGTTTACAAAATAATCATCATTTTTTTTAAATACATTATTTGTTTATTGGACATTTTTCACTCCTAAAACTTTTGCACAGGACGTACGTCAATAAATGGTTAGATGTCTTACCTGAATACGTCAGATCTATTTCAGTTTTCCACAAAAGTTTAACCAGCTTCCATTTCTTGCTGGACTGATCACAGAGTATGGTCCCCTCCATGACGGGCTCAACCACACTCACCCTCTTCCGGCTTTTGCAGGCAGCTTGCAAAAAAAAACAAACACATTTCCTCAAAAATTAAGATTTTTATTGTTATATAACGAACTTTGAATTCTCCACTTCACAAGGTCTTACATGGGCTCCGAGCTACTGGAGATTTGTGCTTTGGTTCCTCCTCTTTAACATGTGGAGAAGCATTGTGTTTTCCAGGGGAAACTGAAGCAATCTTATCTGAAATATCCAGGGAACACAAGCCACAAGTATTGCAAGACATCAAATGATACTGTTCACAATTATGGACCATAAACCGATTTAAAAAAAAAAAACAACTTCCGGGACCACTGCCTCTCACCTGGAGTCTGAAGTGTAAACATTTTATTTTGTTTTGCCTCCTCCTCTTCCTTAACCAAAGGGGGGCACTTTCCTTTTCGAGGAGAAGACAAAGGTGCCTTATCTGAAAAGGAGCAGAATTATTTTACATAAAAATGCAATGTTCTGATGCTGCTGCATTGTGTACAGTATATGAATTTAATATATGAATTTTTAAAATAAATACAAAATGATAAAACATTATATATATTTTGATTGGCAGCTGCCACCACCGCTCATTGGGCGAATTCGTCTTCAGAGACAAAACAGACCAGTCACAAATCAACTTATGAGAAGAATAAGATTTCTTAAAATGTGGCATAATACTACTCACAGTGAACTCTCCAAGTTTACGATTGTATTATTAGTTTTTAAAGCCTTAAATGGTCTATCTCCTCAATAACTGAACCAGCTTCAGATCCCTCAAAAATCCACCAGGCCCAGCTGATTCTGAGCTGTTGGTGGATCCGAGAACGAGGTTAAAAACGAAGCGTGACCGAGCCTTTTCAGTTTCAGCCATTTCCTGAACATTATCTCAAAACTACAATACATTAGACTATAAACTGGAACGCATGTGAGCGCTATTACTTAAAGGCGAGTGCGTCACAAGTCTACGTCAAGTAGTCCATTGGTTTCGAACACGGTCACTCAAAGGATTGAAGGAAAATATGTGAGGGGTGTGATTGCGGCGTGCAGTAACCACGCCTCCTAAATCACTCTTTACTACTGTTGGTGGCTTCAATGCTACTACGCCAACCCAAATGAGGCAGTAGCATTGATACCATAACCCTAGACCTAACATGTTTTTTGAGTCACGTCGTCTTCAGTTTGTTTTGACTCCTCGCGCTTTTCCGTGTGATTTTGAGAGCTTCGAGTTACACAAGGGCAGATTGACAGATACGTTGTACTGTAGCCGGAAGTGTGAGGTGGCCTCTAATCTCAAAGGGGGGGGGGGGGGGCGACTGCTTGCCGCAATCAAAAACACTTGCAAAATATAGACATGATTCTTCACATTGCAGCTCCCTGCATATTGTGTTATTGCAAAACAGGATTCAATTTCAATATTATCCCACAGCCCTAGGTGGTTGAGTACACATCGTTTATCCACCGTTTACACACCTGAGAAAGTTAAAATTTTCATCTGAGATCCCGGTGATCATTTGATTATAAAAGCTATAATTCTAGAGAATCATCTGTGCCTACCAGGAGATTGTATCACAGTAGCAGCAGGTTTCTTTGCCAGTTGTTCTTCATCTGTCTGCAAGGGAGGTGTTTTTCTCTTTCGAGAAGAGGACGGTGGCTTCTGATCTGAAAAACAAGTAGACCTTTATCCTGTGCAGAGTCTCCTACAGAACCGCACGACACTCCCAGACTCACCAACCTATGGATTCAGTGTCTGGGTTATTAGATGGTTTTCGCCGAGTCGAGCGTAAAGGCTGACGAACCAATTCAGATCTAGGGGAGTCCCCAGTAGAGTTCACTAAAAACATCAACAAAGTTGTTATTGTCAACAACTGAAAGTTCCTCAAAAAATGTACAACCCACAAAGGTTGGGGTATGGCCGGGGTGGACTCAACAGGTGGACTCCAGTACATATCCTGGCCCAGACATGATTAAATTTGGACAGACAAAACCAACATGGTACTTTAATCATAATCCAATTTAATTTCAATGGAGCAAGCTATATATCTTTGAGGATTGTACGCGTTTTAGCTGCATCCTCCATATGTTAAATCACAGCACTGTAATCTCGCAGAGCTTTACTTTTCCAGAGAAGTTCTGCCGTTTATTACAGGCTTCTTTGGTGAAGACCCACCTATGAGTCCGTTTGACCGACAATCAATCACATTTTGTGGATTTAGAGCAGCTGACATGCATTCAGGCTATTTGGTAAAAACATCACTTTTGACTCCAATAATTGCCTTAAACAAAACCCCTGGACGTCTTTTAAAGATGGTACGCCGTGAACTCCACATACTTGTGTGAATTTAACAATTTGTTCTTTATAACTGCTCATTTTCAGCACACAACGGATAAATCTTTATTTTACAGCTGCACTTTGTTTCCAGGCGGAACAAAAACAAGTGTGACACGTGCTTCTCCCAGAAATCCAGTTAAGGTTAACCAGATTGCGACTTCAGGATTCTCAAAGTGTCATGAAAGCATATTTCATTCAACCAAGAAAAGGAATCAAAAAAAAAAAGTGAACCTTGAAATAATTGTGTTCAGTTATGCTCTAAATACTTGGTCAGGAATGCTTTTGTAGAAATGACAGCTTCAATGCGGCGTGGCATGGAGGCAATCAGGCGGTGGCACTGCCGAGGTGTTCTGGAGGCCCAGGATGCTTCGATAGCTCCTTTAGCTCCTCCAGAGTGTTGGGTCTTGCGTCTCTCAACTTTCTCTTCACAGCATCCCACATATTCTCAATAGGGTTCAGATCAGGAGAGTTGAGCACCAGTAATTTCATGGTCAGTAAACCATCTACCAGTGGTTTTGGCACTGTGAGCAGGTGCCAGGTCGTGCTGAAAAATGAAATCTTCATCTCCATAAAGCTTTTCAGCAGATTGAAGCATGAAGTGCATTGACCCCGCCCTTGATAAAACACAGTTGACTAATACCAGCAGCTGACACGGCACCCCAGACCATCACTGACAGTGGGTACTTGACACTGGACTTCAGGCCTTTCCCTCTCCCCAGTCTTCGTCCAGTCTCTGGCACCTTGATTTCAGAATGAGCCACAGTCCAGTGTTGCTTCTCTATAGCCCAGGTCAGGTGCCTCTGTCGCTGATTCTGCCATCCGTTCCACCTCCTCCGACACTCTCAAGGTAAGATTTCACATTTGTGTACATATTACATATTTTGCATGTATTTTTTTCTGTTTTATTACATTAACAATGTGTAGATTTAAGGATTGAAGAAACGTTACTTGATTTTTCTTTGTTTTTTTCCATTTATTTATCAACTTGTACTGTTGTTTCTGAGAGCCTGAGTTCCAGTAAAACTTGCTTCGAGATACGAAATGTTCGAGATACGAACGCCACCCTGGAACAGATTAATTTTGTACCTCGGGGTACCACTGTGTGCGTGTGCGTATATTTTTTCTTTTCCCACTGTTCTCAAGTGCATACATAATTGCCCAAATAAGCGTTGTTTTACCTTTGGTAACATGACAGAAGACTTGCTTCCTTAATCTATTTATACAACGTTACATTTGGGCATACGACCATGAAGTGTCACTGTTGTACTAACACCATGACTTTCCTCTTTTATTTAACCAAGACTCGCCTGAACACAGTTTGAAACTGAATGAAATTATTGTTGACCTTGACAATACCTTCTAAAGCACTCGGAGATGAAAGCACGGTGTTTGGATATGGTTCTGGTGGCTGTGAAGCACTGAGATCTTCTTCTGGGAGCTTGTTCCCACACGAGGGACAGAACTTAAACACAGGCTGCAACTTGGAGCCACACTGAGGACAGAAGTTCGCCATTCTGAAGGCTAAAACACACCGTGAGAGTAAAAAAACCGTTTCAACCAATGCCAATTAATCGCTATTTAAGTGTTCTCTATTGCGACCGCTTCCACACGACATCTCAAACGCTGCTGTTGATGAGTGCTGCGTATTTGGGTCACGTGACCATTTACAGGAGACGTACGGCGAGTCAGAAGTACCAAAAATCCTTCTCCCCCTAATGCAGTATCATGTTATTTATCTGAAAAAAAAATCTACACTTGCATATCTGGTAAATTACATTTATTTGCGTTGTGTCGTTCCAAACATTTCAAAGGATCAGTTTTGATGTTAATCAGTTTTCTGTACAAATCCAGCCGTTTATAGAAAAGACGTCTCTGCTTAAAGTTCTTAATATTAATTTCAAGGCAATCCTCACATCTATCATTCTGAGGATTTAACAAATGTTAAAAATGAGTTGGATTTTGAAGATTTTGCCACCTACAATCTTCCTAAAAACTGACATTCAGTCAAAACTAACCCTTAACTTCAATACTAACCCTCAAACTCCATACTCAAACATTGAGTTCAGAAATGAAAAAGAATAAACCTTTGACGAAAATAAAAATTCTTATTAAATAAACAAATTTAACTAATCACAAAAAAATCATACTAATTCCTCAACATGCATCAACCAAGATTGCTTACTGCCTTTGTGCAAATATGAGGTAACCGCTGAGCAGACCTAGGCGCTGCCATTGGCAGTCAAAGAGAGCGTGTACATGCACAACTGCAACTTCCTGATAATGATGGAACAGTCTTCGCTTCAGAGCTTTGCTTCAAATTTAGCTTACACACCCCCCTCTCGAATGCAGCCTGTTATATTTTGTTGACATAAACAAGAATTTGACAGCGACTTTTCTGAATTTGATCTTTGGCAGCGTAAATGACCTTTCTCAAGCCGTGATGACACCGGTTCACATGGTCCCACCTAGGATTTCTAGCAGAAATCGAGACATAATGAACCACACAAAAAAAATACAAAAGTTTGTTCACTGTATAAATACTTTGCAAAAAATATTTATGTAATAAATGTACTTTTTCTCAGAGACCTGTATTGGCCAGAAATCAATCTGCAGCCTGTCATGTTCATATTAAAATGAACATAATTGAATCTGTTGTTATAAACTTTGCTATACGGTCAATACAAAATATATTGCAATGTACAATCATAGTGCAATTCATGTTTTTTTATTTTGGAAAAAAAAACTAAATACAGACAGTATATAACATTCACAACACTCTGATTTTTCTAGAAAAATTACATTTTTATCTACAATAACCATTTATGTAACCATTTTTCCATAGTTTTAAATGAAAAGATCTTTATTTATTCATCCGGTGCTGGCATTGGCACCATGGGCATTATAAGTTCTTTCTGGGGTGGACAGTTATGGCCATGATTTCGTTACAGTCATCTACTTCATATGCTATTTGGCTTTTTCCATGACACTTTTAAACGTGATTTGGAAGTTGTGCACCCTGTATGGTTTCCGCGGCTACATACAGGTCGTTTATGGGTTTTACGCAGAGCACTGGTTCAGTTCTTCCATGTCGCTCTTTCTCATGGTCTCTAAGATGATCTTCAGAGCTGAACTGTATTTTGCTTGTTTGCCAGATGTTCATCTTGTCATCTTCAGTTAGTTGCACCCTGATGTCTTCCACACCTAATAATGAAAAAGGTTATGTACATTGACTATAAAAAGCCTTAAATTAAATGCCACATGAACTCACTGGAATCTGCCGATGTCACGATTAAACCTGTTGAATTAGACAAAGAAGAAACTGAAAAACACGGGATACGATTAAACCGTAAACACAACACACTGTGCTTTTCGTAGTGTTTTTTGAAATGGCATTAGCGTCCAATTACTTTGTAACACTTGAAGCAGTGCCAGTGGCTCCTTTTACTGCGTTGTCTATCCGCAAAGAAACAGGGAATAGAAAATTGACCTGCGGAAAAATAAGGAATGGAAAAGTATTTCCACTGTTTCACTACATTATTATATGCAACAAAGCTACTCTTGATTTCTTACTCGTCCCATCCTCTTCAAATGTAATGGCGAATCGTAGGTGTTTGGTTTTCAGATGATGTTCTGATGCCGTGACTGCTACCCAACAGTAATTGCAGTTGTGATCACCGATTTGTGCAAAGAAATGCTCTTTGCTAAAAAAAAAAAAAGCAAAAGTCCTTCCTGTCAAGATACACAGGAAATCAGTCACAGGCACAAGTTTATTGGTGCAGCGAGACGAAAGAGAGACTTGTAGAGGGGAAGAAACACTTGGCAGGTTTACAGGAAATAATTATAAACACGCCAATCTAAAAGGTATAGAAAGACAATTTATTGTATTTATATACTTCATTTGTAACTCCACTATAGCTCATGGACCAAATTGTTTATTTGTATTTTTTTTCTTTTTTCAAATTATGATTAGTGCTCGGCATGAGTACACCTCACTATATTTGTCAGAAAACCTTTAGTTTTTTTTTTTTTTAAATCAACCTTTTATAGGAGATACTTTAAAACAAAAACTACAAAAAAATACTTAACACCATGACTTCAGATCGTTCATCTCGCTTTATTTCGTCTGTATAATTACCAGTAGCTTTCTTTAACCAGGAATGATCGCATGGGCGACACAGTATGACATTAAAACCGCATTGACCTTCTAATGCACTCGGAGATGAAAGCACGGTGTTTGGAGGTGGTTCTGGTGGCTGCGAAGGGCTAAGATCCTCTGGGAGCTTGTTCCCACACGAGGAACAGAACTTAAAAATAGGCTACATCTTTGAGCCACACTGAGGACAGAAGTTCGCCATTCTGACGGCCAAAATTAACACTTTGCTCCCAAGGCTCTTTAATTAATGATGTTTAAGTTTTCCCTACTGTAAAGGCCTCTTAAGCGCTGTTGTATTGTGATCACTTTCAGGAGACGTACGGCGAACGAGAAGGCCCAGAAACCACCGCTATTTCCCTTGCGACTTTATCCTAAACATGAACTGCGTCCCACACCAAATTTTGGTCCCTTCGAAGGCTGTACTTCACAGCATTTTTTCCCGCTGAATTCTTCTTGACCTTACATATCTCAAACTGCATTCGTCTTTTTTTCTCTCAACCCAAAATAGCGAGCAAAAACATTTTTTTGCAAATGTGACCTTTAAAATCATTTTCCTCAGAAACTACTAATTTACACAATTGATTGTCAAAGTAATCTATGCAGTGAACAAAGTTAAGGTTTTTATTTTAGTGTGGCTCACGATGGCTCAATTTCCCCTAAAAAGGAAGGCGGGGCCATGTGATTAACCGCTACATTGAACAAAGGTGACTAACCACTGATCATTTATGCTGCCAATTATACAATTCTGAGAAGTCGTTCTCAATTTTTTGGTTATAATCACAAAATAAACTGTAATGACTTGTCAGTGATTGCTTCATATTAGCTCAAGTGCAGTAATCAGTGTCACAGTCATATTTTTTTTATTACAATCTAATGTTAGTAAAATTTTAAAACAGTTTTATTTTAAAAAATATGTTATCACCACTAGTATTTCCCTTGAATGACTCCTTTTGTGTTCTGTTGGGAAAAATCATTATAATGAAAAAGTAGTTTGATGAACACAAAACAGTCTGTTTATTTAACATTGTGTTCAAAAGCTATTGAGTTTTAAATTGTGGTTTATATGCAGTTCAATTGCATTTAATGGTGAAAAGGACAGTTTCAGCGTATATTTTAAATTATTTGTAATAATGAAAAATGTGAAAGGTGAGTCCAAAAGTGCACTAATAGTTTAACACAAAACAGTTGGTTTATTTTAAGTTGTTTGTTACAGAGCTTTAAACTGTGGACTATATGCCGTTTGAATGCATTCAGCATTTTTAATTATTTATAAATAATAAAGAAAAATGCAAAGATTGAGCCCCAAACGAGACTCATGTCTCAAAAGTCAGTTTGTTTTGAGGTATTTTGTGCAATTGCTATTGAGGTTTAAAATACTAAAAGTTTGATTGCATTCAGCTGTGAAACTTGGCTATTACTTTAAATTAATTGGGAATATTAAAGAAAAAATGTACGATTGAGCCTTTACAAAAAAAAAATAAATAATACGACCCCATAACTTTTTGAGTTCCTGAATATGTCAATATCAAGCATCCCTCCTTTAGCTTGAAGTAATACAATTATTACAGTGGCCGGATTATAAAGAGCCATGACTCATATGGTTTGATGAAAACTTTCTGTATATAATTTGTTCTGCATTATGCAACATGGTGTTACAAAATCAAAAGAAAAAAAATACTCACATTCCAGGCGATGGAACTGTAGAAATAAGTTTACAGCCTGTAGGGTTAATGCACATTACCTCACATTTTCATTTGAGAACCTCCAACAGCAGCATCTAAAGCACTAGAGTCTCAAATAATGCCTTGTAACAGAGGAACTATTTTAATTATGTTCCATTCTCTTTCATTCTTTCTAATTGACCTGTAACACAAAGCCCTGGTGGTCTCTGCTGGACAAATCTGTTTTAATAGTTAACATCACAGTTTATAAGAAAGTCGATTCATCACGGTAGGCTGTAAAGTTCATCAGTTAGACAGCCTGTGTTGATGGAGCTATGTAAACCTATCTTCAAAGTTGTCCATTTAGCACTATATAAACAACTCTTTTCCCCACTAAGGCCTGTGCTTGCCATCTGCACATAGTGCAAATAGACATGGTCACCAACAACAGTCAGGAAGGCTGTGGTGTCAACACGACTACTAATGGGCCCAAAGACTGCCAAGAAAATATCACCAGAGGGGTCACCTGGCCTAGGCATCCAGGGTTTTAGTAAAAGTTCTCATTAGCCCCAGATATTTCAACTCCAGAAGAATTAATAAATGCTCAATAACTGTAGATTAGCAAGCCGCTAAAGAAATGACTCCATTACCAGAAGCAATCTGAGAGAAGGATTGCGTGTAGCATCTGTTCTTATTGGCATATCAGAATTAAGTGTCTGTGCTGCACTGCCTGTATCGAGCCGCTTTGAAAGAGAAACAGAGGATATTAAACAGTTTGCAGCTAGATAAAGCTTCAACAGAAGCTCACGTTTCCAGGGGAACACCAAGCGAAACAACTGAAATTCATTTTGGTTAAACGAGTTGTGACTGTGTTCTGTGGTGAACATCATCAGATTCCTCCATGTAACACACTTTGACATAAGTTTAATAAACAATTCGAGTATCAATGAAACAATGTCTTGTTATATTTGGTGAGTAAAAACAATGAAGCTAAATGACAAAAAGAACTCAAACACGTTTAAAAATTGAGGCAACCCCTACTGGGATTCGAGAGTTGCTGGAGACTGTGTTCGATTTCGATACAGGAAGTCGTATTTTTTTGTATTTAAAGAACAATATCAAAATAACTCCCTCGTTGCTTCTGCCATTATTCCGAAAAGTTTTGGTCCATTTAAGCAAAATTTTCTTCATTATTATTATTTGATAATAAAGTTATCAACAGACATTGATTTTGAGCCACTAGCAGATCGTTCCCGTCAATATTTGCATCTGCGCAAGCACACCAAAAATATATATATATTTAGTAAATCGGAATTGAGCATAAAGATCTGCAGTGTTAATGTACACAATAAAATAACAAAATACCGAAATTAGCAGAAAGATCAGATAAACTGATCAGACTCTAATAAGGACCAAAATGGGAAATTCTTTGGGTTTTCTTTTTTATTCCCAGTTTGAGAAATGTACTATGACACTGAAAACATTTACACACCAGTCCAGTTTAAGCACCTTTGAACATTTTTTGTGTGCCAACACGTATGATATCTACAGGATGTGAGCAGACTTGGTTCACTTAACTTTTCTAATTTTCTGACATGAACGGCCTCCGCTTGCAATCTCCATTTCAGTGGCAAGGCCTCTATAACTTCATGCACGAGTTTACATTTCTAGTCTGATAAGGTAGACCTTCCTTTAGCTAAACAAACAAAACACCCCCACCCCCTCAATAAATCATGTAAAAATAAAAAAGGTAAAGAAATAACTATTCAATAAAAAGGAAATCATCATTTCCTTGAGTAACAGACCTACTGAAGTGCATCAACAACTGTAAAAAGCTGCCTGTCCTTGCGCATTTGAGTTTTTCCAAGCATCCAGTTCTTGTTTCTGCTTCTCCAGCTCCTCTTTCTCTTTCTGGAACTCTTCTCGCTCCTTCAGGATCTCCTCTTTTTCACTCAGGAGCTCACTCCTCTCTCTCTGGAGGTCTTCTCTTTCCTTCCGTAACCTTCCGTGCTCCTGCTCTTGTTCACTTTTCTGGTTTTGAAGAACCCTGCGCTCCGCATCCATCTCACGAAACTGCTGCAGTAATTCCTTCTGCAGCTGTATGCTCCGCCCTTCTTCTTGTTGGACCCGCCTCAAGGCCTCCGTTAACTCTCGCTCTCTTTCCAATAAGCGCACACCCTCGGACCATTTAGCACCTAAAATGAGAGAGAGAAAAAAAACACAATCCAAAGAAAAACTTAATAAACTAGAGATGAACCAAAGAGAACTTTTGAATGTTCTACAAACAAGAACAAGGTAACGTTTGTTCTGCACATACACAACAATTACACACCACGAACAATACCTGAAAATATTTAGACTCATAAGCACCACCTGGGGGCCATGACGCTTTAAGTTTTCATGGTTTTCATTTTTTAATCTGCCTGTATCATTCAGTAAATTTAACCATTCTCATTTGAACGCATCTTCTACATACTGATCAGCCATAGCGCAATGAACTGGCCACTGAGAGGCGATGGCACCAGAGGTGCTCGAGCCCTTTGATCGCTGCTTTCATTAACATTTCATTTGCCTATACTGGTGAATAATACAGTCTGTGGGATTCGGCCCAATTTCCAACATCACTAACTCAAAATCTTGGTAGACGTTGCAGGTTGGTTATCCATGCCCTGATTGTTTACCTCTACTTCCAGGTTTCTTCCCACCGGTGACGTACTTTCATGTATAAAATGTTGGCTGTCTGAAATAGTTTAAGATAATCACTCATCCTGTGATAATTAACTGTTAGATTATTCAGACGTGTTTGTGTGCCTTTTGTAACTTCATGCAAGTAATGTTTGAGTTCCTCAAGATGTTAGCAAAGACAATTGCTTTACTGGAACATGTTAACGTCCTCAGAGGTCTCAACAAGCTTTCTACATCAAGTTTAATCTAGGAAGTAAAGTTGCATACCGGAATAAACACTACTGCTGCAAGGGCTTCTAGCATCACGCTTCGGAGACACTATGAGGGATCTGGTTGGGGTTCCACTCAGTGTGGAAGAAGCATCGAGGTTGGGATCTTCAGATTTACGCTTGGTAGGCCTCTTCTGTGGGTGATCCTCAAGCTGTGCAAACTCATTGGGATGCTTGTGCTGGAGATGTCTGATGAGGTTACTGGTGCTGCTACGGTGCTGGATCTTCTCCATGCAAAGGAGACAGAGCGCTCGCGGCTCCTGACCCAGCTTCCGATAATGCAACCACACTGAGCTCCACTTTCGAGTGTTGCCTGGAGCCTCTTCTTCTTGAATTTCTTTAGCACTACCTTCCTCAACAACATGTCCCTCTACTTCTTCGTCAACCACCTCGGCTTCTGTTGCTCCTTCACCTGCTGCTGCACGAAGGATCCCTTTGATGGCTCCATCCATTTCGCCATCCTCTCCCACAGACTCCACCTCAACCTGCTGCTCGTCCATCAGCACCGTGACTGGGTACAGAAAAAGAGAGGACAAAACTTGATACTTTTGGTACCTTGAATTAAAAGTCATATAAAGTCAAAGTTTCCAGGGCTCTAGAGTGCGACCAATTTGGTCGCATATGCGTCGTTCGAGGGGGAAAAAAACGAAACTCCGTGAGTCTCCCTGTTGTTCAACAACAGACACATATCGTGGTCTAAACCAATCAGAGATAGTGAGGAGCGAATCCCGCCCCACCCCCCCTCTGATTGGCCGTGGTCCAGATATTCCTGTATGTGTGTGAACGTACGTTTGAAAATTCATGTGATGCAGTCAGACAGAGAGAGGTGAGTCTATAAGGTACACAGTGGATGTAGCCGCGGATTACGAGAGAAGATGAAAAGAACGATTGACAGATTTTTCATTAAGAAAGATAAGTTAGGGCCTGATCGTGAAAATCATAACCAATGCTCTGACACGGAGCCATCAACCTCCCCTGTGACTGGCTCTAATACATTTAGAATTGAAACTATAAACTTTTCTATAAAACACATAACATGCCGCGATAAATGCACTGCTCAAGTGTCCCCTCTCCCCGCTGCCTTTCAGCGGCAGGCAGCTGCAAACAGATCATCAGACGAGGCCGAGATGAGAATTAAGTTTTTCGTTGCCTACAATATTGCAAAAGAAGAACTCCCCTTCACTAAATTCAAGTCCGAAATAATTCTTATGAAGAAAAATGGCTTGAACGTAAACCCGACGTACAGCAATGATGTCACGCGCACCCAATTTATAGAAGTCATCGCAGATACATTGAAAAAAAAGACGTCTGTGCAAATTGTGAACAGTGCGTACATGGAATTCCTGATCGACGGAGACACATATATCGCCACAAAGGAATGCATCATTGTGTACAGTCGTATCTTGCGGAAAGGAAGACCGATGAATATATTATTGAACACAGTGAGGTCGAGCATGCTCATGCCCAAGGTAAACCATGTCATGTTATGGAGCCTATGTCAATAATATGCCTACCGTCTCGTTACTGCATTAACCATAATATTCTGATACTTAAAAATGAAAAAAATAAATAAATAGGCTGCATTATAAACTCTTGATCTGGGTAGTAAATGGCATTATCGTTTTTATTTGTTTAATTAGGAATTAATGCTGCTTCAAAGAAAGCATTTGCTGCTCTTGGGGACCAAAATCAGTTTAAAGTTAAAATTTTCTTGTAGAATTGTGCTTCAAATAAAGAACTTTATTTTGACCAGGTTGTTAGTTAATCATTTACAAGTCAATATTGTCTATGGACAGTGATTTTAAAAAAATAAATGAATAGATAACTAAAAAAAGTGAACTTGTGAAAATGGGGTGTTAAATGTGATGCGGTTGAAAATATTGTAGGCAACGTTAAACTTAATTCTCGGGTCGCACCGGTGCAACCTTTGATTTTTTTTAGTCGCACCATTGAGAAATTAGGTCGCATATGCGACCAAATTGGTCGCACTCTAGAGCCCTGTACGGGGACAACATGATTTTTTTTTCTTTATTAAACCTGCGCTGCAGCCTCCTGAGGAAGCAGCGGTGGTCTGCTGTCAGATCTGCATGTGATCAGAGCGTGCAGAAAGATAAGATAATAGATGGGGTATCAGATAATAGAGATAATAAAAGGAAAGAACACTTAAAAAAATTAATAACATGTTTGTGAAATCATAAGGTAATGCAATGCTGTTGAGAAAAATCTGTTCCCAAAAAAACAACCCGAAAAACGCAACTTTTCTAAACAATAAATATTTATTGAGTGAATTCAGTGCATAAACGGAACACAACTCCATTTTTCCAAATACAAAACTATTGTTTAATCTACACATTTTATTTTATGCATTTGAGGATTCAAATCTTGTGCATTTCCTGCAGATCCAGCTGTTAATGCACAGATATTTTTTGCAACTATTTTCCATCATCCATGAGAAAAGTTTCACAATTACGTTTCTCTTTGACTGATTATTGACAGGAGCAGACAGCCAAACAGTGATAGGAAAAGTCGTGCCAAACACTAAAAAAGCCAATCCTGTATATTATATTTATTAATAATCAGCATATAATATATGCCCATATATATTATATATACATATATATACACACATATATATATACATATACATATATACACATATATATATATATATAAATACATATATATACATACATACATATATATACATATACATACATACATACGCACGCACACACACTTATTGACGATTGGCTGTTGCTCCTGTCAGTTATCTGATACAGAAGGTTATTGGCCGTTTCTGTCAGTCATCAGCCACGGGATAACATAATTGGCTGATGCGCGTATTAAACTTTTTGACAGAAAAATCAATGCGAAAAAATATCTGTGCATAAACAGCAGCTTTTCTGGAGTGTACTATTTTGTAAAATTTACAAAACCTAATTTACATTTACATGCACTGAATTCACACCATATTGCCTTTAGAAAGATAGTAACGGTAACAGTGCTAGTACAGAGAGCTCAAGTATATATTGTGGAAAAAAAATTTTATGGCATAATATGGCACCTTTAAATTAATTTTGCGCCTATGGGTGGAACACCGGTTATTTAAAAAAACGCGGCAATCCGGGTATGCAGATTAAAATGAGTCACGTGACAATTAAAGAAATCTGTTGAATATACAGTACTGCGCGTTCTAAAAAACGGCACTGTTAACAAACATATAAAAAAGTGACCGAAAACAAGGATTCTTACGAAAGGGACTCGTCTCAGTTGAAGCTTCTCGGTCTTGAACTAGAGGGGGCGGAGAAGCGCTTTCACACCACAGAACACCCGTACATTGCTGATCCAAATCAGTGACACGACTCAAAAGATTCATTCGTATGCCTGAACGAGTCGAATCGAATCGGTTCCAATCAGAGTAATTCGCCATACATTCAATACAACACGAAATTAAAGCCTCCGATCAATGAGCGACGTTACAGACAATTCTTTGTTAAAAACAACATGGCGTCCTTGCGGCATCCACCCGAGTCCAGGGCCTATGCGAAACTCGCGTGTTGACGAAAGACTCTGTACAACGAACACATTCTCCTCGAGGAGTCAACGGCGAATCGGGCAACCACAACGAGCACTGTTTTGAACGATATAGCGCAATTGTATTGGCTCCTCAACAAACATGTGTCGACTTAGAAACACGTGCAAAGTAACGTTCGCGTTGAGGCCACACTGGAAGCCATTCATCTTACGCGAATGAAAACCAGACGAAACCTTTAAAAGCAGCCAGCTATCAGTCAGAAAAGACTTAATACTTCGCTGACGGTACAGTTACACTCTACGGTCAGGAAAACAATTAAACATCCCCTACCTTCTACACAACTGGTGTCGTTGCGTTTGGCTAGCGTGTCTGCCGCAGGCTTCCTTTTGTCGAGCGAGGAGAAATCAGACGGGTGTTTTGTTCGTAAATGGCGAAGCATGTTTGTCGTGTGGCCAAAATACAGTACCGTCTTCATACAGAGAAGACACAGCACTCTTCTGTCATCCTCTGCTTGGAAAAATGACCAAACTATACTTCGCCTTCGAGCCGCCATAATCATTAGTCTACTTTGAAAACTGGCTGAAGAATGGACGCCTTTTTCTCGATGCTATCCTTCTTTGAGTGAGACTCTCGCGCATGCGCACAGCCGTAACTGAACTGATGACTACATTCACCGGAAAAATATGTTTTTACCTTAAATTGTAATATATATATATAATTTTTTTTTTTTACTGTTTCTTGGTCAATTTTAAATCCACAAAGCCAACTAAACTAAAGCAAGCCCCCGTTCCACCATGTTCACCCTCAGGTGTTGTTGGGGATGTTTTCAGCCAATTCAGGGTGATTTTGAGTCTAAATTTGGGCGACGAATCATATTTTACACCAGCTTGGGGAAAATGCGTTTAAATTGTCAAAACTAAAAATGCTGTAGAAATTAGATCAATATTTTGCTTAAATCTCTACCTCAGCTTTAATCATAGCTACTGATTTTGGGAAAAAAGATGTTTTCAATATGAATACTTGGTGTGGCTTGGGTTGTTTTTACCTTTTCTCAAGTTTTGGACAAGTCAAACATTAGTAACAACATTGTCGTTGATGGATTTTTAGTTTTTATGTAGCACCAGATTTAATTATTGTTCTCCCTCATTTATTGTTCGTGCCCCATTGACTTCCATTATAACCACTGTTTTGATCGCAAACTCATGACACTGAATAATTCTGCATTCTTGATTGTTGCTGGTCATTCCTGACTATCCATTTAAAGGCTCAGGAAATCTTTGCAGGTCAAATATTCAGACACTGAACTTTTCAGTTTTTTATGAGCCAAAAAGATATACAGATATACATAGAAAGTAAGGCTTGAAATATCTTGGTAATACGTGTGATAATGAGGCATACTATAATGGGTTTCACTTTCAAAAATGTTGAACTTTGTAACATAAATTTTTTTGGGGATGCTACTAAATGTAAACACTTAACATAGTTGTTAATTCGAGACTGATCAGATATGAGTTATAACAACTTGCTCTTTATGGTGAAATGAGTTTTTCAACAGTTGCTGTGCAAAGTAGAAAAAAATGTTGCATGTTAACAGACTGATGAAGTTTGGTGGTAAAAAATTATAAAAAACAACAACATTTATTATTAAATGTATAACATTTACTTAACCATTCACCCATTCATGCTTTCTTCAAACTAGTATAGCAATAAAAATATAATTCATGAAATTCTGTGCATTTTACTCAGTCCCATGTCCAATAACCCGGAGATAAGGTTATAAGTCGCTCAGGGTTTATTACAGCAAATGATGTCTAGTGTCCAGCATAAGATCTCCTCAGTGCTATAAGGCTCACAATATGAACCTGGAAGGAAGAAAAAAAAACAGCAAAAGCTTATAATACCCACCACTCCAATAAAATATAAAATTCAAAGGCCCCACAAACACACTACATTGATATCACATAAAATAAGGAAAGCACAGACACATATATTGTGAGTCTTCCCACATTTTTTTTTTTTTGTTAAATTAAATAAGCAAATAAACAACGAAAGTCACTTTCCAAACAGTGATGCATCTCCAGTGTTCTGTTTAAAATGAGAGCATGGGTATACAATCTTAAGCATGTAGTCTCAGCAAAGTGAGCTAAAACAGTAGAGCTAGTTTGGCAGGGCTCTGTGGTTGTGGTTGGGGTCTATATCCTGAACCTTGACCTCCACAGACTCCCAGTCTCCAGTGCGATTAGACCGTTTGATGGCATCCACAACTGTCTGTACGTACAGTCCATCCTCAAACGAGGCTGCCATTGCAACTGGATGTCGTGCCCAAGAGCGCCTGTCCTCTTGCGCCTGAAAAGAGAGTCTGAGCTGAGTCACCATACCATCCAGTCCCCTAACCGAGGGTCCGGCACCTCCTCTCCCATCACTTAAAAGAAGTTCCTCGGTGAGCGTGTTGCTCCGCTGGCCAAACAGCTCTGTTCCTCGAGCCACGAGTCGCCCGGATGACCCTACAAGCATGATCTCGTGCAAATCTGTGCCGGGTAGATTGAAATTTAAAGTCACGCTGCAAACAAGGCCACCACTCATCAGCAGCTGGAAGCAAGCGTAATCATCCGCTGTAACGGAGCGAATGCCACCCGAAGTACCACCCTGACGTACAAAAGTCCGGAGAATCCCATGCACTCGCATCGTCCGCCGTCCCGTCAAGTGGCTCAGGAGGTCAATGATGCAGGAGCCCACTGTATGCAGACCGCCTCCACCCATCAGCTCCTCCCATGCCCATCCATACGACTGGCTGAGCAGGGAGCCTCCATATACACGAGCTTCACACACCTTGACATGAAAGTTAATGTGAATTATAGAAATAAATACACATTTCTATCTTGTGACTGGCTCGCAATGTGGCCCACTCCATCACAGTGAGAAACAGTGTTGCTCTAGCTACTGACTAACTAACTAGTTAGTTCTTTCAAAAGGGAACTTTGTTACTTACACTAAAAAGTAATTTGTAACTCTTAAAAGTGACTACTTTACAGAACACGTTTGGATAAATACTAATTCAGATCAGCGGAAACAGAAAATAAATAGACGCAAAACCTTTTGAATAAATAACTGAAAACAGCCCGATTAAAATTTGAGAATATTTGTGGTGCAACATTTTCCCAAACACACACTACACATGATATATAAAGCAAGTGTTCTGAAATAGAACACGTGTTTTATTAACTATTGTCTTCTGAACTAATCAATTTTTTGTTAAACTAAGAAAACTGAGCAGACGATTTGACAATTGAGACGAGATGCATGATGAGCATTAGAACAGTGATTTTAAATTTGCAAAAAAAACAGGTGTGAGTGAATGTGTGTGTTGCCCTGCAATGGACTCGCTTGAAGTGCGCGGGCACAAGCGGACCCCCGTGACCCTGAACGGGACTAGCAGGTTCAAATGAGACATCCCTCAGACTGTCCTTTCACCTCCCGGTTTCCAGGATTCCATTACACAAGTATTATGTTTTTTGAGAAATGTATCATGGGCTTCCAAATGTCAACACAATACACTTCAGATTTGACACAAACTTTATTTTAATGCCATTTATTGCATTTTTGAGCCTAACGCCATCTTTAGGCAGGGAGCATCAATATTTCCACGATCCAGACGAACAGCACCTTGTTGAGAAGATTTGTGTGTCAATCTCAATTTGAAAACAGTGGAACCAATCAGACGACGTGTTTTCTTCTTCTACTGTTCTTCAGATGGCATTCAAAGATCCCACAGCTTGTTTTCTTCATCTCGAAGTCGATTGACGTTCAGCATTTAATGTACACGGTAACAGAGTAACGCAGCTGACAGTAATGGGAACAAGTTAACTATTAAAAAGATTTGATTAGTTAGAGTATTGACAACATTACGGTAGTGCTTTACTGCCCAACACTGGTGTCACTACTATTGAATTAGACTCACCTGCGATTGAACACTTCTTCATTTGAATGTTGTGATCTTAAGTGGGGCTTTTGTCCTAAGGCTATAATTGGGGCTTGAATGAATTAACTATTTTTTTGTGTGTGCAAATGAACAAATATTTTTCGCAGTCAAAAGGCAGATGTTGAGGGGTGTACTCATTTATGGTGAGCACTGTATTATTTAGGTCAAACATACGGCCTAAATATACGGAGATATGGAGAGAGAGAGGTGGGAGTTCACTGTGAATAGGATTACAAACGGAGCATTTTAATTGATACAACATTTTTAATAATAATTGCTTTGCTAATAAATAGTTTTTAACCAAGTATTTATCCTTCCGTGTCTCCGCCTCGCAGCAGTGTTTTAATATGACGGGTTATTTTTTCTCGCGGAAGAATAGGCACAGTGAACAGCACGGGCACCGTCCGTCTTTATGCATCTCTGTCTTCGGTTTCCCCGTTAAATGACGATGATTTGTTCTGCAGGAGGCAAAACCGGTAACAACATCCTCGCCATTGTGCTGCTAAAAGTGGAAACGTTCCGAGGCTGAAGTCTCAGTACGAAGCTAAAGCTAACTCTTGTCTTAAACCAGAGGCAGATTTTGGGTGGAAAACAAAACAGTAAATCATTAAATTCAGTAGAAATGTTTTATTTATGCTATGTTTATTTAAAACTGCAGTGCAATGTTACTTAATTCCTTAAAAACCATTACAATAGAGTTATTCCATCTAAGCCACTGTTTAGTTTTTTGTAGTTAAACTGGGAGCTCAGTGTGAAGAGTTTCAATATGAAGTGAAAGGGTGGCTCCTGACTTCTAAAGCACTTCACAACTGTAAAAAAAATTTTTTTTTGTGGAAACATCAAAATGTTTCACTTATCCTTTAGTGAAAAAAATGAACTAATAATAGAAATATTTAAAATTTAAGATGAATTATTGATTATTCTACATGATTTGTCTTGTCTGGTCCCCAGAAGCTCCCGCAAACTCAAATGATTTTGACATCCCTGATGCAGACGCTTTAAAAAACATACCTGTAAGGTCCCACAATAACCCTCTCCAAGCAGGCGTTTCATCTGAACAAATGCAGGCAGGAAACGCAGAGAATTTCCCATGATGCTCATAAGCTGTGGGTAGTATCTTGCTGCTGTCACCATCTTACAGGCATCGGTTAGTGTAGCTGCCTGCTCACTGATCACATTTTTACCTATACCTACACACAAGTATACACCAGAGAACACAATGAGCACATAGCTTCCATCAAAACAAGTTCTTTGCTAAAAACATTTCCACTTATCAGCAAATCCGACAACTGCTAAGGGGTTCATGCGCCAATGCCTACTGTGATCTGGACCAAGGAACAAAGTAAACGGTACCACAGTAAACAATCCAGTGGAGGCCAGGAAGGAACTCAACCCAATCCCTCGAGACAAAACGAACAATCAAGATGAGAATTCCATGAGGATGAATCTCACCTAGAGCTTTTACAGCAATCTGCCTCGTGTGGGGAGGTGGGGTCAGTATGCAAACAAGATGAACCTCCGGATGTAGCAGCACATCATCCGTCTGACTCGTGGAAAAGGGAATCTCCAACTCTCTGGCCAGAGATTCTGCTTCCTCTGGAGTTTGACCCCAGACCGCCTGAACCGGGAAGCCTTCCCTCTGGAGCAAAGGCACTAGGGCACGCACCATCTGCCCTGTCCCAAACACACCAACGCCTGGCAGCATTATTGTAAGGGTGAACACTTGAGACTCATTTCACACCTTGATAGTAATCCCACGAATGCCCAGCCTGTGGAAAGAGAGAAAAGTCTCAAGCACAGCCTTTGCAATGTATCCTGTGCCCACTGATGATAATGAGTCTATCTGTGGTACATTCCGAAATTGTTTGAAAAGGCAATTGTCCATAGACCTCTGGGATTGTGACAAGATGAGGAAGAGTGCAGAAAAATTCAGCTGCTTTGATGGCCTCCACTATACATGAATGGCAGAAATTCATAAACCCAGGACTCTTCTTAGGACCCCGATCTCCTTGATCCATTTACGCCCACTGCTCTGTAGGTTTGTTTTCACGCTGGAATTCCTGATCCGTTCCCAGTGTATTTACATACAGATACAGAGAGTATTACCTACCACCCCCATGACCCTTTATAGGCTCAGTAGAAACAAATAGAAAGGTGAACAGCGAGTAAAGCACAGTCTTGAAGCCTTAAAGTGCAAGGAGCTCCGCCTGTTTTGAGCCTCTTCTGCCCCAGATAATTTTCATAGCTTTCTCGAGTAAAATGCCTGCTCCCAAAAATCATCGTTTTGACACATCAGTTGTTAAACCATTGCTCAAAGACAGAGGTTAGCTCCGATTTTGTAGTACACTTTTGGTCCGATCTAGAGTTCGGTTGTTGCTTTCTCAACTTCCCAAACATACTGAACCAAAAGGAAAAACACACTTGAGTTCGAATGAATCCTAACAAATAGATCCTAACAGAAATTTTTGTGCCTTTCTTCATCTTTCACCTAAACTAAAAAGCATTTCAGAAGGTTTATAAAATTTCACCACCACGGTCATATGGACTTTTTTCAAAAGGCAGGAGGGGTCACAATTTTTCATTTTTTAAATAAAAAGATAAGAGGTTTAAAAGGTGGTTAAAGGACATTGTTTGAAACGGGATAAAACATATTGCACACTAGGGATGCCGCAGTTTGGAGCGTCATTTGAAGAACTCTTGTATGTATTATTAGTTAGTTACTCATGTGAAAAAGCAGTTGAAGAAACGCACGTCCAAGAGCAAATATCCAATAAATGAAATACTCCATTGGGCAAATATCCAATCAGTAAGCGCCAAAGTTAGAGGAGGGCGGGACTTTGCATGTTTCACAGAGTCAGGGAAGGAATAGCTTTCCTGTGGCTCGGTTGAATGAACATTGCTCTAACAACGCAAAGGTTGTGGGTTCAAATCCCAGGAGATGCAGACCTGACCAAAAAAAATTAGTTCATTCTTTCAAATCTAAGTAGCTTTGGAGAAAAGCGTAAATGTAATGTAATAGTAAGCAATATTGAAGAGACAGCGGCTTTGCTGACGAGTACAACAAAGATGGAAAAAGAATGGTTAACAAAACAAGAACTTTTCTGCGCCATCTTCAGACAGCTGTTCCTGGTTTCAGGACCCCTGGTGTCTGTAACTTTTGCCTGCCTTAAATCCCTCTCTCCCTGTGCTTGGGCACAATTGTTTACCGTATTATTTTAATTTAAAGTGAAACGTTTTGTAGATGTGTCTTGATGTTTGATTTAGCACAATTCTACTGAACGGCCTTTATGTATATGTTCATGCGAAACATACAAAAAAAAAAAAAAAGATTACAATTTGCCATCGGAATCGAACTGAAAACTGTGGTTAAAAACAGTTTCATCCCTATTGCTCACAATAGAAATGCTACATGTAAACAGATGATCTTAGAGTAAGAAAAATGGTAACACTGTGTTGTTCCGAGTTAATATTAGCCTCAAGGCCACTTCAGTCTATCAGTATCAATAGACAGCAATGATAAGGTGCAGTTTGACCCTTGTGTTATCATCAGGCGGCTCGAGTGACAGCTGTCAGAGAGAAACCATGACTTTTGGAAGTTAGCAGCTGTTTGGTAACTGCATTTGCATCTCCGAGGCTCTGCACCTGCCGGGCGAATGCAAATGAGGAGCTTGTTTGCATTTCCTCTCTGCGTCGACGTAAACACAACGTACTTCCTTTTCACGTTTATTTCCATTAAAACATTTACTCGTGTTTAGGTGAACGACTACTTGATATTTAGTGTCAACTGTTCGGATTTTAATGTAGAAAGGACTTTGAAACAAGTTTGAACAAATTTTATAGGTTCCCCAAAATTAGCATCATGTCCTCGCGCTAGCCCCAATGACGGGCGAATGGGGTTTTCGTTAAATGTTCCTTATTTTTTAGTCAAAATAAAATGATAAAACCAATAGTAAATCGAATTGGGTTTTTTATATGAACATTTAACGTAGTTAACGAGTTCTGCTTGGTCGCGTTCGGTTGCTCCTCTTCCTAGAATGTTCTGAGTCCCTGCTAATTCAGTGAGATGTTTTCTAAGTCGATTTTACTTACCAGAATGCGATGGCCCCTGTCCTGGGGTGGCGAGAGCGACGGTGGACAGTGGATCTCCGTCCCTTTGAGATCAGAACCCAACCACCACGCCACTGTTAATCAGGACTCTGCTCTTTCATGCCATCCCAAAAGTATCACGAAAACACACCGAACGCTTCAAACATCACGGCTATTAAATGTAGGCAACATTCTTACTCTGTATTAAAATCACGGCAGGCTTTTCACCTGAAATCGCGCAGCGCTGGAGCTGTTGGGCTGGTTCACTACAAAAGCGAGACTGTCGTTGTACTGCGCATGCGTAGATTGTCGCGATGTTTCTGCCACTCCCATATGTATACAAGGGTATTTGATTCCCCCACTCTACGGTCCACAGACTCCACTCCTTGCAGACTACAAGCCTAAACACACCAAGAATGCACATTTCTGTATATCTACATATTGCATAAATGGGTGTACCCCACTACATCTGTCAGAAAATTTGAGATACTATACTACAAAATACTACAAACGCGACCCATTGATTTGCAAAGGTTTGTTAATTTCAACACACACAAAAAATTGTACACCCCAATTGCAGTTATTTCATTCGGTCAGCAATGGCTCCCCATGGAAGAGAAATGACACGAAATCTGGGAAAGGAAATACTTTCTTTAGGCAAGGGCTACAAGATCAGCAAAGCTTTGCATATCATTCAAAATACTGTTGCAAAAGTGATGTAATCATTTAAGAAAGATGGAAGTTCAGCCATCTTACAGAGACTTCCAGGACATCGACCGAAGTGAACAGCTTGACAGGAGTGTCTTCTGATGAGAAAGTTGAAGAAAATCACCTGCAAGTTTACTGCAGTTAGCTAAAGCAGTAGAAAACCAAACAGAAGCGATGGCGAAAAGTGCAGAAGAATGACTCGCATGGGTATTGTCCATGATGAAAGCCTCTCCTAAATCCCAGTTCAAAAAAAGCACATCCAGAATTTTCTAGAGCCCATGCTGAAGAAGATGAAGACTTCTGGGACTCTATACTCTGAAGTGATGAGATAAAGATAACCCTCTCTGGAACTAATCGTTTTAAAAGCACCCAGAAAGAAAAATGGCTGGTGCCAACAGTGAAACGTGGTGGTGGGGGTGTCCTGATGTGGGGCTGCATACTCCTCCGGGTACAGCTCACCCCAAAAAACATGCTAAACAGGTTAATTGAATAATCTTAACTCCCCTTAGGTGTGAATGTGTGAGTGAATGTGTGTGTTGCTGTCCAAGGTGGACCCCTGCCTCTCGCCTGGACCCCAAAGGAAATAAGTGGGCAGGAAAATGAATGAACATAAGAAACAGGTTTTAATTAAGGAAGTGTGTAGGATGCGCCTCCGAAGAACCAGAACTTGGATTAAGACACAGCTTTAGTTTTCTCCAGGAGTCTATAAATATAAAATAAATAATTAAAATAAATAAGTAAAATAAATAATTACAATATACTAAAAATAAACAATTATTACAAAAACCCCTAAAAGGGGTTTAATTATTTAGTTAGTAACTTTTGAGACTGTCGTCACGATACAATTTGTGGTGGTGGGGGGGCTTTTATGCCTTTTTATTTTGAACAGACAGGACAGTATATAGACAGGGAGAGAAGTGGGTAGAGAGGGGGGAAAGAATGGCAATGATGCCATCCTCCACTACCACGCATACATTTCTGGCGCACCGTCCTCTTTACCAAAGGGCCGGACGACACGATGGTGTCACTACTCCTGCTTTATAGGTTTTAATGGTTTGATTATCAAAAAAAGTTTGATTCCCTTATTTCAAAAATGGTAGCTCTTAAGTTAAAGTCAAAAGGACGACTCAAATAAAATGTGTGCAAAAATAGCCTGTGTCAACTTTCAGTTTTATGACATGTATAAATTCTGAAACATATTTACAAACAAAAAAAAAATCCATTGAGTAAATGAACTATCAAATTCCTTTAACGGTACAGTTGGTTTGCGTGATTTTTAGAGTATGGATTCGATACAAAACAAATAGATAACTATATACATAAACGTTTGCACCAAAACGTATTAGACAGAAAAAAACGTAAAAACGATTTTAACGTTTTTATTAACTAAACGAACACAAGCCCTCGAGGGTTACCATTAAGCTTGCCTCTGCGCATGCGCGTTCACCGAGCTGTGTTTGAAACCAAAACAGGAAGTCGTAAGTATTGTGGGACGTGTAGTTCCGCTCGTAGGCCGCTGGTCCGATAACAGCACACGAAGGAACCAAACAAAACAAATAGAAGGAAAACTTGAAAAAGACCGCAGCAGCAGCGCGTCATCTTCAACACCACCATGCCCGGGTTCACTTGCTGCGTGCCTGGGTGCTACAACAATTCACACCGCGACCGCCATCTACGCTTCTACACCTTCCCGAAGGATCCCGCTCAGCGCGAGATATGGCTGAAGAACATTTCGCGGGCCGGGGTGAGCGGCTGCTTCAGCACCTTCCAGCCCACCACCGGACACAGGGTTTGCAGTGTGCACTTCCCCGGTGGCAGGAAGACCTACACCATCCGCGTCCCGACCCTTTTCCCTCTCCGTGGGGTTAATGAGAGACGAAACCGACGCGGCAGGACCAGAAAGGTTTCCGCCGCCGTGCCAATAATCTCCGGGGTCGTTTCCACGATAAACGAGTCCGCGCCCGTGGAGGAAGAGGAGGACGTGGTGAATTCGTCCGTGGTGCAGATCGGGACCAACGGCCAGTACATCAATCCCGTGGACCTCACCTCCTCCTCGGCGGAGGGTTCCTGCATCGCGGTGGTGGTCACGGGCTCCGGTGAAGGGGATGCGACCGCGTTTTCCGAGATTGATTTCATGGTGAGCGGGGCGGATCATTCGTATTCGCTCACCACCGGCACGACACCCACGGAACTGCTTCGGAAGCTGAACGAGCAGCGGGACATCATCGCTCTGATGGAGATCAAGATGAAGGAGATGAAGAACACCATCCGGCAGCTGCGGGTGAGCGAGGCCCGCCTTCAAGAGGAGCTACGGGAACGGGATCGGTTACTTTCCTCCAACACCAAGAGGAAACTATGACGAGCTCCGAGCAGAAGCCACGGACTTGAGCCGCGGAGCACCGGCGGTGCTTCTGAAGGACATGGCGATAATGGAGCCTCAACGTAGATCAGGTGCTCCAGGACTCAGACCCGCTAGATAAAGAGCCCTGCAGACCGAGAAGACTTCATTTTTGTATTTATCGACACGCGCGTCTGTGTTTGTGTGGTGAATGCTGCAGCATCTGCATCCCGACACCTGCCATCACCATGCTTAACGCAGAGAGAGAGAGAAAGAGAGAGACTGACTGCTACTTATGAGAATGTTCTAAAAAGCTTTGTTAGGTTTTCCTTCATTGTTTAATTATTCTCTGGCACAGCTGAACTGTTTCATGCAGGTAGACAAGGTGTTGAAGTAAACGGCTTTACAATCTTGGTTTGAGACTTGCCTTTTCTCGTATGGTTTGTTTGCAAATGTAGAATGCGTTTATGTTTTTACACCCAATTTCGATCTACCTCAGCTTTAATCGAGACAAAAAAGTTTGTGCTGTTTAAAACAGTTCTCTGCGGAGATCTTGACCGAGACTATCGAGACAGAGATCAGAAAGTACCAAGACCATAAACAATTACTTTTGCCTTGTCAGTGAGAAATTAAATGTGTTGCGGATTGGGTATTTTTTGAAGGAAGGTGCGAGAAATAGTCTATATTTTGTAATTGATCAAAGCGCTTGCAGCTTGGTTTTTGTTGTTGGGTTAAAATCACCAGGACCAGAGACAGCTGAGACAGAGACAATACCGAAATCACAGAGAGCAGAGACTGTGACAAGACTGAGACTATAAAAAAGTTTGTCTAGAGATCAGTCTCAAGCACTACAGCACTACCACGGTGTCACTGAATTGGGGGGGGGGGGGGTAAAAAAAAGCATTTTCAAAAATGATTTTGACCTCTGATACAACAACATTGGCGTTGGGGGATTTGAAGTTTTTGCATAGCACCAGATTTGATTTTAAATTGTACAACCTTTTTTGATCGCAATGCCATGACACCAAATAGTGGTCATTCCAGAGATTTTTAACCTTGTCCACCATTTAGAACCATTTAACCTTGAGATAAGCCTGTACAATAAAACCTGTTTCTGGTAAATGGTGTACAACAGCAAGTATCATACACATCAAAAAGTTTAAGTTCTCCATCTATTGTCAACTTTAATTGTCCAATTAATTGTCCATTGTCTCGTGTGCTTTTCATATTGTACTAATTTACTATTGTTCAGCTGTTGCATTTAGGTTCATAATAAATTAAGTTAGAAATCCGATGAATTTACAGAACAAACTCTTTCTCCCTCACGCACACTATAGCTTCCTATTCCACTCAGAAAATAATGGTTGATCTGAGATTTCACCTCTTCCCAACAGGAATGACCAGTAATAATCAAGAATGCAGGATTATTTGGTTAGCATTGTCGTCAAAAAAGGTTGTTATAATGGAAGTCAATGGAGCATGAACAATAAAAGAGGGAGAAAAAAAATGAAAATCTGGTAGTTTGGTAGTTTTGAGTTATATGTATGGGGGAAAATGGATCTGATTTTTACAGCAGTTTAATTCAATTGCTGTAAACAGCCACAAACAAAATGAAAGAGAAGTGAACATAATGAGTTTTTTTTTTAACTATTTCTAAGCATTCTCTTGAAATGTGTGTAAGAATAAGATTTGTTACCAAAAAAAACATTCACTTTGATGAAACAGAAAAGCCAAACGTAGACTCAAAATCACACCGAAGTGCTTGAAAACAGCCCCAACATCAGATAAGGGTTAAAAAAAAGAAGTGGCTTGACTCTCTTTCATAAAGGTTGGAACATAAAATGTGATCTGGGAGCCTCATTTTACACATTAAAAAAACACTGATCAGAATAAATTTTACTCGCATCACAAATTGTAACGCAACATCTTAAGTCAACCTCATTTCTTTCCTCACTTCATGCCTCTTCACGTGTACCTCCCGTCCCCTTCCTTCCTCCAGCTTCTCCTGCTCTACCTCCTTCAGTCGCTCCAGTATCTAATTCTGCATCTCCTCCTCAATCTATCTCCGGTCTGAAAAAATATTGCTGCATGACATGGTTCTTGGCATAGGATTCTCAGTTTCTGAATTATCTACAATTCATTTGTAATTTATGTTGTTTCCACACACAAACATATTGGTGGTGTTTTTAGTTGCTGCCTTTTAACACACAAACAACAGAAAAATGGCAAATTTAAACAACCAAAAAGCATATCTTTGACATTTACTATACGCTTTTTTTTAACCGTTCTCTAAAAATAATTTTTGTGACAATAACCGTTAATTCTGCTGGTTATAACGAACAGTGTCAGTTTCACAAAAAAGATTTGAAAAGCAAAAGTTTTATTTCTCTGAGTGACTTAAAGAAGTCTCGTTTTAAATTTCTGATTTATTAATGTAGAGCATTAAAATCTCTGCAGCAAAAGGGGCTCAAACCAAACAAATATCCAGAATGTTTGCAGTGGCTCAACTCTGTTGTGTTGAACGGCACGTAGTGTTTTAAGTGGGCTGGTACTCATTGGTATTGTAAAAATATCTTCCGAACAGATGTACTTTGGGAGGACATGCCTCTGCTCTCTTTAAAAAGGCTAAGCGCAAACGGCTGATTCTGCCCCTCAGACGATCGATTCATTTATTGGTTGCGCCAATAATCTTGGGCAACACTTGGCCTAAACGTCAACAAGTCAAGACTATTTGTCACTGTGCAAGAGACGTTACCTGCGTTTCAATCAATCTGTTTTTATGCATATTTTGGAATATTGCAGGAAGAACCCTGGATGGAAATGTTTTGAAGAACATTTTGAAAATGCGCATAAAAAAAACGACAAGGAAAGTCATTTACAGAATAAATCCCAATGCGCTTTTCTGTCTCAACTGTGGGACGATGGGGTGGCATTAATTAACTAACCAACGACTGGGGGTGTAAAAATAGATACAGTGGTGCAGGTCTAAATAATTTTATAAAAATGGGGCTCCCGGGTTTAGGGAAAAACACCTGACCCGCGCATCACTACCTCCCAGAACCGTCTCAAGAGGCTGCGTTCCCAAAGAGCAGTCTCCCGTCTCCAAAGGATGAACATTACATTTTGAAAACAAACAGAACCCTCCCATCGCAGAATGCAGACTTCAGCTGGTTATATTTTTATTCCATAAAAACAATATACAAATGTCAGAGATAACATACCTCCATTTAAGTGACCAGAAACACCATTTCTAAGTATAAAAAAAGGATCAACGAAAATCCTTCAGTTTGTTAGAGTCGTAATCTTTTGATGTCCTCACTGCGGAAATCTACCCTCAGCGCCAGGACCATTCGAACCTCAGCAGGGGTCAGACGCCAAGTCAAGGGACCAGAGTTTGGCCCCCAATAATCCAGAATCTCAGACACCTGTAGAATGTCAAAAACCAAATACATCAATGAAGGTTCAAACATCATGACTTCACATCTGCACAGATGGATGGAAATAAAAATAAGCTGTATTTTAAACAAGTAGTGCGGCAACAACTACCAATGCTCAGTCACCCTTTGACTTTAACATGGTTCTAGGAACTATTAGAGGCATTCGATCTTAGATGGCGCTATAACTGAGAGGGTATCTTTTAGATGTGTTAAGAGTTGGTAAATTCTGGACCAATCAGACATTGTATGGCTGAGTTATAATACCGTCCTCTTTATGGTGAAATGTCAACTTGAGGGTCACCATGGGCATATAGTTTGACTCACCTCAAGATTAAACTGATGAGAGTTTTGAGGTCAACAGTCTCTAGGAGGAGTTTGTTAAAGTACATTGTTGATTGTATGGCTGAGATATAACAACTTCGTGCTTCATTGCGAAATTTAGCTGACCGCCAAGAACAAACCGTTCCACAAAAAAAAAAAAAACTTTGCAATTTAACATAACATGTAGAGTCATTTAGATAAGACTACCAGAAATTCAGGGTGAACAAAAACATTTCTAGGAGAAGTTTGTAAAAGTATGAGGCCTGAAATCTACAAGACAATTAAAAACAACTCACTTCCTGTCGCTTTTGGAAACTTGCTCCATTTTTGTAAGTCTTGGTCCCTGGGTCATAATTATTGGCACCTCTGGTTAAAATGTGTTCTTTAGCTTGTAAAAAAAAATCTGTTTTGTTCCAAATAATAAAAGAGGAAATAGAAAATAAAAGAGAATATTCAAACTTCAAGTGGAATTAAAAAAAAAGTTAAATTGAAAAAAAAAAAAACATCCCACATTAACAGATTTTACATTAAATCATGGGAGCCACAATTATTAGCACCCTAATACTGTCTACAACCCTCTTTTCCCAACAAAACAGCAGCTAATCTTCTCTGGTAATGTTTCACAAGAACACAGAAAGAGGAATCTTCGTCTCAAAATCCTCCAGTGACTCCGGACTCCTATCCTCAATGAGGTTGAGGTCTGGGGACTGAGATGGCCATGGGAGGAGCTTGATTCTGTGTGTGGTGAACCGTTTCTGTGTAGCCACATGTTTTAGGTCATTATCTTGCTGAAAGATCCAGTAAAGACCCATCTTCATGCACCCTAACAAGGTTCCAGGGCCTCTGAGAGAAAAACAGCCCCACAGCATCACAGATCCTCCCCCATACTGTACAGTGGACGAGGTACTTTTCTAATCTTTTGTGTTCCACCCACTTAAAGTATTTGTTGCCAAAAAGCTCCATCTTGTCCACATCTGACCAAAGAACATGGTCCCAGTTGAAGTCACTTAGCAAACTCCAAACGTTTGCGTTTCTTACTGAGAATTTTTTTTCCCTTGCAGCCTCCCAAAGAGCTTTTTGGCGTGTAGACGGCATCAGGTGGTGTTGTTTTGGAGACTTTGTGAACACGAGATGCTTCATTTCCTCCAGTTCTTTAACAGTGAGCTTCGGAGAATGTTTTTTTTTCTTATCTTCCTCCTCAAGGTGCGTGATGCGCCCTCATCCAGGCTTGTTTACCACTGTTCCAGTGTTTTTAAACTGATCCCTCCCACAGTAGACACGGGCGGGTGCAGGCGGGGGGCGCAGACTTGTGAAAGTCGACACACATCTGCTTTACTTGAACGGTGTGTTCCTTTGTCTTTTCCATGTTGAAAAGTGGATAAGAGAAATGGCCTCTGTGACACGTCATTATTAAACCCCAGGGAAACAGGAAGTGATAAATTACTATGAAATGTTCCTAGATACTCACAGCAACTTTGCGAACTACTGTAGAAACGACAGAAATACTTCCATTACACTAATTTTCTAGGAATATCCAAAAATTGTGGAACAGGTTATTTTCTGAAAAAATATTATTTGTTAGTCAGGGATTTTTATTTCCCCTTGAAATTCTCGTTATATTTTTGTACAATTTTCAGTGTGACAATATGCTTCGGCAACAAAATTTATTTAAGGCTTTTAACACATCTTAACCAGGGGTGCCAATAATTAAGAAGGGTACTGTATGTGACAAGAACATTGGCCAAAACAAAACCGCAAAATATGTAAACCGACAAATATTAGCGCCACCTGGGGGTCATGTGGTTTAGTGCCACAAATTGGCCAGAGAGAGGTGATAGTGCCCGAGGTGACCGAGCCCTAAAGCTTGCAGCTTTAATTTAACAACTAAAATGCCACATACCCTCTCTAAATTCAGAATGGTTGCCATCTGTGTGAGTCGGGCAAATTTATCCCGGATGGTCCAGGAAGTGACGGAGGAGAGATACGCAACCAAAGCGCGAAGCTCCTTATCGAACTGCAATCCACCGAGCTGCAACCAGAAACAGAGCTGTCAAAATACCTTAAAACACCGTTTTTTTGTCACCGCATTATATCTCACCCTGCTGAAAATGCATTTGAACACCGTCTTCTCCATCTCCATTGCGATAAGGCTGGTCATCAGGCTGGTTAGTGTATCATAAATGACCGGAGACAGGCCCACCTACACAAGAGAGCTTTTAGGGTTCATATTCACAAGTTGAGGTTACAGGGGGCTGAGATCACGAAGGTGCAGGAGTTTAGGTATTTGGGGTCAACAGTCCAGTGCGACGGGGAGTGTGGAAAAGAGGTGAAGAGGCGAGTGCAGGCAGGTTGGAGTGGGTGGAGAAAAGTGTGAGGAGTGTTGTGTGACAGAAGAGTGTCAGCAAGAATCAGAGGAAAGATGTACAGAACAGTAGTGAGTAGGGCTGGGTATCGAGTTCGGTACTTTTTTAAGCCCCGGTCAGCTGTGAAATAGATAAGCCAGCTGTGAAAAGTGTCACAAACATCCTGAAAAAATAAAACCAAAGTTTCTCTGTGATTATGTGTTATGCAATCTTGTTAAAATCTATATCTTTTAATAAAAGTATTGAAAAAAAGTCTCGTTTGGAACCGGTATCGAATTTAGGTTATCTGTATCGAACATTTTTGAACGATACCCAGCCCTAGTAGTGAGAGCAGCTATGATGTATGGGTTGGAGACTGTAGCAGTGAGGAAGAGACAAGAGACAGAGATGGAAGTAGCAGAGATGAGGATGTTGAGGTTCAGTTTAGGAGTGACGAGGATGGACAAGATTAGGAACGAGCACATCAGAGGGACAGCTCAGGTTGGTTGTTTTGGAGACAAAGTCAGAGAGGCCAGGTTGAGATGGTTTGGACATGTGCAGAGGAGGGATAGTGGTTATATTGGTAGAAGGATGTTGGAGATGGAGATGCCAGGCAAGAGGTCAAGAGGAAGGCCAAAGACGAGATATATGGATGTGCTGAAAGAGGACATGAAGGTAGTTGGTGCAAGAGTAGAGGATACTGAGGACAGAGTTTGGTGGAAACAGATGATTTGCTGTGGCGACCCCTGAACTGGGAACAGCCGAACGTAAAAGAAGAAGATTCATAAGTGTGTATGTAGAGCCAGTTCTAAAAGTGTACCTTAAACTCAGCCATCAGCTGCTCCAACTGGACAATGAGCTGCTGAACCCAGGGATCGTTGGCTTCATACTCACTGAATTCCTCCTTAAAACAGCAAGGCATAACATGAACAAAATCCTAAAAGAAACACCGTTAGGACTGAAGATGCCAGTATTTGAACCTCTTCTATATTGTGTGAGACAGACAGGAAGCTGCTGATCCATGGTTTGACTTGGGGTCTGATGGAAGTGTTATTCAGCTCCTGAAGTCCCTCCTGAACAAAAGAAAAGCATGGATGGTGGTCTGGTGTCTGACAGATATTTCTGTGTTTGAGATGGAATCTGGAAAAACATGTCTTGTATTACTGTACATTTTAACGCGGAGGTCGCTGCTTTGAATATTATTAAAGGGGTCATGACACATTGAGCCTTTTAGTGGCTTTCAAGAGTAGACTGAATCAAAAATTGAACCATGGATGTTCCAGAACAACAACAAAAAAACAAGATTGTTTCTTTCAAAAACAGTTTTTTTTTTAACGCCATTGACGAATTTGACAATTCCCTCCCCCCGGAGAAACAAACAAACGCCTTCTCTCGTGATATCTGGAAACAAATGTGCACGAGAGGGAAACACGGCAACATACAAATGTGTAGTATTCAAAAAACAAAGTGGGTTTACCAAATTCAGACCCTAATAAGAATCTAGAAAATGTTTGATATGCCTTGAGTAATTACATATTCAAGGACACTCACCTTTTGAGTATATTTGGCGCAACCAACAGACACTGTAACGATAACTGATAAGGACACTGAACACATTTACATTTTCGAAAAAGGTTTAATTCCCGGTAGGGGTAGATTATATTTTTTAAATTGTTCATTTTATCATTTTGCTTCAAGGTTTTTACTCACAAAATAAAACAAGAGGTTATTCATTGATACTTATGTTAAAGTGCGTTACATGGAAGAATCATCCAACATCTAGACACCACTGAACACGGTCACAACTTGTTTAACAAAAAGGAATTTCAATTATTCATTTACTTATTTCTACCTGGAAACGTGAGGCTTTATTTAGCCGAAAACTGTCTCTCAAAGCATCTCACTCCAGTCAGTGCAGCGCAGACACTTCAGATCAGTTATATCTGAGCGTTTCCTCAACACGCCATTACAGCGTCTGTCAATGTTGCTTTAATGAAACGTTTATGGCTCAGTATTAAAGTTGCTCGTAATTAATCCCTCGAATCTCCCCCGTGGTAATATTCACACACACATGTTGAATGTTTGTGACACTTGTTGCAACAGTGTAGGTCGCTGGGGGTTAACAAGGAAAGGGTGTAAGAAGAGTATGACGTTCAATAAAGAAAAAACAAGTTTGCTCTGGTTGTCACTGTAGCCTCTTTAATATCTATTCACACCAATATTCGCTAAACCCGCAAATACGACACTCACATCTACGGTGACGGTTAGACCGTGACTTTGCATACGCGGCATGAATATGCAAATCAGTAAGTAACAGGGGAGGAGTTACGAAGTTTTCGAACAAAAAAAAAAAATCTCAAAAATCCGCCCATTTCCGGAATAAGGCTGGGCTAGAAAATGAAGAGATTGTACGATACAATTAGACCAATGTGAATAAAATATTATTAAAATTAAAATGCCCCCATTAACATTTTTAATAGCTATTTGTACAGCTCTGTAACAGTGCAGGCATCTAACTTTATGATGAAAAAGATTTTCAAGATTTTCAAAAAAGATTAGTTTTAAAAGTAAATTATTGCAAGTCTAAAAAAAGATGTTTTTGCATTGAAACTGTATACTGTGTATCTCGATATAAAGTGAATCGTTTATCCCTGAAAAATGTGCAGTTGGCACTGACCTGAAGGAGGTCTTTAAACTTGCTGGAGGTGCTGACCAAATCAGACAGACAGCTGTCTATCTTAGCCTTAGCTTGATCAGAACCCGCGGCCTGACTGAACAGCTTGGTGCAATCACTCTGAGGGAGAGAAAAAAAGCTGCTAAAGACCAAACAAATCTAATCCTGTGACAAAACCACACAGTGAAGAGATTCCGAACACAATAAAGAACAACTGTTGAGCTGAAATAACACTTCATCCTCACAACATCTCACCCACCTCAAGATTCTTCTTAAGAGTGCTGATATTCTCACTGCAGACCTCCACATTGTTCAGAGTCACCTGACAAATGAACACACAATGCAGTGTGCATTTAGGAATAGAAAATGGTACAAAAAAAGAAAGAACTAGCAACATCAATCAAGTGCTGGCTGGTCTAGAGAAGAAAAGAATTAGAGGTGCTTCTCCAATCAGGATTCTCAGCTGATTGGTCGAAGTTTTTGGCAATCTGTGATCACGATCACAGACTCATCTGAAGCCATCTAAGCTGCATTTTCATTCAAACATTTTAACAATAAATTATAAATACTAAAATGAAGAGATTCACACTAGGAAATTTAATGTAAAGTGCCATTTTAAAGGGGTCGTATTATGCAATTTTTAAAGCATTTCTAATAAATATTTAAGCCCTCTAAACTAACACTGCACCGTTAGTAACTTTCTAAATGCTATATTAACTGTTTTTCACCTCTTTGGAGAGTTTTAGTTGGGAATCATGGGTAATTTAGTGGTTAATGTCCGCAAGTCGCGAATCAAATAGAACGGCATGAAGCTGTTCAAATGAGAATTAAGAGTTTTCTGAGTGTCACACGGGCTGGAAAAGGGACATAAATTAAGTCCAAAGTGCATCTAAGAGTTTTGTGTAAGTCTCTTCACTTCACAAACTAATGAATCCACCATAAACATGTAGCAATAACAAAACGCTTCACGCAGTTTAGTGATCTGTATGCTAACGAGGTTTCATGCTGTTTATGTGAGATAAAGTTAATGAACAAAGCTTGGATCTATTTCATGCAAATATCATAGGGGTTTGAAATCGGGAATGTGTTTATTCTTTCTAATGGTGTTTTGTGACATTATTCACTGATTTCAAGTGTTTTTTTGCAGTGCTGGGTTGGTTAGCATAGCCGCTAATATTGCTGCGCCACTATTTATTAAGCAAAAAGGCTCCCTGTAATGTTGGGTGTGTTACGAAAACTAAGTTGGTGATTGGGACGATGATGTTGTTGATGCCCAAATTGCTCGACATCGCCCAACCCTAGCACCTATTACATTATAATCGACAGAAAACACACTTTCTCTGCATTGTTCTTCAGCGCGGGTGTTCTCACCTCCATGTCATAGGTTCGATCTGCACTAGCGATTTATGTGATTGGTCAGTGGGCGGAGCTAAGAACTATGGGCGTTGCAAGGAATGAAAAGAAAGAATTAGTTAGATAGGCCAGTTTTTTGTGCACAGCAAAAAAAATACATAGATATAATTTAAAATTAACTAATAATTGTAAATTGTCAATAAAATTGATGTATAACTCCAACTCACTACTTGGACTAGACGCTATGATCATATATAACGTTCCTGCAGAATGGAATAACTCACTTTCCAGCTTTTGCCATCACTTTAAAAACAAATACTACGCAATATTACTTTAAGCTCCGACACAGTTTGTTTTTTATCTGTTCTGGATCGATTTCAACAAATATTTAAATTTTACCATTTTTTCCACAAATTCAGGCAGTTATTAAGCTATTTATTAACAATTCACACAAACCTGACAATTGTTCGAACTCTACCTGAGTTTCTCTATCTCTCACTTTCTGTCTTTTTTAATATGTTCAGGTACCACTTTTACCTGGATGCGTGGCTGTACTTTAGGCCTAAATTTCCTCAATATTTTCTATATTAATATTCTTTTGTACTTATTTGTACTTCATGTATACCAAATTTCCCTAAACACATGCATTAAGATGTATCTGGCTGTATTCTGTTCTGATTTTGCTTCAGTGTGAGAACTGCGGCACTGTGGCAGAGTTTGATGATAGTTAGAAAACACTTTTTTTAGACACTAACGCCTACTTAAGGTGTAATCATTTCAATTGATCTCATGTAATCAATTGATTGATTTGTTTGTTGTTTATTTGTGTTATGTAGAAACGGAAATACATTTTTTTTGAGTGAGTTTATTGTTTAGATGGCCATGACATCATTTCCTGTACAGCCTTCCATTGGTCAGGATTAAACCGTTCCAGTATTGAGAGAAGGGGTGTAAAACGGTCTGTATTTATTCTGAGATTGTTAATTGTGGATATAGAATCTAGATTTGTTAAATGTATATTTTATTGTATTCAAATATGAGTGTGTAGAGATGTATATGTTTTGGTAATTGAGCTAATATTAGATTAAATAGCAGATTAAACTATCTTTGCCCTCTCTACTTGTTTTGCCCCAGTTAAGCCTAGTGCAAGACTGTGGTTAAAAAGAGGGCAAAAGCTGGGGTTCAAAAGTCTAGTTTGTTGGCTCAAAAGGTTGTGTTATTGGAAACTTTGTCTTGGAAATCACTCCTTGACTGCCGTGAGTTTAGATATTTGGTTTAGGAAGAAGTTTAATTAATTAGGTTTTTGTTGTTTAGCACATTTTTCTTTTGTTATTTAGCTGAGTATTTAAGGTGCTTTTGTTAATTTGTTTCTTTGGGTTTTCTTTGTTCCTCTATCACGTGGTGCAAAATAACCAAAAGCGGCATTCTCCTTGTTCACGGATTTTCCTTTTTCCTGCCTGGGCTCTCGGAAACCCTATTACGACATTGAGTCTGAGTGCTGTGTTGAGGAAATTGAAAGGTAGAAGACCCTATATTTTAGCAAAGTTTATTTTAAATAGTTAAATATCCTCCGTTGTATAAAAGAAATATGTAAATAATCATTTGTGGGCCAGCATGGCCAGAGATGGTTTTTGTCACAGCCCTGGTTCCCACCCCCAATTAATGTTAATCATTCAAAGCGTTTGATCAACTGCTTTTTATATCTTTCCCATCTTTACCATGGATTGACGTTGATTTACTGAGATAAAGAATTAAAAACCCATAAGAAATCAGTATGCATTCCTCCTCCAACTTGTCCAACAGTGAAGGGAACTCAAAGGCTAAATATGCTAAAAGCTAAAGCAGGAAACACTGGAGCTCAATTCTACGGTGACAGAAATGAAAGATAGACATAAAACACACCAGGTAAGCGCTCTTGGCTTGCTCTTGGCTCTCAATCCCAAGAGTCTGAGTGAGGTTTGTTATCTTTCCATGCTGCAAGCTGCTTTGCATGAGGCTGACGGCGCTGCTGACCCCACGCTGCAAGTCCTGCAGAGCACTGACTGGATAGCCGGCTCGCAGCTTGCAAACCAACACCTCTCTAGAAAACCAGACAGAGATTTAATGAATATGCTCAAAGATTACTCTTTCACTGTGTGTAAAATAAATAATAAGATAATATTATACTTTTTGATTGCTGGTGGAATAATCAATGGCTAGCTTTGTATTCGATGCTCCGTTCCTCGATTAATGAATATAATCTGTACCTGAAGTCTGTCTCCAGAACACTGGTCGCATGATTAATCATTGCACAAACACAATCAGAGCTGCTGCTGGTGAGCGCTCGACTGATGCATTTCTTCACAATGTAGAACACATCGTCCACCATGCTGGAGCTCAGCTGCCCCACTTCAGCGGTGTCCATGGCAACTGCCTATAAACGCACATCAAACATTGTATAAGTTCAGACTAAAAATGTTTTTCTAAAAATTTCTAAACCACATAAAGCTGCAATTTTATCTGTTAATTTGATTTTTTATTCAGAATATGTTCTTGTGTGCATGTTTTTAATATGCAAACCAATCAGAGCTGACGCACCGGGACATTTACTGTTTTCCTTCACGCTGAAAACCTGAACTGTTTTTTTTCCCGTTTGTTTATGTATGCATGTATGTATAGCGGGGAAAATAAGTATTGAACACGTCAACATTTCTCTCAACAAACATATTTCTAATCGAGCTATTGACATGAAATTTTCACCACATGTCGGCATCAACCTTAGTAATGCACACATAGAAAGAAATCCAAACATTTATGTCCATAGATGAAGTTTTCATGTCAATAGCTCGATTAGAAATATGTTTGTTGAGAGAAATGTTGACGTGTTCAATACTTATTTTCCCCGCTGTATGTATGTATGTATGTATAAAGGTGTGAATGTAGCTTGCATGAAAAAGCAAAGACAGTTGCCGAAATCACAAATATATATGTATTAAAAAAAAAAAAAAAAGAAATCGCAATATGATTATTTGGTCCATATTGCACAGGACTAGTTCCTAAGAAACGGTGTGAAATTTAACGTATGCATTCATTTGTCATTCACAAAGGGTATAATACTGCAATACACTACAGATTACTTGTTACTATGTTTAAAAAGTAAAACATAGACCCAGGGCTCTAGACTAACTTTTTGCACTGGTTGCACTGGTGCGCCTAAATTTTTTTCTTAGGTGCACCATCACAAAAGTTAGGTGCACCCAAATTTTCAACAGCATCACATTTAACACCGCATTTTCACAAGTTCACTTTTTTTAGTTATCTATTTTTTTTTATATCACTGTCCATATAGACAATATTGACTTGTAAATGATTTACTAACAACCTGGTCAAAATAAAGTTCTTTATTTGAAGCACAATTCTACAAGAAAGGTAACGAAAACTTACTGAAAAGGTAATTTAAACTGATTTTGGTCCCCAAGAGCAGCAAATGCTTTCTTTGAAGCAGCATTAATTCCTAATTAAACAAATAAAAACGACAATACCATTTACTACCCAGATCAAGAGTTTATAATGCAGCCTATTTATTTATTTTTTCATTTTTAAGTATCAGAATATTATGGTTAATGCAGTAACGAGACGGTAGGCATATTATTGACATAGGCTCCATGACATGACATGGCTTACCTTGGGCATGAGCATGCTCGACCTCACTGTGTTCAATAAAATATTCATCGGTCTTCCTTTCCGCAAGATACGACTGTACACAATGATGCATTCCTTTGTGGCGATATATGTGTCTCCGTCGATCAGGAATTCCATGTACGCACTGTTCGCAATTTGCACAGACGTCTTTTTTTTTTCAATGTATCTGCGATGACTTCTATAAATTGGGTGCGCGCGACATCATTGCTGTACGTCGGGTTTACGTTCAAGCCATTTTTCTTCATAAGAATTATTTCGGACTTGAATTTAGTGAAGGGGAGTTCTTCTTTAGCAATATTGTAGGCAACGTAAAACTTAATTCTCATCTCGGCCTCGTCTGATGATCTGTTTGCAGCTGCCTGCCGCTGAAAGGCAGCGGGGAGAGGGGACACTTGAGCAGTGCATTTATCGCGGCATGTTATGTGTTTTATAGAAAAGTTTATAGTTTCAATTCTAAATGTATTAGAGCCAGTCACAGGGGAGGTTGATGGCTCCGCGTCAGAGCATTGGTTATGATTTTCACGATCAGGCCCTAACTTATCTTTCTTAATGAAAAATCTGTCAATCGTTCTTTTCATCTTCTCTCGTAATCCACGGCTACATCCACTGTTTACCTGATGGACTCACCTCTCTCTGTCTGACTGCATCACATGCATTTTCAAATGTACGTTCACACACATACAGGAATATCTGGACCACGGCCAATCAGAGGGGGGGTGGGGCGGGATACGCTCTTCACTATCTCTGATTGGTTTAGACCACGACATGGGGCTAATGTGTGTCTGTTTTGTGAACAACAGGGAGACTCACGGAGTTTTGTTTTTTTCCCCTCGAACGACGGGTCGCACCGGTGCAACCAAATTGGTCGCACTCTAGAGCCCTGAGACCTTACAATATTACCATCTTAGAATTGTAATGGATTACACGACTCTTACGTTATTTTCACCAAAATGTCTACAGAATTTGAACCTAACATTATAAAATGACAAAAATGTACTGCTGCGAATTTTACTTCCAGTAGAAAGCGATGCGATGTAGCATAACGACTGTGGCCTATCCTGGCTAATAGCAACATTGTTTATAATTGGCAACGTGAAGCTCAAGACAATGCAAGAAAGGGTGAGAGCTACAATCACAAATGATCTAAAGCGGGGTAGAGGTAAAGTGAATATCTGTGAATAGCTCGGTATATTCATATTAGACATTAAACTCATTTTCCTCATCTGGTGGCGCACATGTATGTGACAAACATTACATTTTTCGTTATTTCGGGGATCATGACATCAGCGTCAACAAAAGAGCTTTATGGTTGGAAATGATGAAATATCTGCTGCTAACACACCGGAGATCTGCGGTAATAACGGAGACTGCAACGGACGTTTGCTAATAAAGTTAGCAGCTTATTTTGGCTCGAGTTTAAGCTAGTTATGAATTCATCTCAAATTCAAATTGTATTTATTCAATGTAAACAAAGACCAGGTTTGACTTGCTTTTGAAAGAATATCAAGGTGGTGAATATACATACATATATATACATATATATATATATACACACACATATAAATATATATATATATTGCATAAGTCTTGTAGATCATATATATATATATATATATATATATATGCAACAATTTATTTTTTGATGAAAAGCATTTTGATGTCACAATGTGAAATGTAGCATTAATTAGTGAAATAAAATGAAATACACCTTTTTCAATATTTAAAGAGTTAAATGAACTTAATTTAAACCATTTTTAATCAATTAAATCTTAATGAACATACCTTTATGTTTTAGGGACAAAATTGTAGACTAAAACGTAACTAAAACTATTACATTTTTAAATGACTAAAATGTGACTAAAGCTAAAACAATTTTCGTCAAAAAGACTTGAGACTAAAACGCAGATGGCTACCAAAAACAACACTGCTCCAGAGGACCGTTAAATGGAGCCGTGGCGCCCTCTGCTGTTTGGAAAGCAGCCCAAGGCGCTGTATTTGTAAAAATGGCACAAATCTTCAGAGGTTTTTTTTTGTGTTAAAATTCAGTAGAGCAAACTAAATAGAAAAACGTGTAGAATTTGTAAATGTAGGTAACATTTGTCATTGGCTTCAGTTTGTTTGCGAGTCGTGTTTTCCTCTACAAAACACATTGTATTTGTTTGCGAATTTGCCTCAAAATGTGCTCCATACGTGCACACAGTTTAACGAAGTTCAAAAATCTTCGCAATTTAACCTCCCTCAATACTTAAGATTAGATTAGTTTGAAGGTGAACAGATAAATCTCTAGGAGGATTTTGGTAAAGTACAACATGAGCAAAAGTGGCCATTTTTAGAGGTTTTCGATAACCGCGATCCATATTAATTAAATTGAAGTCTTGGTACCCTACAGGTGTGCAGTACTTTGTGTAACATAAGCAGAAATCTGTTAGGTGGCGATATAGAGTCATTTTTCCACACCCACTTTTCAAACCACAATCAGACTTTTGCCAGTTCTGACGTGTGTGAAATTCGGTGACTTTTTGAACATATTTAAACCCTCAAAAAAGCATGGAAAGCCACAAAACATTAAGACTCTGAGCAATTCTGGTTCAACAGCCCTAAATAACACAGAAAAGAAACAGCACCGTTAACTGTCACGCGTCACACCTTGTTGACGGACTCCCTCATGTAATACTCCTCCATGGGGATGTAATAGCCAATGAGCTCCTGCATAGCACGGCTCAGCTGGCAATTCTTCAGTAACTGCTCCAAACTCTGTTGATGCTCTAAAAAAACAACAAGCATCAAGTGAATATCACAGCAAAAATTTAGTATTTCTGAATAAATTAAACATTCTGCAAAGGAAATACCCTTGAAAGGAGAAAAAAATCTAATGGTAAATGGCAGAACAAACTTACTTTGTACAACTGCTTCATCTGCCATTGCATCTGCAACCTCGAAATCAGCCACTATTCTCCTCCGCAAGAAGCGGAAATACAGCTCAGCTCTTGAATTCATTAAAGTTACTTCACAAAGGACAGGATCCAGGTCCCTGGAGTTGATTGCAAACAAAATATAGCAGATCAATCACAATATCGTCCCTAAAAAAGGATCTATATGGATCGAACCTGGGCTCCAGCTTATCCGTCGACATGCCCCTCATCATGCTGCTCTGGACGACTTGAAACTATTGAGGGAAAATTGTGTTTATTTTATGAAACAAGTTTATATAAACAAGTACTTTGGTAAAACAACCATCTGTTTATAGGAATAACATTTTATATTCATTCATTTTCCAACCCCCTTATTCCCTTTTTGGGGTCACAGGGGTCTGCCGGTGCCTTTCTCCAGCACACATTGGGCGAGAGGTCGCCAGTCCATTCACACCTAAGGGGAATTTAGATTTATTCAATTAACCTCACCGCATTTTTTTGGGATTCTGGGGGAAAACGGAGTACCCGGAGGAAACCCACGCAAGCACAGGGAGAACATGCAAACTCCTTCCAGGAAAGTCACCGGCAAACCTTGAACTGTAAACAATCTAACTGGAAGGTCACAGTGCCGCCCACATTTTATAATGATTAACAATTTTACTTGTCCATTTATAATGTTAATAATGAAAAGAATAATACAGTGGTACCCCGAGATACGAATGCTTCGAGTTACGAAATGTTCGAGAAACGAAAGGTCTTGGAGGAAAGTTTTTGCTTCGAGATCCGAAGAAAAATTTGAGATACGAACATTTACAAGCTGTTATGCTGTATTTTCTGCTTGCTTGTATGACGTCACGCTGCGCTTCTGGGTTCTTGTGCTCCTATCTCCCAGTGCAAAAAGGGTCTGATACGCTTCTAAACACTTCAACAACACAGCGAAACATTATTTATAGATTACCAATAATGTACTACAACAAATGTTAGAGTCAAGGCGTCATAAAATAAATAACGTTTATAACGTGGAAAGTGCTGCTCTGTAGCGCAACTTAGAGAAACCATGTGACGCGCTCTCAGAAGCACTCTCTCCATCTGTCTGCGCTTGTGTTTGAAACCGTGTTGGTGTTCGTAATTCGTGAAATATCTTGAGAAAGTTAACTTTCATACGTTGTGCCGTAATGTTTTCTGCATCCGTTTCTCTTCCTCTGACCCATCGCTTCACTCAAGGTAAGGTTCCAAATTTGTGTACATATTACGGGTTTTACTTGTGTTTTATTATCATTTATTATATTAACAATGTGTAGATTTAAGGATTGAAGAAACATTACTTGATATTTCTCTGGTTTTCCATTTGTTTATCATCTTATTCTGTTGTTTCTGAGAGCCGTTGTACAGATTAGGTGTTTTAGATTTTGTTAGGTGGTGATGTTCCAAAAAATGGGAAGAGACTCAAGTGCAAGAGATTGGGTTTAATTGAACAAAAAAAATAAAAATAAATAAAAAATAATGAAACTAATTAAATTTCCAAACAATCCACAGGTCCCACGGCCGGAATAGTCCAAAGGAATATAATAATTATAAATACAAAAAGATTCACTGGCACAGGGCTGTAAGTTCTTTGATCTTGAGGAGAGAGTGTTGGAGATGAACCCAACAGAATCCGGAACCACCGAGAGCACCCAAAAAATACGCTGGGCAGGACCGGGCTACACTGGAGAAATAAAAAAAAAAAAAAACAGAGAAACCGCTAAAGGAAAACCTATAGACGGGAACAGAGGAACAGCGGACCGACAGACACAGAAGTAACTAACGGACTGACACGAAGTAGTTGAAATGAAGCGATTAAATAGGAAGGAAGATTAAGTCATAATGATGAGCAGGTGCGCTAATTAAAGGGAAGTGCATGGAAGGCAGAGAGAGAGAGAGAGAGAGAGAGAGAGAGAGAGAGAGAGAGAGAGAGAGAGAAAAGCAGACAAGGAGTAACACATTTAACCCTTGCTTCGAGATACGAATTGTTCTAGATCCGAAGGTCACCCTGGAACGGATTAATTTCATATCTCAAGGTACCAGTGTATATCAAATCAATTCCTATTGAGATTTCACTAACAAACTATAATGTTCCCCATGTCACAACGAGTAAAAAAAAAAAAATTTCCATGTTTCTATAATTTTCCTAAGATGAGATAGATATATGTCAAATTGGTTGCTATGGTAACTAAAGTATTGTGACTCGCCAGTACCAAACATCTACGCAAGATCTTATACAATGGTAGCCAATGAGATTCAATGCATTTCAATGGCCCATTAGAAATGGGTGAGACACATTTTGTATTGATTTCCAATGTGACGTCGCAAGGCCTTTCTGGCCCCTGGCTCTCCACTCCCCCATTGACAGATAAAGGTGTAAGTTGCTGAAACTTTGATCATTTTACATCCAAAACCTTTTTACATTTAAATCAAGCGAAACATTATGATTACCAATAACAAAAGTTAGGGTTATAAAGTAACGTTTATAAAGTGGAAACTGCTGTTCTGTAGCGCAAGTTAGAGAAGAAACTCTAGATGAAAAAACTGTGTCTTCCCTTTAACTTTCGTTTCCAAACAGCAGTGTCCACTTTATAAACATTTATTTATTTTTACTTAGGTGAACTTTAGATTTTTGTTGTAAAATTTGCAATAAAATAATATTGACATTTACAATTGACAATTGTCCTTTTTGTACAATTTCAGGTTTGTTTAGGAATAGTTATGTTATGTAATCTAAAAACATTTGAATCTTGGGTTATACTAAAAAATGATATCAAGCAATGCCCCCCAAAACGGTTTTAAAATTATTTATTACAGCAAAATAGGAAAGTAGTAAAAACGGTTAAAGAGGCTCAGCCTTCTAAGGGTTAAACACAATAAAAATATGTTCAACCAACTTAATTCTGAAAATAATTTCAGATTTACCATTCATTCTGCCTGTAGCACAATCAAAACACACCTTATTGTGGTACTCTCTTTGTTTGATGAATTTGTCCACTATTTTCTGAGCTTGTGTGTCACACTCTTTCTGTAGGTGCGCGAGAAGTGTGTGCAGTCGTCCAGGTCCATAGTACGTTTCCACTATAGGCTGATGGGTTTCAACAATGCGCGCAATGCCTAAAAGATAAAGACAATATTAACTTAATCTCTACCTTTAATTAAAACACATGTTAAATTTGTGTTTACCTTCAAGCAGAAGTGTGAGAGTGTCTGCAAAAATAACTGGTGCTCTTCGATCACCGAGATCAGAGCCCACAGCCAAAAGTAGGTTCTCCTCCGCTTTACTGGCTAACTAAAATAAGGAAAGCTTAACATAAACGCTGCTATTGCTGCTAACCATTCCTCTGAAAATACATACTTGACTGCAAAGGTATTGGGCAAAGCGTGCCAGCCCCTGCTCATGGAGTCCCAGCAAAGGAAGGATCTTGAAAAAGCGCTCGACCTGAGGCAAGTCTCCGGTGGCCACCGCCTCCTCTAGTCGAGCTGTGACCAGCGTCTTCAAATCGCGCTCGGCTTCCTGAAGCAATGCAAGGCTGGCTTCAACTGCGCTACCTGCGTATTGCATCACACAGACGTAGATTCATTTACACTAAATGAAAAAAATCTGCATGCGTCAGGTGTAGTTTGACGTCGACAAAAAGTTAAAACATGGCATTAAATTGTGAATGTATGGAGTGTTTATTTGAGGAACACACGAGGTGTGTTGCACGCTAATCCCTTTCTAGGCCTCCCTGACCAGGTCCATCCTTTTATAGCCCGTGTACCCATCTTCTGTGCAGGAGAATGCTCCATGTCAAAGCCCAAATCATCTCAACATCTCGATGAGTTCACTGTACTCAAATGGCCTCCAATCACCAGATCTCAATCCAGTAGAGCACCTTTGGGATGTGGTGTAACGGGAGATTTGTATCATGATTGTGCAGCCGACAAATCTGCTGCAAGTGTTGATATCATGTCATTGTGGACCAAATTTTCTGAGGAATGCTTCCAGTAATTTGTTGAATCCATGAAGGATTAACGGTTGTGAAGGGGGTTCAACCTAGTACAGTGGTACTAGAGTTGTTCCATTCCGATACCAGTATCGAAAATGCTGCCGATACCACAAAAAAATCTGGCATCGGTATCGGCGAGTATTTGAGTCCACGTACCGATCCGATACCATTTTCATAAACATAACCTAGTTATGCCGGCTAGCTTTGCTTATCGCTGCAAAGCGGAAATCAATTCTTCTTCGCTGCTCAGAATGCAAACACAGGAAGTTGTGTCGTGTTGCCACAAGCAACCACTGTTTAGGGCAGCGAAGAAGTACATACGTGCAAGAAGTATGTCATGGAAGCTTCATTCAAACAAAGAGAAAAGTTTTCAAAAGACAGTCAACGAGCAATAAACATAACCGACAGGATTATCGAGTTTATTGTACTGGATGACCAGTTAATTGAACATTTGGAGCCCCGGTACAGTTTGCCCCCGGAAACAGCGCTTCCTAAATTATATGAGACAGTGCGTGAGCACATTTCATATAAACTAAAGAATGTGCGAATCAGCTTCACTACTCACATCTGGAGCTGTGACTCGAATCCCGCTGTCTTTACTGAGTTTGACAGCACACTGGGTAAACACAGTGATGCCTTTTTGCTCTTGAAAGTGCAGTGCTGCAGGCTAACGAGTTTCATGGCTCGCACGCATCCATAGCTGAATCAATCGAGGGTATGCTTGTGAAGTGGAATATTTCTAAATCCAGTGTTCATGTTATTTTGTGTGACAACGCAAGCAACATGAAAAAAGCCATGAAAAAACAGATTAGCTCCTCCACCTCGTCTGCAGCGGAAGTGATCCCCTCAGTTACAGTTCTAAAACGACACCTTGCTCGGGAGAGCCAGGTGGACACTGGTATAAAAACAATGAAAAACACTCTTCTTGAGGCCGTCAAGAAACGATTCGCAACCATCGAGGAAGAGCCCTTGTATGCAGTTGCCACTCTCTTGTATCAACGTTTCAAAGATAGGGTATGTCTATTACATTTTTTTTTCATGTCCATATTGATTATTGTCATTGCCATATTGAGTATATCTGAAGCACAGCATAAAATAATTTATTTTAAATTATAAAATGCATTAAATGTCAATTAATACAGGGCTAGTAGTATCTACAGCTGTATATACAGATACACACCCAGGTATCGGATCGGTACTCGGTATCGGCCGATACCCTGAGCCCAAGTATCGGGATCGGTATCGGGAGGAGAAAAATGGTATCGGAACAACTCTAAGTGGTACCCCGAGATACGAAATTAATTTGTTCCAAGGTGGCGTTCGTATCTCGAACAATTCGTATCTCGAAGCCAGTTTTACATGTAAAACGCCTAATCCGTGCAACGGCTCTCAGAAACAACAGAATAAAAAGATGAAAAAAAAAGAAAAAAAAAAGTCTTATTACATTGTTAATGTAATAAAAGATAATAAAACAGAATAAAATAATATGTACACAAATTTGAAACCTTACCTTGGGAGTGAAGCGATGTGTTGGAGGAGGTGGAACAGATACAGAAAACATTACGGCACTACATATGAAAGTTAACTTTCTCAAGATATTTCACGAATTACTAACACCAACACGGTTTCAAGCACAAGCGCAGACAGATGGAGAGAGCGCTTCTGAGAACACGTCACAGGGTTTCTCTAAGTTGCGCTACAGAGCAGCACTTTCCACGTTCTTGACTCTAACATTTGTTATAGTACATTATTGGTAATCTATACATAATGTTTTGCTTGATTTAAAACAGATTTAAAATATTTTAAGGTGCATCAGTCCCTTAAAGCACACAATATCTACAAGCGCCAGGACCCAGAAGCGCAGTACGACGTGAGACTTAACAATTAACTTAATTTCGTAACTCGAAACATTTGTATCTCGGGGTACCACTGTACTAGAAAGGTGTACCTTATAAAATAATTTTATTGAAGAAGGAGGAGGAGGAGGAGGAGATGATGATGATGATATTTGGCAGGCGCTTTTATCCAAAGCAACTTACATTTGAACGAATTAACACATTTTTGGCAGTTCTTGCTCTCCCTGGGATTTGAACCCATGACCTTTGCGTTGTTAGCACATTGCTCTACCAACTGAGCCACAGGAAAGATTTGGAAATGTAAGATGACTTGGAATCAATTTTAAAAGAAGCAATATTGATGCATTTTATTAGGAAATTAGCAAGTAATGCATGCAACCAGACTTTTGTCGGGGTACAAATCGTGTGAATTGGACAGCAGCTGCAGCGACTATTTAATTTTGTTACTTTTTAGTCAATCTCATCAGTCTTGGAACATCTTCTTACAAAAGCCACCAAACTGCTTCTACATGGAAGATAACTCTAAATGGACTCACCTTCTCCACCCTGTTTGCTGAGCTCAATCACTGACTGGTCAAGTGAAAGATAGCGATGAATGTGGGCAGCAGCCTGTTCATAGTCCTGGTTACGCAGGGCGGTCTGGACACCATCTGTGCAGAACTTCAGGTCCAAGATGTCATCTGCCCGCTGAATAGCTTGGTACAGTCTTTTCTGAATCAGAACCACAAGTCTTGAGCAGCAATGTTCTGCAATGCACTGGGCTGCAGAGGCTTCTTTCTCACCTTAGTGAGGTCCAACTGCCGGACCTTGCTGCTGACGTTCTCTGCGAGGCTGCATGTGAAGTTGATCATCCCAGAAAGCTGCACAGCATCTCCCTCGATCAGCTGCAAGTTGGGCCTGAGGAACCCAAAAATAGAGTGATGGAAAAAGAACATTTTGCAGCACTTAATAATTTAAACTGCAACAGGAAGAGAAATGTTCACGGAATCCCTCACCCCATTCTCTGTAGAGCAAGCATCTTTGTTTCTATGTTGCTCTGCTGTCCCAAAAGAGCGTCCAACTCCACCTGGACACCTGCCTGTTAGGGAGTTTTTACAATGGTAAAATAATGTTAAGGGTGTAGACCATTGTGTGTGCTGCCATCTTCTGGTGGAATATAAAATGGCTTTTTGTATGAATCTTTTTCAAACTGTGGTCAAAAGTGCTTGTACAGCATTTTTGTAAGTGGCTGTGGGCTGTCCGTATGTAAGGGTTTCGGTTCAAACACACCTCGAGCAACTCCCTGCCTGTGTTTGAACATTGTGAATTATTGAGGAGGTTGAAAAAAGGAGGGAAAAAGTGGAATTTCCCCTGAAACAGAAATCTAAATTCTTGTAGGGAAGGTGGAGATATTAAAAGCAATTGCCTCTGAAGTGCTGGACACAATTCAGCAGAAAAATCCAAGAGACATCATCATTGGCCAAGAAATCACTATGGTCACAAAATACACGTTTTTTTCTGTATTTGTCCATTTGTCATCGAGTAACAGCACAGTCACCTTTAAGAAGAAACTTTCATATTTCTATGATGCTGTGAAATGTATGAAAAAGAAAAACGCTCTAAATCTTTTACAAAGTATGTAAAAACTTGAACTATTCTTGGACTCCTAGACCCAATAACACAAACTTTATTTATTTATTATTTTTTGTATGCTCAGTTTGTGTCTGCATGCACAATATCTCACATGTACTTGCCATTTTGTCTGCATATGCACTGTTTAATTAAATTTAACTTAAAAAGTTATGTGAACAGTGCCATTCTGTAACTTTTAAGCACAAGGGTCAAGGCAGTCTTTAAACGTTTAGCAATCCCAAATACTCTTACCGCTTTGTCAACATAACAACTAGTATTGCCTTTTCTCACCCAAATGATCTCTTTCATAGTATTTTTCCCAACCATATTTGTAGTTTCACTTAGCAAATTCACAGGCATTTTAGTGCCTTATGCATTTTTAAATGTAATTTTCAAGATTGTTTTGATATATGGTATGATTTATATGTCATAACATATGCTAGGAAGACCTCTTTTTAACAAAAATATTTTGTAAAAAAAAAATAAAAAAACTCTTTAAACAGGGACTCCTACCGGCATAAACTAAAATTAACCAAATTCTTTTAGAGGTTTGCTGTAGTTCGGGAGGAGGTGTCGACATAGTGGTCGCCGCAGCCATTTTGTTTATATTCTTAGTTTCCACTAGGAGTCGCGCTTGATTGGTTTAGGGTTAAAGATTCACAGAATACTACAAATAAAAAAGAATAACGAAACAAAAAATGACCTCGATTAGTTTTTGTCAGTAGGAGTTGCTCTGTTTATTATGTGTAACCATGGCAACTGTGGCGTCACGCTACAAATATGGTGAGTGAAATGATGTCTCGTCCTGCTCTATTCTATTTTATTAGTAATAGTTGTTTAATTGTTTTAATAAAGGGACAAAGGTAAACACTGAAAGCCAAAACAATTCAAGAGCGACTCCTATTGGAAACTAAAAATAGAAATAAAATGGCCGCTGCGCTCCGATCCAAACAAAAGTGACACCTCCTCCCGCCGCTATACAGTTAAAAAATGAATAAATGATTTTATTTTGTACTCGACATTCCACCAAACGGTTGCTATTTGTTTGTTCATTCTTTGCAAAATGTATTTTCACTTGATTTCAATAGCAAACATATTTAAGTATTCCAAATGGGCATTGAATCATCTTAAGTAACTTATTTAAACGCTTTAGTAGATTTATAATGAAAAGAAGGGGATTTCTTATTACCAACCCTCTTGCTATTTTGTATACAAGTAACAGGAATGAAATTAACAGCACTGAGTTTCAGCAAAGGATTATCAAATACTGTAGATGCTCGCATATGATTATAGAACCAGGACATTTTGCAAATTAGGACAAATTAGTGGACATGACTACGTATAGATATTTCTTAAGATAAATGTATTTAAAAATAAGCATTGTATACGGATTTATATATCAATACACAAGAAAAGATCTTTAAAAAAAACTAATCGTTATATTTTATTGCGAAGTGTAGCATCAGAGAGTGGAGACAAGCAATAAATACTATTTTTCAGTGCTTTATGTAAATTTTATCAATACTTTCAATGTTCTAGCTTAGAGTAATAGGGTATAGTGCACTTTGCTTAGTAATAAAATATTATGAAGCAATTTAATATTTATTTAAACTAATAAAGTCCCAGGGTCAGTAATGGCACCTATTCGGTGGAATGGTTAGTACATAGTTTCCAAATGTGTAAACCTATTAAGATTTTGCCAAGTGTAGAATATTTATTTCTTCTAAAATCATGTTCGTTTTAAACAATATAACCATTTGAAGCCGACATGCACAATAATGTTAAGTAAATTCATGTCTTTTCACTATAGACATACTATGTAAATATCTTTATACCGCTCTATATTTAGTTTTGTAATAAATAATAACTAAATGCGTGGTGAACACGTTCACAAATTACAGAAATGTAACGCAACGTAATTTAACGTGATATCACAAAATGATAGTTTTGTCAATCTCAAAAAGTATCTTTTCACTGAGTCGAGCTGACAGAAAAAACGTAAACGTTTTCGCTAGAAACATTCACCTCTTCGGCACAGAGCTGCTCGTACACTCGCTCCAGATCCTCCAGCTCAGTCAGAGCCGCTATAGCGTCCGTCTGCACGGCCGAAAGCCCCGCCGTAGCACCGCGACGACGCACCGGAGAAGCTGCTTCATCCATGACAGCCGGACATCCACATCACAAACGGCATCACTTCCGCATGCGTCATACAACGGGACAGAACGACGCTACCGCCATCTGGTGGCAAGATTTGTTTATGCAAATACATATTTTATTGATTTCTCTTTATGCTTTGTCATTAACAAATAAAGAAAGAGTCGGGAATACAAAGCGAGAGAGATGCCCGTCCGTGTACGTTGCCTTCATAATGATTCTGAATTAAAACAAAATACTCGTGTTTTATGTTATATTGTTATTTTTAAAAGTTATAAACCGTAAAACAATTACGGTAAGTTTCTTATAGAAAATTTCTATAGACTACGAGAAAACATCACACCAGGAGAAGTGGCCATTTTGTTTGTATTCTTAGTTTCCACCAGGAATCATGCTTGAACTGTTTTGGGGTTAAATATTTACAAAATAAACAACTACTACTAATAACATAGAATAACAAAACCCCAAACGGATTTGGTTGGTTTTATTGGTAGGAGTCGCTCTATTTAATAGGCATCCAGGGCAACGGTGGCTTCATTTCATGCTTGAACCATTTGTTTTGCGAGAAGATCCAAAGTGGAGCAACATTTTCAGAGATCTGAGATATCACATTTGGTTATAGGAAATGCATTTTGCAAGTTGAAAAATGTTTTCCTGACAATTTTTTCATGATTGAAAAAAAGCATGTAGTGATGCAATACTCCATTAAGATGAAACACTGCAGTGATGTGATGCGACAGAGATGCAGTGATTTGGTCCCTTTCTTAAAAGTATATTTTAGTAAACAAAATCAAAGAAATTTCCTTAAAAATCCTCCATTGATGCTACCTTGTGACTGATGAATTTTATGTTTTCTGTAAATCACACCCAGAGACTCTCTAACGCCTCTGTTCTGGACTTGTGAACACACACAGAATCTGTGGAGAAACAACAGTAACTTAATATTTCTAATTTCAGATCTACAAGTGCAGAAAAGAAAAGAATTCAATTTGTCAGCAGTTTCTACCTCAACAAACAAAAAATCTGTGAAAACCTCATCTCTGTGCTCCATGTTTAAGATGTTTTTATGGTGCATATATTCTTAATTTCTATGTAACATTACTATTTTTTTGCATTTCTCTTTTTTTGTTCACACTTCTCTTGTCTTAGTTATTTTTATTTTTTGTATTGTATGTAATTCTTACTGTCACTGTAAACAAACAAAAAAAACTATTATTCAGCTGTAATACCAGAGTGCCACAGAATGGCACCGAGACTTGTCAAACAGTGCCCTCTATCTTTAGATGATTGGACTCTGATTTATGGAGTTGGGGCGTTTAGAGTAAAGCCGGGTTCAGACTCCATGATTGTCATAGCAGTCGTGTCGCAGATGCTTTCACACTGAAGGACAGTCTGGAGCATCATTCAGTCGTGTTGAATTCACACAGCACGATAGATCGGTGACGGGGGATTTCACACTGCACAACTTTAAACAGAATCACAGACCACTCACAGAATAGCAGAGCTTTGTCTGTGTTCTAAAAGTCAAGAAATGTTTTTAAAACCTGCTTGTACCGGACTGAAGCGCAACATCGAATTATCAAAAATGGAATTGTAAAAAAATTCATATATTGGGTCCAAATCGACAGGAAAAAAAGACCCTACTGAACCGGAACCACTGTTTATATTGCCGTTTATGCCTTTGTACATTTATTTATGTTTTGTGTCTGATACATTTTTAAGATCACTTGTTTTATTGCTTAATTTATTTTCAAATGTTTACGGGTTTATTTTTAATTGTTCTATTTCTTTCTTTCTTTTTTTTTTTTTGTCTTTTTATTTTGAATACATTGTATTAAAACATACTCGCCGGAGTTTGCATGTTCTCCCTGTGCTTGCGTGCGTTTCCTCCGGGTACTCCAGTTTCCCCCACAATCCCAAAAGCATGCGGTTATGTTAACTGAATAATCTAAGTGTACCCCCGCCTCTCGCCCAATGTGTGGTGTGCACTGGCAGACCCCCGTGACCCCGAAAGGGAATAAGCGGGTTTGAAAATGAATGAATGTATTAAAACATGCTCTGCATTTCCGTTTTTGTTGCATTGGCCACATTTCCCTCTGGGATTAATTTCTGTTTTATGTTATGTATGTGTAATTTAAACCAGTATGACGGTCAAGCTTTATTCTGTTTTTATAAAACTCCTTATAAACTCCTTTGTCTGCTTCTTAAAACTTGATGACATCCACAAATACTTGTATTATGTTATGTTATGTTTAGCTGTATGTGTGTGTTAATGTTTACAATAAATGTTTAAAATAAAAATATGTTTTACAATTCACCTATCACACTTCTGGATTGGGACAGAACTTAAGAGAAATGGCCTCTGTGTCACGTCATTATTATACCCCAGGAAAACAGGAAGTGATAAAGTACTAATTAAATGTTCCTATACTGTGATCAATTTTGTAAACTACTGTAAAAATAACAGAAATACTTCAATTACATACATTTTCTAGGTGTTCGGACAAAAACATTTTTGTTAGTGAAGACTTTTTTTCCCCATAAAATTCACTTTATATTTTTCTACAATTTTTTTGAAAGTTGCGTCAGACAGCGAGCAAGCTGTCTGTTCACGTTCAAACACACGACAAATAGATAGAAGCAGTGAAAAAGAGAGAGTGAGCTTTATGTAAGCAGTACTAATCTGTCTTTATTCTCCTCTTCCTTTCGGTTTACCAATGACATAATCCACGTCTGTCAATCAAAACAAGGCTCATCCACTTTCACTGTGTGCTTGCAGTAGAATCCTTTGCTGGAATTAAAACAGTCCTATCGGGATTCCCATCTGCTTGTATATTGTGTGCATGAGAGAGAGAGCAAGGGACGAAGAGAAGCAGAAAGACCACCAGTGCTCTGTAAGCCTTGCAGAACCTTTGTCAAGCAAAGTCAACGTATTCTCTGATTTGATGAAGGCTGCAGCCGGAAATGATCTTTAATCCCACATTTCCCCCCTTTTACTAATCAGATGACATCATTTAATCCCCAGACTCCACATTTGCAGCTCTTTTTCGAGACAAGAATGTGCATGAAAACACTTTAAGAAGGTTTGGATGCTTCTGCTGCTTTGTTGCAGTCTGCACGTGCTCTTTATCCAGAACTCTGGATGCTCTACGGGATGCATCTGCTGCTCTTCATATTGCTCTGCCTCAGTGAGTAAATCTCTATTCTTTAACAATGTAGTTTCTGCATGTTTCACTTTTAGTTTTCATAAAAACTTTGTTTAAATCTAGATGTTATCTTCCACTTTTTAAAAAATGCAATACATTGAAGTGTAATCGCATTTTAATTGCACTTAATGCAAGCTCAGTGAGTGTACCAAACATTTTTTTGCATGTAAATAGTTAGCTACAAATCAATTGAGTGTATGGCCATTAACCTAACTCCAGTCCAGAGTTAAAATATTTCTAATAGTCTGGTTGCATTAGAATTAACCTTGAACTCTCTCAGCAAAAACACAGCAAAAACACAAAACTAGCTGAAAAATGCTTCAATTTAGATAAAAAAAAAATCAACATTTTCTCATTTTTGTCTTAATTTAGTAGCATATGGATAATTTAGCTTATTTTGAGAAAATCTGACCTAAATGGTTATTCTGATCAATTGTTTGCATAAATTCAGAAACTTTGTCAAAGAAACTTTTGATTTTGCCACTAAACTTAAAAAATGGAATCTTAAAACAAGAAATTTTGACTAAACAATTTGTTACTTCAAGAATATTACAAGCGTCTGATTTTAAGAAATCAATGTTAAGTTCTGATAAAAAAAACACTTCTCAGAACAAGAAAAAAAATGCTTACGTTTAGTTAAAATCTTGATCAAGCAAAAAATCTCAAAGTGGGGTTTAAGTAAATTAAAAATTCTTGAAACAGGAATAAAATGCTTGTGATAAGAATTTTTAAACAAAGAAGCTATTTTGGGTTCCTATGTATTTCAAATAAGTTCTTCCTTAACCCAGAAGTCCCCAAAGATTACAAGAGTTACGACACATTATTTGCAAAGTAATTAAAATTAAAAAGTGGGTCGCCTTTTGGTTTCGTTTTTCAGACCCCAAATCAGTGCCATCTAGTGATGAAACCAAGGTATAGAACTTGGAAGTATAACACCTGTGATTTGGGCCGTGTTCTTCAAACTTCTTGAAGACAAAATGCACATTTGTGCTGGAACAGTGCATAAGGTTTAGGAGAGGTTCGCCTGAGGTTTTCATAAAATTTACACAATGTTTTTGCTTTAAGGGGGGGAGGGGGTATTTTGTCTGAACACTTTAGATTTTGTTATAAATATAAAACCTGTAAATTTCAAATTTTTGAGATTTTCACAGGAAAAAGAAGCTGGGGTTGTAAAAAACTGTTTTAAAGGTAATTTATTGGAGCAAATTGTAAAGTAGTAAAAATGCTCGAAAAGGCCCCTAAGGTAATTTTTAAGGGTTAAATTTGTTCAATAAAATTTTGAAAAGCCAAACTTTAAATATTATTTCCTCAGAAATTACACTACTTACACAAGTGGTTTTAATGATTTTTGAAAGTTATCTATAGAGTAAGTGTAGAGTAACTATAGAGTAAGTGTAGAGTAACTGTATAAGCAACGGGCTGAGTGTGAGTGGCGTGCGAGAGTCAAACTCGAGGCGAAGCTCTGAAACCTAGTCCTTATCAGCTAGTCGCATGTGCGCATGTGCCCCGCTCAAGGGCAACTTCCGGGAGAGCTCCACGCCGAATTGGATTTATAATCAGCACAATGGCAGTAGGCGCCTAGGCGGTGTCACGTCGTTCATATTTCTGTACCGTTTATGGTTTAAATAGACAAGTCTGTCAAATTTAAGCGTTATATTAAAAAAATAAAATGAATCAATTTTAAAACAAATTTTAAGCCAGAATCTTGTTTAAAGACTGTATGCTCTATATTGGGTACCAAAAGTAATCAAAACATTCTTGAATGAATTCTGTTTTCCCTAAAATATTAGCAGATATTCCATATTTTAAGACCAAATCGTATTGTTACTGACTTGATTTAAGGAGATACACTTGTTTTATTGTATAAAACATCTTTTAAGACAATTTACCTAGCTCACAAGTTCAGTGCAGTTTTTCTGACAGCTTGTAAACACTTGTTTTGAGGGTTATTTTGTCTATTTTTAACCTCCATCAGCATTTGTTGTCACATATTAAGAAACCTTACCAATTTTAATTTGCTCGCCCCATTGGCAGGTGTTTCTGCTTGATCCAGGAAGCGTTCAGTTAGATTAGATTTTTTTTCTTGTTCTAAGAGTGTTGGGGCTCTGAGTATGCATCGAGCTTACTTACCTCCCACTAAACCACAGGAATTGACCATAGAGTTCTTCGAGTTAAAACTCAAAATAAAAATGTTCTGCACACCATTCAATGGGAACAGACATTCAGAAGGATCACTCTGGTCCATCTGCACACCAGAAATATGGCATAATTTAGTGACACAATAAATTTTATAGATCTGCACACATTTTGCAGCTATAGAACTTTTCTAATCAATGTTGCTTATACTGAACAACCAAGGTGTTTTCTTTGAGTTAAAAACATTTGTAGATGAAACATACACATCTGGAGGCCATTCAACATTCAATCTGTTCTATAGCCAGATTAAACGTGGTTTTGACTCTGGGTCTAATCCGCAGATTAATTCACATGACGTACAGTTTGTCACAATACAGAAATTACAAACAGATCATGTGTAGAGAGGGACAGTACCATGGTGCAGGGGTAATGATGCTCCTTCTGTCAGCAGGTGGCTGGTTTGATTTTGCCTAAAAACGAGCACTTTAGGAAGCTTCTATGTCGAACTTTAAGCTCCTCCCTCCCCCATTCACTAGACCGTTCAACTGTGTAGCCAAGATTACCGGTAATCATAGACAAGCCTGATAACTGGTGCTATAGATGTTACGCAATTACTCCATACTTCACTTGACCATAAAGTTGTATAATGCTACCTGGAACGACATTGGTCACGCTTTTCCTTTATGAAAATATGTAAAAATTTTAAGATTACCAGGCCAAAAACCGTTACATTCGTTTATAATCTGGCCCTTTAAATGATCCTGACTCCTTTCATAATGCAGAAGCTGTCGCCTAATGTGTTGGCCATTACACCCAACAACAGCACAACACCATCGCTTGGCAGACGAAGTAGTGTGTGTAAACAATCAAGTAAAGTTTTGCTACTCAGAGGTCTCTTACACAAACATCGAGGCGTTTTCAGCTCAAAAAAAGGAACATAGGATTACACAAACATGCATGAAACATTCTGAATAAAACCTGAGGCATGGTCTTGATGAGGGAATGATCAGAATGTCCGAAAAGTAGATTTTGCATAATATGGCCCCTTTAAGCCCGTTTATTGTAATCTGAAGTGTTGCTTTTCTCCTAAAACTATAATTGGGATGTACTCATTTTTGCAACATGGGCTTGAATGAATTTGTTAGAAAAATCACTTTTGTTTCTGTGCAAGATTTGTTCGCAATCAAAGGCCCACATTTGTGGGAGTATTTTGTAGTATAGTATTTTACAGAAAATGTTTATTCTGAAAAGTTTTCTCCATTAAATTCAGGTTTCAATGTCAACAAAATGGGCAATGGTATGAAAATCCAGTTTTTAAACATATTTTGTGAGTAGCGGAGTCTTTCTGTTGAAACACCGGAAGATTTCACGTTCTTTCTGCTTAAATTGCACTCTTTTTTTTTCTGCGTCAGGTCTGTGTTCAACTGTTCTGAGTGCAGCAGTGACTCCGCCGTGTGGTGCAGTGTACAGAGGCTTTGCTGAGTGTCTGCTCACTCTGGGTGACAGCGTGGGCTCCAAGACGGATGACCCACAGGACATCACCTCCATCTGCAAGTGAGACCTGTGCTCCTTCAAACACTCCCCTACTGAACGCACCTTTGCATCTCATTACATGTTTGAAATCTTCAGGTCATGGGATACCTTCCAGGTCTGTGTTAGTGGCGTGCTGTCAGGTTGTCGTGGGGATGCGGCCAACATTTGGGAATCTTTGCGAGCTGAGTCCAGGAAAACGGCATTTGGCGGGAATCTATTTGATATTTGTGCCAGCAGGACTGAAGCTGTGACTGCAACTACACCTCTGGTTCCCAACACTGACCAAACTAACCAGGAAACCCTGAAAGGCTGTGGCCAATCTCTCTGCACACAGCTGTTCCTGACGTGGTTCTGTCTCCTCCTACTGCTTGAAATGTGACCACTCAAAAACTAGCCAAAACATGCTTCAGACTGGTCTAGAGGCAGACATTTCCATGCATCCCTACACATGACATTTGACGCGTGGCACCGTTAACTAATTGAATGCCACTGTTGCCTAGAAACAAGATATTCACCGGTAGCAGGGTAATGATTGGTAGTTTTATTCATGGGCTTTCTCCCAAAATCACATGTGATTGGCGAATTTAAACAGTCCTTTGTATATTACCCTGCCTTTTTCTCAGCCTGACTTTGGAAAGACTACCCTGTACAGATAATGGAGGGTTGGGATTTCATTGCTTTCAAGAAATTTGGTGAGATAAATTGAGTAATTGTGTTAACATTTAAAGACACCAACTTGAAGAATAGTTCTCTCGTAAAAAATAGTCATTTCAAATCGTTTTGGAAAAGATCATACTAGTAGACTGCGAGAAGAGAAATCTGAAAAATCTTACATTTAGAATAAAAAATCTTGACTTTGTTATTTTAAGACTTATGTTGTTTAGGTTTGTTTCGAATCAGTTTTTCATTAAATTGTGTGTTTGAATAGAGAAATCTGTCCAATTTTAAGCAGGTTTTTCTTATTTTAAAACACTATTTATTAATATAAAAATAAAGATTTCTTTAGTGCTCAACAAAAGGAAATCAGGTCAAATTTAAACAAAATTTTAAACTACACTAAGTACAAGCATTCTTGAGGTAGTACTGTTGCTTAAAAATTCTACACATTCTTATGCTTTTTAAAGCATAAATCAAACAGGAATTACAGAGTAGTTTGGAACGGCTACCCCCATTGTTTGCCAGCTTAAATATGGGTCAGATGTCACACTTCGACTGCCACTCTCCTACTATTAGACCAGTCCTGACTGGCTCTCTATTGGATGGCACACGACACGTGACTTCATCCGTTCTCGAAGCACAGCGTGGACACCAAATTTTAGGTGTTCTTTCAATGTACAGATTAAAAAAAATGTTCAAAATATTTTGCTGTAGTCTTTTCTCTTAATCTGTAATGTGGTTGACTTCTATAATATGAACGAGTTCCTTGTGATTAAAACAGTGGTCCTAAATATTACAATATACAACTGTTAAATAAATATTTGTACTGGAAACTTTTTAAATTGTTAATACATGTGATTTCGTGGATAATTATTACATATTCACATGTTCATTTCTGCATAGAATAATACTGTTTTGTGATTGTAGTTCATTGAAGACCAGTAGAGGGCGGTGTGGTTATTGAGATTTAACTAGTCAATACATATGGAGTGTCACAGAAGAGAAGAGAACGCACATGTAACGTAGGCTGTGTCCAATCCAGAAGTGTGCATTAAAAAAAAATAAATTTATAAAAATTTTGTATAAACAAATACATGTGAAACAAACATAAGCAAAAAAGAATAAGTTCCTTCGAGGATTAGCTTTTGCAAGGGGTGTTAAAGAGTACATAATTTGTTAAAGAAATTGGCTACAGTAACAGCTTTTTTGTGTGAAAGAGTATTGAGAGATATGGTGAATATTTTAAGTTCATTTACAAAGTAGGGGAAAGAGGGAGGAGTTTTCAGAAATCTACATTTGTGAATGAAATATTTGGCATGTTCCATAAGGTTGTTAACTAAATAATGTTGTGGAGAATCTTTAAGTACACCAAATTGGATTTGTTTGTATTGAACAGGGTTTATACAAGGAATAATATGCGACACTTCCTTATACAACCGGGACCAAAATTGTTTCGAGTAGCAGCAGTCAAAGAAGACATGTTCAGTGGTTTCAATAGAGACTTTACAAAACTCACATGAGTTCTCCCCAAAATCAAATTTGGATTTGAGGAAGTCTTTAGAGGGGTATATCTCATTTATTATTTTGAAATGAAGTTCTTTCATTTTGGGAGTGATAGGAAATGAAAGATAGCTCATTCTCATTTCCTTTATCTCTTTCGGGTTAACATCTTTAAAAATATAATGACGTTTAAGCCTATCTTTTTTAAGTCTGCTGATAAAGATATTTCTAATGTATTTATTATTACACTTGCAGTCTTTAATAGACAAGCCATCCAGAAAGAGAGAAGGAAAAGAAAAAGTGACAGAATAGTTTGAAAGAATCCCTTTGACCAGAAATACCACATTCTTTGGTATGGCGTTGACAACTGTGCAAAATTCCTTGGGATGACACACAAAACCATGTTTTAAACAGAAGTCATTGTAATTAAGTACATTTCCATTTTTGTCCAACATATCCAAAAGAGAACAAATATTGCATTTAGCCCAATTTTCATAGAATAAAGATTTGTTATGGTGCAAAATAAAACGATTATTCCAGATACAGGTATTATGTGGACTAAAATTATGAGAAAAAGCCAATTTCCAACATAGGAGAACCTGTTGATGGAATGCCGATAATTTAAGAGGTACTTTAGACAAATCAAAATCACACTTAATGAAAAATTCAAAGCCACCCAATTTCCCGAATATTGAGGAGGAGACCGCAAACCATAGACTGTTTGAATTACAAAGAAACGATTTTAACCACTGGGTTTTTAGAACGCCATTCATTATTTCTAAATCAATGACATTTAAACCCCCTTCTTCATAACTTCGGACCAAATCATCTTTATTAATATAATGATACTTATTTCTCCAAATAAAGTTAAACATTGCAGTATTACATTCTTTAATTAAATGTGGTGGAATAGCTAAGGAGGAGGCTGGATAAACGAGTCTAGAAAGTAATTCCATCTTAGTTAATAATATTCTACCATAAATTGAGATATCTCTTTGTAACCACATATTGAGAATATTCTTTGCTTTTAAAAGATTGTTTGCAAGATTTTCTTGGATGTTTTGAGTGCTATCTTTGGTAACAGTTATCCCCAGATATTTTACAGATTTTTTGATTGGTATATTACATATAGAGTCTAATTCACTATCATGAATTGCAAGCAATTCACATTTACTTATGTTTAAATATAAGCCTGACGCCTTGGAGAATAAGTTAATTGACTCGACAACTTTGTCAATCTGAAATTGGTCCTTTAAAAATATTACAGTGTCATCAGCTAATTGACTAATACCAATTTGTCTTCCAAACACATTTAATTTATCAAAGTCACTGTTTTTATCTATCAAGATAGCAAGCATTTCTACAGCTATGATGAATAGCAGAGGGGAAATAGGACATCCTTGTCTTATGCCTCGAGAGATATTAAATCTTTGAGATGTTCCAAATGAAAGTGAAATAGAGCTATTGATATCTTTATATAACATTTTTATAAAGGAGATGAATTTACTAGGAAAACCTAACTTTTCTAGAGAGTAAAATATAAAACTATGTTCGATCGTATCAAATGCTTTCCTGAAATCTAAGAAAAGAATATATCCATCGTCCTCAATCAATTCACCATAGTCTATAATATCTAAAATTAATCTGATGTTATTGTGTATTGTTCTTCCCTTTAGGAAACCGGATTGTGATTCACTAATTATTTGATTTAATTCACTTTTAAGTCTATCAGAAAAAATGTGAGTTAGTACTTTATAATCACAGTTAAGTAGAGTGATAGGGCGAAGGTTATCTATTTGTCTTGCATCTTTGCCTGGTTTAGGGATAAGAGTAATTAAACCTTGTTTCATCGTTGAAGATAATGAATTATTTTGGATGCATTCGAGAAAGGTTCGAAATAATATTTCTCTCAAATCTTCCTTAAAGAATTTGTAGAATTCAGAAGTGAGGCCATCGGGGCCTGGAGATTTCCCTGGTCGTAATTTATTTATCGCTTTATCTACTTCTTCTATTTTAATATCAGCTTCAAACAAGTCTCTAGTTTCCTGGCTTAACTTTGGAATGTTAGTTTGTATATTGTTGAAGAAAACATTACAATCAGATATAGAGAATGATGAGCTATATAAAGAACTATAGAATTTAAAGATCTCTGAGGAAATTATTTTGGGGCAAGTAATTATAGTTCCATCCACAGAAAGAGAATTTATAGCATTTTTTTCCTGTCGCCTCTTTTCAAGTCTGCAGAAATAGCTATTACTTTTTTCCCCTTTCTCTATCCATCTTGCTCTAGATCTTATGTATGCTCCTTTAGCTTTTTGAATGTATAAATCATCAATTTTAGATTGTAAAGATAGAATTTGTAACTTCGTCTCATTGTCCATGTCACTCTTATTACATAAATGATTTAATTCTTTGACTAATTCTGATTCCAATTTTGTTCTGGCCTTACACAAGTCTTTACTGAATTGAATAGAAAATTCTCGAATCTTATGTTTTAAATATTCCCATTTACTTGTAAATGATGCAATGTCTTTACGTACTACAATATTTTTAATTAGGGTCTTAACTTGCAAACAGAAATCTTTTTGTTTTAATAAATTAGCATTGAACTTCCAATAACCCCTGTTGTGTAATTCTTTTTTGCCTGAATGAAAGGATATTAAAATGCAACAATGATCTGTTAACGGTGCTGTAGATATTGAGATATCTTTAACAAAATCAGTGAGGCTAGATGAGGTTAACCAATAATCAATTCTTGACTTAGAAATACCATTAGGTTTAAACCAAGAGAATTGCCTAGCATTTGGATTCACAGCTCTCCAAGCATCCACCACATTATTTTCCAAACAAAAGTTGAGAAGGTTACGATTGGAATGAGGAGCATCAAATTTAGGCGGAAAGCGATCTATTGAGTCATCCATAACCATGTTGAAGTCTCCTCCTAAAATAATGTTATCAGTTGGATATGCAGTTTTCAACTCAATCAGAGAATTTGAAATTTCCAGAAGTAACTTGTTGTTTAGAGAAGAATTGTTATAACCATACACATTGAAAAGAATAAAGAAAACATCATTGATGTTCAGAACAACTGAAGCCCAGTGTCCGATTGAGTCAGTCTTTACCTTTATAACTTTGCCAGGCATGTTGTTAAATAGTATTGCCACCCCTGCAGACCGCGTAGAAGCGTGACTAAAAATTATTCTGTCTCCCCATTGACTTGTCCAGAACTTTGCATCATCAGGGTTGGAGTGTGTTTCTTGCAATAAGACACAGTGTGAGTTTTTACTTTTGCAGAAGAGAAAAAAGGCTTTTCTTTTAACAGAATTACGGAGCCCCCTTGCATTTAAAGAGATAAAGGAAAACGAGGATTTCACTGAGAACATTTAAAGAACAACAAGAAATTAAATAAATAAAAATAATGAAATAACTGTAAACAAAAGAATTCAGACAGATACCTTGGATGTGCTCAATAAAACACGAACAGAGCACTGTAACTGCATCCCGCTCAAAAGCAAAAATATAGTCAGATATCCCATTTGCAACTTTGGTCAACAAAGAAGGCGAAAACGAAAAGTTCTTGAAATCATCCATCCTTGACGATCCGGGTGCCTTCTATGTAACCATAGGGACCGCGATAGTATGCTTTCATTCCTGCAGCTCGTGCTTCACTAATCTTCGGCCATAGTGCAGCGCGGGCTTCTCTGTCTCCCTTGGACAAATCTTCGGCAAACTTGATTCCCCTGACTTTACACACATCCGACACTTTTGTTGATCGCCAGAATTCATCTCGATATTTCCGCATGCAAAATTGGACGATCACCTGCCTGGGTTTCTCCTTCATTTTGGGACCAATGCGATGCACTGTATCCACGACGTCTTCAATCTTATGCTGCAGGTGAGGAGCAATTATGGCTAACAGCGAGACGACTTCTCTTCGGATGTCTTCACCTGCTGACTCCTTCATTCCGATTATTCTGAGGTTCCATCGGCGTTTGTAGCGCTCGAGCTCCGACGTGCGGTTTATTAGATCTTCATGCGTAGTGCTAACAGAGGTGAGTTGTTTGTCCATCAAGTTTATTTTGGTTTTGCAGTCTTTTATTTCCGCAGCATTAAATTCCACAGATTTTGTCAGGCTAACGATCATTATGCTGTTCTCAGTAATCTTGCGCTCGATGCTGCTTAGCTTACCATCTTGTTGGTCGAATCTGTCAATTAAAGTTTCCATGAGAGCTGCATTGGAAACCTCAGGACTCTCGGCACTCTTTATCTTTTTAGACAAAGTTTTGGATGGGGTATTTTGCAGGGAGGATGGTTCTTTGCGTTTCTCTTTGTTGTTGCTGTCGACTTCCATAGCGTATTCATGCGCCACAAGATCAACCGAAGTTTTTCTAGCAACGATTCGTTCTCCCGGAATAACAATTTTCGGATGACTAGAGGCTTTCTTTGCTGACATTGTCAGTATATCTACTAATATACGATGAATGGGATAATCTAACGTTGATAATAAAGATAAAGTTCAAAATTTGCTGGAGAGCTGAGAGAATCACATGTGCTTAGCCCGCCATCTTGTCGCCTCCCAACGTTAATTCGCCAAGACCGTCTCATTTCGGCAAAACTCGAAGGGTCTTTAAAATGCACCCTTGAAATGTGTCCTACTTTCACCTGAATTCCGAGGATGCATCGCGACCATCCTTCGTGGCCTCAGAAATCCCACAATGCTTTGCAGTGGGTTTTTTTTTTATTAGAACCAACACAAAAAACTCGAAATTGTATTTACATGCAAGTAACACGTTTTTTAAACAGTATATTCAAGCTTTAAATGGTGGTAGTATTGGTGGATGTCTTTATGTTTTAAGAAGCAGACGAAAGAGTTTATAAACAGAATGAAGCTAGAACAACATACTGGTTTAAATTACACACAACATAAAATATAAAAAGGTGGCACGGTGGCGCAGTGGGTAGCACTGTGGCCTTCCAGTTAGAAGGTTGTCAGTTTGAGGCTCACTTCCCAGAATCCTAGAAAAAAGACTAAGTAAGAAAAGCAGTGTTGCAGTGTTGGTTTTAATAAGCTTTGCTAACGGTCTGCGGTTTCCTAGCTTAACAGTTTTCAAAATATCCAGGGACGGGAGGGTCTTAGTTTTGTTTATTTGTTGATGAGGCACGTCCCCGTGAGAGGGGTGCATTTCACAGCAGGGGGACATTAGCCAGTCTTTTCAGAGTATTCAGTTGTACAGGTCTCAATTATCTCTCCTCGTCAAAATTCGTGATTTTTCATAAAAAATTTTATACTATTCTTGATTTAAATTTTTTTCTTTTTTTGCTGTGATTTTTTTCCCACTCTCCCCTATTCGCTCATTCGACAAGCACCTATTTCACCAGTTTTTCTTTATTGACCAGAAAGACATTTATGCAGAAAACCATTTCAATGTACAATGAATGCATTTAATACCTTTGTTTAAAACCTTATTTGATACAGCAATGAACTGAATGTCCTGAATTGTTTCAAGAAAACAAGCAACTGTCTTGATGAAAGATAAAAAAATGTGAAATTATGAAAAAGTAAAGATACATTCAGGTGTGGAAAAATCCAATGCAGAAAGAAAGCAGAAATGTAGAATAGTTATTGGGTCTAATTACTTTTATGCATCTAATATATTGCAAGCTTTAAAGTCGAGTGCTCTGAGACCTCCAGTCAAGTCTGAGACCCCCAGGCTCCTACTATAAGGAATCTTTGATTTTCACTGTACTTCATTTTTATATATATATATTTTTTGCTTTTTGCAATAAAAAAACACAATTTACTACTTAGAATTGCTTTTATACAAATTCAGGCTTGTTGATGAGATTATTGTGTAAATTTAATGGAAAAATATTTGAAAAAAAAAATTATGAGAGCATATTGTAAAGTAGTACAAACACTCAAAAAGCCCCAGACTTCAAAGGGTTAAATGGTTATATCCCTGGGTCAATTTTTTCTGTCGCTTACACAGGAAGGAAGGTAGGGAGGAAGGCACAAAAAACACAAAGAAAATAAGGATGCAAAGAAATGAATGAAGGAATAAAGAAATAGTTAAGGAAGGAAGAAAGATACACAGAAAGAAGAGAGGGAGAGGGTGAATGAAAGGAAGAAGCAATTAAGGACAAAAGAAAAAAAGATACAAAGAAAAGAGAGTGAAATAAAGGAAGAAAGATGCAAAGAAAGGAATGAAGGAAGGAAGAAAGAAAGATACAAAGAAGAGAGTGAAAGAAAGAAGCAATTAAGGAGGAAAGAAAGAAAAAGATACAAAGAAAAGAGGGAGGAAAAAAGATGCAAAAAAGGAATGAAGGAAGAAAGAAAGATGCAAACAAAGACAGGAATAAAATAGGAGAAAGAAGGAAAAATTAAAAGACCAGAGAGGAAGGGAGGAAGAAAGAAAGAAGCAAAGTAAGGAAGAAAAAGAAATGAAGTGATGAAGGCAAAAGAGACACAAAAACACCAAGGAAAGAAAAGAAAAACACAAAGAAAGGAAAAAATATAGGAAATGGAAGAAAATTACATAATGAAAAGAAGGAAGGAAGAAGAAAGGCACAAGCAAAAGAAAGAAAAAAAGAAAGGAAGATGCAATGAAAGAAAAAGAACTGAAGTGCTAGAGAGAAGAGAAAGATGCAAACAAAAGGAAGGAAGAAGGAAAGATGCAAACAAAGAAAGGAATAAAAGAAAAAAGATGCAAAGAAAGAAACAGAAATAAGACACAAGATAGAAAGCCGCAAAAAAAATTCAAAGAAAGAAAAATATTGCTGGACGGGAAAAAGAAAGACAGAAACAAAGAGGTGGAAACAGAAAGCTGCTAAGAAAATTTTCAAAGAAAAAAAGAAAGAAATATTTCTGTGTAGGTCAACAGAGGCAAAGGTAAGCACAAAAAGCAGTCAAAAAAGAAACATGTAAAATAGAAAAAAATAAAGAAAGAATACTGAGCAGAGATCTAAATCTGTGGAACATATGATCTCAAGCCTTAGATCCTCTAGAAAAACACTGGGAGGAAATGCTGCAGACAAGATTTAAAAAAGCAGCTCAGAGACTCAAAGAAAAGAAGACAATGTTTATGATGAAGGAGAAGAAGAGAGATGTGATGCACAGTGATACGGATAATAAGAGGAGATAAACAAGGCAAACAGACAACATGAAGCAAAACTGTTTGAACAAAAGGACAGAAGTAAATCAGAGAGGATGAAACTACCAGAGATTTATTTCATAAAAAAAGAAAGAAATGGAAACAGATTGAGTTCAGAAACAGAGATGCTTAGCCCAGAGGTAGATTGTGAGAAATGATAGCCGCCACCCCAGTGCATTGCTGTATCTCACAGTGCTGCTTGTGACAACAGAAAAATCAAAGTACACTCACTCAAACACTCAAAGACAGCCCAGCAAACACACAGGCCTACACGGTAAACTAGCCGGGTCCGTGGGATCTCGTCCAGAGGACTCGGACAGACTGACAACCTTTGTATTCAAAGCCTCTTCTAGAGCTGTATGATCAGAAAGACCGTGTGCAGCCTTTAACTCAGCCGAGTGGATTTCTTCCCTTCTGCATTAAATAACTGTCCTTAAATAGAATAGAACACCTTTTCCCCCAATAAATATTGGCAGTATTTACAAGTTCAACAGCAGAACGTGGGTCACTCAAAGAGAAGCTGAGCAGGATTGTTTTGCTCAGTAGGGCGTGAAGCGGTTATAGCCTCCTCGGTAGAGACTAGCCTGTAAACAAACAGAGTCTATCAGCCACTCTGATATGAAGCACCCAGGAAGCATTGAGGTCTCAGACTGAACTTACCATTGTTCCTACACCATAGGTAGTAGTGGGTCCCACCGAGTGGTGGTAGGGGTCTGCTGCTGCAGCATAGACTCTTCCGTATCTTAGGAAAAGAAAACGCATTGTCAGTAAACAGTAAACAGAAATCAAACATTTGGATTGGTTGAGTTTTTACCCATCACTGTAAGTGGCTGCTGCAGCCGCTGTGGCCGACTGGGCCACTCGATATGCTGCTTGATATCCACCCTAAAGAAGATAAAGGTTAGAGGATGCCGTGAAACTGTTATTCACTCACTAAACTGCAACTGAAAACCCATTTAATAACATGAACAACACTGAGCTGAGCACACATTATTATTATTATTATTATTATTATTATCAAAGTGGCAGAGATCCACATGACCCTGATCAAAAATGTACACACCCCAGCTCTTAATATTTTCTATTTCCCCAGTGATGGGGTGCTGGGTGAGATCAGCATCACCAGGTACGGCTCATCAGGTGCGCACTTTAAAATGCTCCTTCCAGACTGCGAGGCTCCCTTCCATTTCCCTCCACCATGAGGGTTGAGGGCTGCCGCGAGAGCCACCAGGTGCCAAAGGAGCCCAGGAGGTGCTCCACCAACCAGGTCTAGAGTGCCGCCACCACACCTCTTGAACATGCCTGAAGTCTCTTGGGGTAGTTGTTGATGAGGTTCTTTATCTTCTCTGTTGGTGTCTTTCTTGTCTTCTTGGCAAAAAGCGTCCAACTCATGTAAATTCTTGGGCTGTTTTGCAAGATTGCAACATTTGAGTTCTTCCCAGAGAGTTTCAGTGATATTGAGGTGAGGAGACAGAGATTCACTACAGAACCTTCACTTTGTTCTGGTGGAACCTTGGCTTTGTGTTTTGAATCGTTGTCATTTTGAAATGCTAATTTTCCTCCAGGATCCTTTGAGAACATGCTGCTTTCATCTTCCCATCAATTCTGGTCAACTTCCCTGTGCCTTTAGAGCTCACACGTCCCTAGAACATCAGTGACCCGCCACCGTGGGTTCCAGCCCGAGTAAGCGGAGCGCCAGAAGCCGAAGCCTCTGTGTCCCCTTCCTCGAAGAAGGATCTCCTGTACCTCAGTGTGCGGCTCGGCAGAGAGTTGCAGTGCAAACACTCACGCCTCACGAGGGCAATGCAGGCATGTTTGAAGCCCAAACACTCCACGCATCGCTCGTGACCGTCCTTCGACGAGATGAATCCACCACAGCCAGGAGAAATGCAGGTTTTGCCCATCGTCGTGAAAAACGGACGTTTACAGGACAAAATCTGTGGATACTGACAGGCTCTAGCTGTGAATCAGAGGTGCCACAATAAGATGGCGTAGCTATCTGGGCTAGCAGCAGCACATCAAGTGCAGAGGTAAGCAACCTTTGATATTTCAGCTTGTAAAGAGTGTCGAAATGCAAAGCAACCACCATTCGCTCCAGGGAAGAAGGCAGAATGAGTGTAGAGCTACACTCTGCTCTTATAGAGCAGATGATTGCTAATTAACGTGATTGCTAATCAACTTCACTCGCAAATTAATTTGCCCCTTAAACATTCGGCTCCACCCCCTTTCAGGATGGCTCCACCCATATTCGAGACTTCGACGCCGTCTGCGTTCGCTCCTTCAGGGAATGCGGGTTACAAAAGTAACCTAGACGTTCCTTCATTTTCCCCTTTATGCAGGTTCACCCTAACTCCAGCTTCATAGAAAACTGCACCCAAGTAAATGCTGTGTAGTGTGTAAGAACTCTGGTAACTTACGTAGACCTCTGCTCCATACAGTCCGTCCTGGTACACCACTCTGGAGCATATAAAATGACAAATGACAAACTTAACTTCAATTTAGGAACCGCTTGACAATACATATAAAATATTATATTGTAGCTCCATTTATCTAAAAGGTAATAATGGAAACAGATCTGAAGTGGATGAAAATGAGTTGTGCAACAGCTTCAGTGTAGTGTAACAAAATGCTAAATGCAATAATCTTCCTGTGGTGTTAGTGACTGACCCTGGGTAGGCTGGGAGAGCAGTTGGAGTGGCCGTGGCCGCAGCAGCCGATCTAATAGTATTGTAAACCGCCCGACCACGTCCACGGAGACCTGAGCCTCTGTATGCCAGGGTGGGGGTGGGAACAGGATAGGGGAAGCTAGCAACTAGCAAACACAAAAGTGGCAATTAGAAGGAATATGTGCTAAATTTTGGACAGAAGTCGGATGCAAAAGTTGAAATTAATTCATACCTGTGTAAAGTTCAGGGGCGTACATGGCGCCCATTACTGGATTGATTTTCCACCCTGCAGCTGATGGGATAGATATAAATGGGTGAAAACCTGAATGAGAACAAGTTGTTTCAAACTAAAAATGAAATAAAAACCTCCACAAAACAGATACTAATTGTGTTTTTGCTACCACACGATGAAGAGGTAAAACAAACCTCTTCTATTCTAGTACAGAGAATAGAAATATAGCGGAAATAAACTGAGCGGTAAGAAAGAAGCTCACCGTTAACTAGTGGCGTCTGGGGTTTTTTTGTGACCACTCTTGCTGTGGCATTGTTCACCTGGGGAAGGAGAGTTTTTTTAGTTGCTCAATTCTCTCTTCTTCTTGACGCTGCTTCTTATCATCATACCTCAATCTTCCTTCCCTCAACGATAGTCCCGTTGAGCTTCTCTCTCGCTCGATCTGCTTCCACGGCGCTCTCAAATGTCACAAATCCAAAACCCTACATGATAGAAATCAGACTGCGCTGAAATAAAAATCCAGTGATTGATGATCTCAGGCGTGAACATCTACTGACCTTTGATCCTCTCTCATTAAAGATGATTTCCACATCGAGAATCTTGCCGAATTGCTGAAAGATGAAAATAGATTCATTCATTAGTACAGATCACCAAAAAGTGATCTTTTTCACATCTGTAGTGATGGATGCCAAAACGTCCAACGAAAATGGAACAATTTGGTGAAATTACTGAAGGTACGTTTGACATCCTTGGTCAGAAAGAGGATAACTACCCATTTACCTTGCATCAAACTGTTTATTATGTCATGAAATTTAAAGGGGAAGTAAATCTCTGACTAACAAATAATTATTTTTCAATAAACAAGCACAATTATTCGCACTACTAATAATTCCTAGAAAATAAAAGTAATGGAAGTATTTCTGTCAATTCTACTGTAATCTACAAAGTTAATCAGAATATATTTTTTTTAACATTGGAACATTTAATTGATCAATTGATCACATCCTGCTTTGCTGGGATATAAATATGAAGTGACACAGATGCCATTTCTCTTATCCACTCTTCAATATGGTTGAATCTTTTTCTCAGTCACAATCACAAGAGCAAACGTTTGGAGTTTGCTAAGCGCTACTGTGGGGTTCAACTGAGGCCGTGTTCTTTGGTCAGATGAGATGGCAACTCTAAAGATGAGTCTGCAGAAAAGCACCATTGTGAATTATGGGGGAGGATCGGCGATGGCTCACCGTGCATATTTTAACAAGGAGTGCCAATAATTATGGAGGGCACTGTACATGTCTATACAGTCAGTGGTGCTGGGATTGTTTGCCTACAGGAAACAAGCCCCTGAGTTACGCTCCACACAGACAGTGATAAGAGGGGAGAGGGAAAATCTCAACTGAAGATAATTCCAGGGTGCATCCAAGCTGCAAACTCCTCTCTCCTTCGGGAATACAGTACGGAAATGACTGAAAGTGTAGTTGCTTGAGAGGCAAATGCCATAAACCCCATGTTAAACACTGGTAAGCCTTGTATAAACAATGTCTTAAGTGTTTGCTGGACATGTGTTGTTATTATATGGGGCTGACGGGCTCCGTTTATTATATAAGCAGAATTATGAACCTTTCCAACTCAATAATGTTCTGATGAGTTTCTGAGATCTTTTAAAAGTCTATCATTTCCCTCTAAAAACAAGTTGTCATTCTCTTGCAAGAGTGGTTCAAGTGTGGGGTTTCCATCTCCCACACCATTTCCATCAGTTTTCACTAAAGTAAAGTCGAAGCATTTAGAACATGCAGACGTCAAGTCTACATCGAAGCATGATAGATCCGCAGCAGAGCAGCAAGAGCTTAGAAAAAAGCAAGCCAGTTGATTTTTAACACCTGATGGAGAACAATAATCCACAAGATAGTTAAAATTGTGAAGATTGTCAATAACAACTTACTTTTATTTTGTGATAAACATCACATTGTCATGATGTAGAACCGAGATGGGTTTTGATTGGTGAAGAATCTTGGTGACATCATTGCAGCACTTTTAAAGATGCCTGTCCTGTGTGTTATGTACCACTGCTACCATTTGCTCTTATGTGATACTTGTGATGCATGTTTCCTGTTTTTATTTCAAGCATTTGGTTTCATGGCTACTTCTGACCATCATGAAAACCATAAAGGGTCTCATTATTTTAACTTAACCTTAAAATTTAAGCCTTCGGTTTCGCTTTGTGTGGGGGAAGTTAGACACTGGTCTATCAAATATACTATAGTAAACAAGAGTGATCCATGGGAGCTTACACAGGCGCCGGAAGAACATACCAACACCAATAAGTCAACCAGCACGACACTATGGCTGTACACAAAAAAGTAAAGTAGCAATTTACCCCAAACATCTGCCTCAAGTCCGGGTCCCGAAACCTAAATGGAATATTAGAGACATGGAGCCTCTTCGGTTGGGCCTTGCCAGCTCCTTCCTCCTCACTGGTGATTGTGGCTACACTTCCTGATGCAACAGAAACACTGAGAGACTGTGAGTCAGATGTCAAAGGTGCCAGAGGATCATCCTGTGAGGGAGACAGTAATGAAAGATAGAAAAGGGAGAAAATGTGGAGAATAGATGTAGAAAGAATAGAACAGAAAAAGATGTTAGTAATGAATGAGAACAAATGAATTTACCCTTGTAGTACACTTGTCAAACATTAAAAGTAACATTTTATTGAGTAAAACAGCATCTATGAAGTGACCACAACAAAAGGCACAGGAGCATTCCTCATCCAGTGATTCCTCTCAAGCACAAGTGAGGAAATGTGATTGCGTTCCCATTTTAGTGAGCTGTCTAAGTACATGCCTGTTAGAAATAGAGATAAAACACCATTTGCACTGAAAAAGGAGCACAGTCATAGCTTAACTTCAGTAAGAGCAAGTAATCAACTGTTGGAAGTCAGATTACTCATGACGTTTTGAGATCTGAAAATCAATTCTGACAAAACTAACACAGGTTTTCACATAAATTTGCACTTATGGCACATTACTGTAAATGAAATGGCCCCATGCAGATCAAACACAGGAGTGTGTGCTTCAAACCCAACACAATGCATCACGATGCCACTTCATGGGTCTGCGCAGCCTAGTCCTAGAGATTACGGAGTGGAAAGATGAATTAAAGTGTTCTAAAATTCAGGAAAGCCAAAAGCTAGAAGAACAGTAGCCGAGCAGAGCGTGCCGTAAGACGCCAGGGAGGGATAATGATAAAAATTGAAAGAAATGTGTCTCAGAATGGGAAGTCTCCAAGGAGGGGGAAAATGCTTGAAAGACCTGATTAAAGGTTAACTTGAATTGAACCTGTTTCATCTTATACTGGTCTATAAATAAATGATCACAGCTGCATCCTTTAACCATTAACCGGAATAATGTTTTTTGCTTCCAGTATTTCAATATGGAGCATAGACATTATACAAATTTTCAATCTAAATAAAAAACATATCTGGAATTTGGAGTTAACGTCTTTAAAGGAACTCATCCCTGTATGTTGCATTCTTTCAAAAAAAGGCAAATAAATTGCAAATATTCCTGTTTTTAGTAGTTTCTTATCATTTTATTAATTCATTATATTGAAATAAAATATTAAACAATGTGTTACAAATTAATGAACGGGAGTTAGGGGCTGGGGACAAAGTTCCTGTGCTGCTACGGTATGTCTGAAAGAACCAAAATGATGGTTAAACATCACTCTTGGCGTTTGCTAAATGGCATTCCACCGTTTCCTATTCCTACTATCCTAACACTCATTGCAGAGCAGCGACCCGCACAGTGCTGCATCTCAGAAAATGTGGCTCCGGTTGAGTTGCTCCAATGGTTTAAGAGTAGCTGTTTTCACATAGAAATCTGCTTCAAGGGAATGGAAAGTTGACCAACAGCGCTTTTTAATTTCTGCTCTTACTTGGGTTAAACAAATATATTAACATTCATTTATTCATTTTCATGATTCCCTTATTCCCTTTTGGGGTCACGGGGGTCTGCCGGTGCCTATCTCCGGCACACATTGGGCGAGAGGCTGGACAGTTCGCCAGTCCATCACAGGGCAACATTCACACCCACATGCACACCTTAGGGGAATTTAAATTATTCAATTAACCTAATCGCATGTTTTTGGGATTGTGGGGGAAACCGGAGTACCCGGAGGAAACCCACGCAAGCACAGGGAGAACATGCAAACTCCTTCCAGGAAGGTCACCGACTAGCCTCGAACCGACAACCTTCTACCTGGAAGGCCACAGTGCTACCCACTGCGCCACTGTGCTGCCAAATATATTAACATTACATAAAAAAGGGACAAGGTTTGATTTTCCATTCACAATGAAAAACTGAGTGAATGCAACATACACTGAACGCTCCACTTTTTTTTGTACTTTCCTGCTCCACCAGAGTCGATAACTGTGATTACCCATATTGGAATCGACTAAGCTGTTCTAGTTAGCAGCTCTGTTAGCATAGCTTAGCATAGACCCTGTGCTGAAATCAACAGAAAGTTGTAATCTGATATTGCAAATAAAGGAAATGATATCTGAAAATAGTCCCCACATATCAGTAACGTTCTTAGTAAGGTTTTAAAGCCTCATCTTTCCTGTAGGTCAGTCGGTACAGCATTGCGCTAGCAACACAAAGGTTCAAACCCCAGGGAAAGAAATAACTGATGAAATGTGTTCATTCTGTGATATGTAAGTCACTTTAGTTAAAATCTTTAGTGCATTCTGCTTCAAATAGACATGGTTCAAGGTGTCTTGCGTAGCCTTTTCATATGCCAAATACTTCTGGTCTAATCAGATTCAATGATCTACAGTATGCTAATCTATGCTAAACATGCTATCACCAGAGAGGCAAAGAAATGAATAGATTCCAAAATGGTAAAACTTAAAATATTAACTTTCAAGTTCAGTGTTACCATGTGTAGTCTGCCAACAGATGCTACGCGATTACATCACAAGCCACATTACATCACATAACAAGGATGATGACAAAGAAGTGATGTGGTGAGCTTTAAAAAAAAACGAAGAAATAAAAAGTGTCACGAACCGTCAGAAACTAGAACAGAATACTGTACCCACTGCTTGAGCTCTAGTGCGTTTCAGATTTTGATATGAAGCAAAGCCCTTTGATTTAAATCTGAGGAGATTTTAAAGTAAATGTACCTGATAGAGGCACCTATAACCACTAAGGAAGGGTTTCAACAGGAATGAGGGATCCAGAAAGTTAGCTCTACAAATGAAGGGATTGCTTAAACAGAAATTAATAAATCAAGCAGCGTTCCGGATTGGATTATAAAATGAAAGGTTGTGTAACAAGACAGAAGAGTATTAAAGATGAAGAAAGAAGTAAAGAAATAGAAACACACATAGATAGACACAGAGACATACACACACAAACAAACAGACCACTGTTATGGTTAACGCTGAGCTGGCCGGGCTGATTGCTATAGCTGTAAAGACTACAACAGCACGTCACACAGGAAATACCGCTGAATTCTCAATCATCATCATCATCATCATCAGAAGTTTGCATTCATTCAGAGACACAGGCTGGGGTGGGATTTTGGGAAAGTGACAGATTGAGGGAAAGTGTGATGGGAAGGTATGTGTGATGATATCACGTCACGATGCAGAGTGCATTTCTGACTGGACCTGGGAAACACAGATGAGGAAGGAGGGGTCTTCATTCCGTCCGACTGCCCCCCTTGACCCCTCCCTACATGGCGGCGACTCAAAGTCCCAATATGTGGCACCCTCTAGTGATATAAGCAGTGTGGGGAGAAGATGTTGTGACAGAGAAAGAGAACTCATTTCATCAACCTTTTAACAGAACTACACAGACACAAATCTTCATAAATCCATCCCAGAACTCCATTTGTGATCATTTACACCAAAAACAGAACAATAACAATCAGAATCTTCCATGCAGACAGTGACACATTTTCACGTTTTACAACATCACTTGATAAGTCACTAATTAACCGGTTCTCTTAAAAATTATGAGCTTAAATAATATGCTAGAAATGTAAAAACTTTATGATAACTACCCCCTCCCATAAAAAAAATTAAATAATCCTCCTCTCAAACTTGTCGTATAAAGCCACTTCAGCATGTAATGCCAGAACTCTGCTTAGAAATGTATCCCCTGTGTCAATGCATCAGAATTGAATTCATTTATGGTTAATATAGGTTAATATTTTTTAAATATATATTTTTGTGATAATATCATGGGTTGAGGGTTACTTTATTTAATATTTGTTTGCTTTAAGCTGAATTTTTATTTACCAAATCACTGGGTTGAAGGTGGTAAATTACTGAATTTAGTTATGTTGGTAATTTGAATGGTACTGCTTGGCTATTTTTGCTGGTTTGGGCTATAATTCAAATGTCGGTAGAATCTATTTGTGGATTTCATGGTGAGATGCTGTTTTTTTGTTTTGTTTTGGCTTTTTTTTTTAATAAAACTCGGGTTAAGGAATTTTGCAATTTGAACATTTTTGATGAAGTTGACCCAGCGGATATATGTGTGGTAACATTTATTTATTTCGAATATTAAAGTCAAGTAAAGTTACAAAATGATATCTACAGCATAAAAAGCTTAACTTCGCTTTTTTCCAATATTACATTTCCCTAAATGTACATGAGAAGGCAAAAGAAAGTTGTGTAAAACTCTGCCTTCTGTGTTCAGCCTACACTGAAACCTACTTCTGTAACCTACTAAAAACGTAGGTTACAGCCCAAGTAACTCTTTTTAGACTTGCTGCTAGATGGGACATACTTGACCGGTGATTTAGCAGATACGTATTAGATTTTCACATTTGATTTTTTTTCCCCTCTGTCATCACTGATTACCGATCAGGGCTCAATCGTACCGTGTTATTGGCGGACAAAGACTCAGTCCCGTCATGCTGATAGACTCTCAGTTGATGGTGATCTGAATATTCAGAGTTTGGATGAGCGGCGCTGAAATCCAGGGGAGGTAGTCTCGCTGCCGGAGTGGGAGGGGCTTGTGCAGATGGAGGAAAAGAAGGGGGCGGGGCATACACCTGAGGAAGTGTAGGGTCACCATTGCCTGGCACTGCCTCTGGGCCAGCAGCAGCACCCTGTAATCAGACAGAAAGCTATTTATTCACATACTGTAAACCCTAAAGTTGAATGAAACTTTATCACATGTACTCAAATCTTTAAGTTTGTTGTACGGTTTTCATGGATCTTTTTATTGTACTGATATGTACAAATTGAATGTAGGCGACTGAGTGTTTGAAATGTCTGCGGCGGTTGTTAACATTTTTTTTCACATTAAAGTGCTGAAATATTATGTAATTTTAAACAGCCTCTCAAATAATTCGTTTAATATTGTCTATAAATGTTAACGTTTCTATTTGTGGCTGTTTTAATTGGCTTATTAAGCACATTGCGCCAATGTAAGTAATTTATAACGTTACACCAACGTAAACCTCTCCATTAATCTGACATTAAACCTGTTGGAGAATGTCTATTTTGCTTTTCATTTGTTTTGGCAAATTCATTATATTATTGTATTTTACCTTGACCATTTGTAGACTCTAACTAATATGGATGTTTGTTATACAGATTCCAGAGGTTCAAAGCATCATTCTAGATTATTCCTGTGACAAACTACAGCATTAATGAATTAAACATGGTAGTGTAACAAACTGTCACAGAGACAAACCCCGTAACTCCCTCCTCTGACCAACAGAGAGAACCATCGCCCCACTAACTTCTGCCCGCTACACTACATTTCCCACGATCCCTAGGTCCACCTTGATTATTCACCCAGCTGAAGAGCATTTCACCCCTCTACTTAAACAGACTGAAACTGATCACACTTTGCAAAGTCTTGTTTGCCTACTGCTGCAATTCTGAGCAAGTCTTTCAACAGCTTTTAAATAAATGTATGTTTTCAGACTGTAACTGAAAAACAACACAGTGTGTGGTGATACCAGGAGCTATGTTTGGCTGTCAGCTTTGTGAACTACTTGGATTATTTAAGTTAATTTTGCCTAATGTACCTCCAATATCTGGTGGAAAAAAACTGCACAGGTTTCTGTTGATGAAGACAGAATCCTCAGCAGAGAAAGTAATGTGGTCCTTCAACCCCTGTCCTCCTACATCCACCCCGTGCTCGATGGGAAGCATCTTGTAGGAGGGTGGGGATGTTATGGACCGTTTGAAAATATACCCAAGGCCAGAGTTATTATAGTTTGTAAATGCACTGCATCTTGACCTCCCAAAGTGCACAGCGAATACCTTTCTTTTTACTCAGCAAGTTCTGTAAGAAAGAGTTGAAAGGCCCTGTCCTTGTCTTTTAACTTTAACCCAAAATCTGTTCTGGTTGGTCTAGGAAATCTTCACAGATTCGGAACGGGTAAGTGATTGATTAAAAGATTTTTGTTTTTGTTGTGTAGTAACTCTTTAAATCTCTTGTTATTGGTGTACTTTGGTGTCTGGTAAATGTTAGTTGGCATACTATTCTGACATCCTGTATGTTTTCTTATATGAAAAGTGTTAACAATTTAATTATTTAAATAAATGGTCAGTTCATTCAAACACATGTTCTTATTCATTCTTACTGTTGTTTATTGACTTAGACTTCAGTTGAATAGCTTGATTTTACTTTTAAAAGTTAATTGTTTAGTGTTCTTAACTTGGGTATAGTTTTTAGGGCAATGTGTTCATGTGATATTTTATTGTACCCATGACTTTAAATTTGGTACACTAAATTAAATTAATTTAACTCAATTATATTAGTTGTACTCTTTGAAATACTTGATAAAATTTAAATGTAATATGTTGGTATTCTTATGTACAGCTAATTTAACATAAATTGCTGTTTAAATGAGACAAAGGGCAACATTTTAGGGCAACGTGTTACTCTACCTTATTTAAGTTCACTGAAGCTGTTGGGGTTTAAAAAGCAGCTGCAATAATCACTAACAAACTAGTTACTGTAAACGTGACTCAGCTATTAGATTTATTTTACATTACTTTGAGTTTTTCCATGAAGTCTATTTCTAGATTAAAAAAAGACACATTTGCAGAAGAAAATTCTGTTTTGGAGCCCACTAGACATGTTACAGGCCGACACACGTAACTTGTATGCAAGAATAATGAAGAATAATGTATGCAAGCTCTCACCCCTTCGGTGCATTCTGCAGTCAGCGCAGCACTCACCAACAGCTGCCGCATGCTTTAATGCAATACTTTCACCCGCCTCCCCCCATAAGACCCCCAGACTGACCAATCACAGAGCACCAGACTGCTCTCAGAGGTGGGTTAACTAGCTGTGTTCACTTGTTCATGTCAATCATCAACCCCCCTTTTCTCCAGCTCTGGAGAGCAAATCTGCCTAGATAAAAGGTCACATAACAGATATATTCATCTTTTTCCCAGACAAACCCTAATCTCTCCAATTGTTTGCTCAGTTCCAACATTCACCTCGATGGGAGAGAATCCTAAGGAATCAAAGGATAAAATAATTTCCTTGCAAAAGCCCAAAATGAAATATGGTGGTAAATAGTTTTATAACCAACCTTATCACTTTCTCTGTCTATTAGTTTTGTCGATAAGAGAGAGAGTAAATTTAGCTTTGACTGATAAACTGACTCAACTCAGATTAAATATCAGCAGCACTGTCAGATTGCAGAACAAATGTGTTGCAGTACATTTTCTGGATCTCATCAAAGTTGATAATCAGGATTTTATACACAACAGTCAAAGTGTTTCCAGTTGAAACAGGCCATCTTTCTAAAAAGCTGCACACTGGATCTTCTGTGAGATTTACAAGATGTAAACAGGTGTCAGAGCTGTGAAAGTGCCTCACGCTGACCAAAAGCTCACTCACTGGTACTCAGCAGTCAGTCACTTTAAGATTTATTCAACAATCTGCTCAGGGGTTTTAGTGAGGATACACAGACTCTATGATTTGTCAAACACACCCCAAAAGGTCAGGAGCCAAGAAAGGCGAGCGTTATCTTTAGAAACCTTGTACTTATGAAAGGAAACTTCCCCTCTCAAACGTTTGTTTACGTGCCATTAAACTGAAAGCCGAAGATCATCTAAAGTAAATGAAATTCATCATCACACTGTTGAGCATTATATTTGGTGCAGAAGTTTGAATGTTTTGTTTTTCATTCACAGGACACTAGCGCTTCAGCTGTCGGGTTTGGGGTTGGAGGTCGGATACAGGATGCCAGGTGCTGATCTGGCAGCTGCAGGATCTGTAGAGCACACGCAGCCTCAGAGAGAGGAGATGTTCTGCAAGGCTCTCTTTGGAACTCACTTTTATTTTGTTAGTAACCATGTGATTCGGGCCATTTATTAGTATGTTCGTTCTCTGCAAAAAGGCTTGACCCTTTACATATTTGGCAGACATTTTTATCCACAGCAGAAACTGATTAATCCATTCAATCGGTGCTAGCTTTTCCTGGGATTCTACCATTACTGACCGAGCCAAACGTGTTAATGTTTTGCACTATTGTACTAATACCTATACAATTACAATACTATACACAGTTTATTTCAGAAATTATCGCATGAGCCGATTCCTTTTTAATTTAATAGTATTACTGCATTTCTGATTAAATATGCTTTCCTCAGCTAATAAATACGTTTTTGTTCTCGCCATCTGTGTGAAAGAAAGACACTTTTAGCAACCCATGTATTCTCGATTATCAATGTTCTAAGAGAAATTCATGAGCTCATTATCTGGTCTTGGCTAAAATCAAAAACATGGTTGTATAAACGTCTCATGTGGAACCGAAGGTGATCCGGAAAGGAAATACCCACAGAGTGTGGCTCCCTGGTTGGTTGGTTGGATATATATAGGGGAGTGATAATGAGCTTAAATGCCCTGATAACTCCCGAAACTTGTTTATCAAATCACTATGAATCTCTAATTCACCGCTCGTTCACATACTGAACTAAGTTCACCTGCCGCTGTACAAAAAGCTTCTTTTTAGCAAAAATACAGCAGCACTAACCGCCACACTATTTTTCATCCTCAATGTGGATCATTTAAAACAAATTATTATTTCAGTTGTTTGTTTACAGTGTGTTGAATTTGTTTCTAGGGCTAAAACCCAACCCAAAAACTGCGGTTGCTGACTTGAAAGTCAGATGATTACCATAGACTGTGTAAAATAATGAGGTGTACCCACTGACGAGCCTCGTACCAGCAAATTTCTAAATGTACTCACTGCACTACTGTGTCGCCTGATGTAAAAATTTGTAATATTAATGAGATGCTGTAAAAAAGGTTCTGCCAGGGAAAGAACGGCATAAATCAAAGTTCTTCAAGGATCTGGTGGAATTCATGTTCCACTTCAGTCTGTACACCAGAAATCTTTCCTCTTTTGGTTCAATTTATTTTTTTTCTCTGTAAAATAAGTGTTTGTGTAGCTGACACATGGTCATGGTCCTTTACAAATATCTAATGGTAATGGCTAAAATCAGCCCTTTACACTAGCCGCCTTCCATGTCTTCCATTGTCTTCCATTTTAATGCATGTCAAATGTAATCTGCTAACAATTGACATAAACGTTTACTCAATGTTAACGCTATGTTTACGGGTTGGACAGTTGTAGTGTACTCTGAATAGATGTGTGTGAAAAATCAAATCTGAATCTGAAAACTATTTTTTGTTTCTATCATTAATTTTACATACCGTTCTGCCCAAAAAAGCAGAGAAACTTAAAAAAAGCAACTTGCAATGTGAAATATTGTTTCTTTCTTAACTGTGAAAATATAATTTTAACGATTTTGTTTTCACTGTACAAGCAGTTATATTGTTATCATCAATTTATGAAAAAAAAAATATATATAAAAATCAGCGGAATACTTGTTTATGGGAATAATTGTTAGTTGCGCCCTTAATTAACACATTACAAAAGTTGATACAAAATGTTCCTCTTTTGATGTAAATAACTGCAGTGATTCAGTAGAACTCATTTAAAACTCTTTCAAATTATCAATTAAAGTATCAATCCCTGTGTAGGCTTCAGTATACGTAGCATAAAGTGACTTCAAATTAATTGTGACTTTAAAACTAATTTATTATTAGTTTTAAAGTCACAATTAATCTGAAGTCAGTTTATGCTACGTATACTGAAGTCTACACACCAATGGCTTTGAATCCAGTCTACAGCCAGAAATAGTAAAAATAACTCTAGTCATCTTTTCTAAGTCTGAAAAGATAAGTTACTGGTACACATCAAATTTCACAGTGTTATATTAACACTGCTGGTGTCAATGTGTGAAACTATACAAACATTGCCCCTGTGTTAAACAAAACACTGTGTGAGTTGAATTTGTACACGAGTCAGTATTTAAACCAAATGAGGTTTATTCAACTCAGATAGTTTTACCTTTCACACTGGGCCAGTGTTTTTTCAACTCCTATGGTGTTACATTTATCTGAAGTGTTCCTATAGGTCCACACCACACACAAAGACACATGGTGCAGTTTTACTTCAGCTCGAAGTGTCAAGAGATTATTTTTCATTGTGTTAAATAATAACAATGAAACATACAAAATACATTTGTTCGTAACTCCACGACTCATTTGTATCACAATAATCTGCCATCATGTGGCAGCACACGTCTAAACGGTGTAGTAAAATATAGCTAAATTTGTTTTTTACATAGTATGCTGTTTTTCAAAGAACAAAAGTGTGATTTTTTTTTTACCATTTCGACAAAAAAAAAATTCTCGATGTCACTCATTCTTCAGACTCAAACACAAAAAACACTTATTTGTGTGTGTTTATTATCTTTTAAATACTTCCATTACTCAAATAAAGAAGCAGAAAAAGCTAATATATATTTAAAGGGGTCTACTACTACTCTGGAGCCTGTACTCTGCGGGCTTCATTTTTCAATGTTTCATGTTATAATCTGTGATTCTGAATTTTTAGCGGTGATGCTACAGTTCATATGTTTAAAATCTGACTGATGATGTCACCAGATATGAGCCTCACTGCTCTGGGCCTATCTGTGCAGTTCCTAGCGAGGCCCACTCCAGCATTGCAGCTGGATGTTACTCGAACAAGACCCCTGTCGCAGAGACGAACTAAACAAAACCAAAAGTTATGTTTGCTACCGCCATTGGATTTCTTTGCTGTGTTTGATGACATTTGTCTAGAATATATAACTTTGCTAAAGTACTAATTTTGTGTAAAGTAGCTTTTATAATGGATTGCTATAAATGAAGGCTGGAAATGTCTTTAAAATGGACCTGACGTGAAAAGCACCACTGACATATTCTGTTTAATATTTACTGAAATATATTATTTTTTGAATGAACATGGAATCACCACAAACACACACACACCCATATGATCACATATAAAGTCTTCATTTACAGCAACACATTATAAAAATCTCCTTTGTACCAAATTATTACTTTAAGAAAAGTAATCCAGACCAAATGGCATGTAACCCAATGAAGGAACCCAATGACTTTGGTAGCAAACGTCACTTTACTTTCCGTTTATTTGTTGATTATGTGTATTACCGTGACGTCTGTGGTACATTTTGGAGATATAACAGAAAGAATATATCATTGTTCAGAATAAAAGATTGTTTTGAATCAGATAGTAAATAGAATGTACGATTTTACCAGAACCCGTCTGCGGGCCAGGGATTGGGGGCCCCTGCTCTAAATACAAGCTTTTTTCAGATGGTTTTGTTTCTGTTACAAACCATTTTATCCCACCCACTATTTTTCCTACCTGTTTCCCATCAGCAAAGATGAACATAATATTTCTCCCAACAACATGCAAAGGATGCAGTGGACAACATCATTCATGTTGAGCTTAATGTAAAAATTTAACTTACAGATGTTTGCAAATATAACATTCATCATATGAACTGGTGGAAATGGGCACCAGATGTCGCCCATAAGTGTTGTGTCCACTGTTCAAATCTGTCACTCTTTCACTTTAGATAAACTCGAGAGGCAATCTGAGACGGGTCTATTTCTAAATCAGTAATCTGTGTGTGCAAGGGAATCTGCAGTGACAGGAACAGACTAAAAATACAATGGCAGAGAGAAAGAGCAGGCATCATTTATCAACTCTCCAAAATTCTCTCGCTCGTACAAGCACATAACAACACAAAGCAGACTCCTCTCAGGGACAAACATAACGGGACACTGCGTCCTTCAGTGATGCGGAGAAACACTATTCTGAAGTCACTGTTTGAGAGTTCAATTCATAAACATATGGAGAGATTTCAAATAAGAAAGAAAGAAAGAAAGAAGAAAAGGATGGATTTACCTGAACAATGCTGGGATAGCAGGAGGCGGTCTGGGGGTAAACAGGGAGTCCATAGGGCTGAAGGATCACAGTAGGGGAGGACAACATGTTGCATAGCCAGAGCACAGGACAGAATTAAAGAAACTCTGAGATAGATGGGAGGAAGAGAGGAGAGTGAGAGAAAAGGAGAGCTCTCCAAATCAAAAAAAGTACCCGACTTGGAAAGCTTAGGGTCCAGAGAGAAGAGGAAAAAGATCCAGGGTACTGGAGAGCAAAAGTGGGTTAAACTACAATTACATCTGTCATCTTTATCTCCAAGTGTTGAACAAAATAAAAAACATACATGAAAAAGTAGCAAATGAGGCTCTCTCTAAAGGCTGAGAGTGTTTCACCAATGGCAGAGGAGATAAGTGCAGAAAGATCTGTGGGGGACTCACATATGTGTGGCGAGAGTGTGTCAGTGGGTACAGTTGATGGACAGGAACACATGCACAGAGTTGAGTTACACTTCCTTAAATAGTCCCCCTCACTCCTTTAGCCCTTCTCACTGGAATAATTAATTAAAACAAAACAGCAATTGCTGTTTCCATCCACCACAGGTTATAAGAATACATGTACGTGTTTCACTAACTATGCTTACGACACTACATTACAAATCTTAAGAAATACTACTTAATATGCGGTAACAATGCATTCGACCTCAAAATGTACTGTGAAACAGCTTAAGAACTTGTGATATAGGAAGATTTCTGACTGTGGTGGCTAAGAGGAAAGTTCCTAAACAATTCCAAATATATATTTTTCTATTTGTTAATTTCTGAACTAAAGGAAAAAGTGGACTGCTCTTTGGCTACTTTAAAAGAAGGTTGGCCTCCAACATAAAAACATTCCAACGTACCTTTATTTCACAGTGTATAATGAGTATGGTGCTTTTACCTTCATTTGCCTAGTTGCGTGACTTCAAATCTCACTTTGCTTACATTTATTTCTTATATATATATTTTATATTATATATACTTTTTATGTTTTGTTTCGACCACCAGAGGGAAGCAGGCGGTTCGTAAACAAGAAATGAATTACGTGAGGCACGCACAGCTTTTCGGGTATTGTAGTTTGCATGGTGGGAATAAATATCCGGGAGCACCGGATGTTCGACCTCTTTTACTTGTCGAGCCTGGCGTGAGCAGGTAATGGCGGCTTCGCGCCTTCAATTTTTGCGAATCGTTCAACATTGTGTGATATTAACGTCACTAAATACACGTAGATCCTTTAGCGACTTGTGTGCGACTATCTGAAACGAGATTTACGTTCTGTTTATAGCCAGAATGTTACAATTTCTGTTCGCCATCTAACCGTTTACGTTACGGCCTGCGACGAAACCAAACCTCGTGGTTTACGTAGTTAACTATTGTCGCGTTAACTATCTCGAAACTGTTGCTTGTTTTTATTTCCTCAAGTCGTGCTGTGTTTTTCATAGATTGTTGAGGTTTAAACAAGTTCGGGCTATATCGTAGATCAAGAACACCCATATATTGAGTAAATTCCCAACAATCTTTTAAATATTATGTTTTAAGTTAAAATAACTCGATGTTTGATGGTTCTGACCCCCACACGTTTAACCTCCATGTAATATGAAATTATACGTTTGCACACCAAGGCTTTTAACTAAAAGGTCACGCAGAAACCACTTTATTCACCCATATTTTTCATGTGCTAAGAATATTGAGTTTCTTAAAGAGTTGTTATAAAGACTTTTCATATCTTAGGCATCTGTGAGCCGCCATGCCGGTTGCCAAGAGTTGGGTTTGCAGTAAGACCTATGTCACCCCCAGGCGTCCCTTTGAGAAGTCCCGTCTCGACCAGGAGTTGAAGCTCATTGGTAAAGACTGTCAAGTGTCTTTCTCCGTGTACTTTTATTGCAAAGCTAACATTTTTTTGTTTGTTTCATCAAAGGTGAATACGGGCTCAGGAATAAGAGGGAAGTCTGGCGAGTGAAGTTCAGTTTGGCCAAAATACGAAAGGCCGCAAGAGAGCTCCTCACTCTGGATGAGAAGGACCCCAAGCGTCTGTTTGAAGGTAAGGGAATCATAAGAACCCTAACAGTAAGCGGTCAATGATTACAATAAAACTTATCAGACTGTTGGTAAAATATACTTAACAAGTGTTGGTTTTATTCTAGGCAATGCTTTGCTCAGGCGTCTGGTGCGTGTTGGAGTGCTGGATGAGGGAAAGATGAAGCTCGATTACATTCTGGGTTTGAAGGTGGAAGATTTCTTGGAAAGGAGGCTGCAGACTCAGGTCTTCAAGCTTGGCCTTGCCAAGAGCATCCACCATGCCCGTGTGCTCATTCGCCAGAGACACATCCGGTAAGATGGTGCAGTTGAGAAGTTGTTTTAATTTTGTTTTTTTTTTTCCAATGGCATATATTGGAAATAATTACTCTGAACTATTAAATGCTGTGTACAACCTCAGTGACTAAAGGTATTCAGATTCCTGTCTGATTATTTAATATCCCATGGCCCTGTTTTCTTTTATTAGCCATCTCTGTTAAATGCCTTGTGGTGAGTGGGAACAAATTTTTCCGCAAGGTCAATTCGGTGAATGAACCGTATACCTTTGCTTGTAAACATGTCCAAAATCCACACCTTCCCATGATGACCTGGGTGCCTCGATGCACAAAATGGCGAGGTAATGCACATGGGCACTTGTACTTACTGTTGCGAGGCTGCTTATCTCCAGACCAATGATTTAAACCTGAATCAGATTGTCAGTGGTGTCAAGAGTTCCTCGTGAATGAGGCCTTGAGATCAGCAGCTTCAGTTCTGGACTTCATTAGCTTTTAAGTCTTGTTGGTTTGACTCGCCTACTGTTCTCTACAGGGTGCGTAAACAAGTCGTGAACATCCCGTCCTTTGTGGTGAGGCTGGACAGCCAGAAGCACATCGACTTCTCCCTCCGCTCTCCATACGGTGGTGGTCGCCCAGGTCGTGTGAAGAGAAAGAATGCCAAGAAGGCCCAGGGTGGTGGTGGAGGTGGTGATGATGAAGAGGAGGATTAAGAAGGAACCTCTTAGAGGAGTGTGGTGGAACTGGTTCTTGATTTTTCCTTGTGCTCCTCCAGTTTTCAATAAAAGGTTCAATCCAAAAGTTTGGCTGAGTGTGTGTGTCTGCACCTTGTAATGAGATCGTTCCAAAATCCATGGTGTTTTTTTGTTTTTTTTTTAGCTTGTGTAATCTTGTATTACCTACGGTCAGCAGTTCACCCTACAGTTTAAGTGTCTTTCATAATTTTGAAAGAGTTACTTGATAATTAAAGTTTTCTATAATAAAATGGCATCACCTAACCTTTAAAGGGCTTTTTAAAATGAGGTTTTACACTGTCGTAAACACATAATTGCTATATTTGACCTGCTACAAGGAAAGATCTAGAGCAGGGGTGTCAAACTCAGTTCCTGGAGGACCACAGCCATGAACTGTTTACATCCAACCTCAACTAAACACAATTATTGGTGACTTTTTAACCCGGCAAAGGAACTATAAAGAACCAAACCACAGCATTTAAACTTTGCCACGTAGTGTTTACAGCATATAACATTAAATCGATGACAGCATCAAAGTACAGTCTCACTGCAGAAACCCAAATAATTTATTTGGTACAAAGTGAAACTGTTTCACATTCTTGGCTTACAGATAATGTAACCTCAACCTCAGAAAATGTGATCATTACATAAGCTCAATAACAAAAGGGATTTTGTAATTTTAGGTTTCCTGGATGAGCACTGTTTAATTACTGCAGGGCTAAGTGTTTGGTAATGGTGTGCTTTAGAATTCCCATTTAGATGAGGCTCTAAAAGCATATGAAATCAGGCTATGGTGAGGTTTTTCTCTGGGAAGAAGCACTTCCCATCATCCAGTTGATCATTGACTGGTCAGTTGAACTCTCAGATTGGCCTCCAAGTATAGACCCTGCATGCGACTGTTATTAACGATCATAAAAAAAAAAAACAGATAAGGCCCATTGTTCTGTGTTGTGAAACCGGTGAGCAGAGCAAAGCTCTTATATTGTAGTAGAAAATCTGTCAAAAATGGTAATGCAATCTGTTTACATATGACATTACTCCGGCATAATGAAAGCGCAGGATACCATCAGGTCATCTGCATAGCAGCTATAGTCTTTCATTTGACAGTACCCTAGAGACTGGTTCCACCACGCACAGTACACAATGACACACACAATGGTCACTGAACCATCTTTTGGTTCTTTGGCGGTGTGGAAGGGCCAATTCCTGGAGAATGAAGTATCCTTATAGCTTGTGAGCTGAAGTTAAGTCTCAAAAACACTCGTAGAATGATGCATTGGCTGTGGAATATAAAAAACCCAGTGGACACACCCCAAAAGGTGACATGGAAGCTCAGATAACAGTTGGACCTGCACTTGATTTTTGTACCTCCACGCTGAGATCTTGATATTGAAAGGAATAGCAAATTTTACTTTAGACTTTAGAGAACAGTCTAAAGATTTTTTTCCACAGCCCAGGTAAGAACCTGCTGATTTGTTCTCTGGTTCAGGGGAAAGGTATAATGAAACATTTGTGGACCACATCTAGGATTTATTCGATAGTTCTCGATGCGCTGCTCACACATTGTGAACCTCTCTTGAACGGATTAAGGCTGCTGTTTTCCTTTTGGTCCACACCTTTCCCCTCCACTCACCTTTATAAATGGTGGAATACACAACTTTTTAGCTCTCGTTATGGAAGTTGTCAATGCCTGTCTTCTTGACTTATTTGGTTTGTGTATCTACTAACATCAACTGAGAGACAATTTAAAGTCTCAGGGAACCTCAAAATATATTGATCGTTGTCATGATATTCTACCTGTATGTAAATTAGATGTTCTTTCCCCTGTGGAGAGGTTGTAAGGGGTTGTACCCCTGCTGAGTAGTTGAGTGTGCTGCAGGCTCAGAAACCTACATCTATTGGTCTTCCTGGGGGCTGACCTGACCTCTAGCCTCAGGAAAGGCCACATTGCTTGTCTGCTCACTGCAAGTATGAAAATACAACAAATATCAGAACCTTCAAATACATTACACTTAATGTGTCAACAAAACCCAATGGCTTTTTACCTTTCCCCGTCCTTTTCAAAGTACAATCAGAAAGAGAGGAAAAAGATCATGTTAAAACAATTATTTATTCCAAAAAGCTTACTTTAAAAAAACAAATGTGGTGCTAACCTTTGTTCGCTGTCCACCAGCACCACCCGCTTTCTTCGGTACACCTAATGTGTCAAAGGAGTGACTTCGTACCCTAATAGCTCTCTGAAAATGGAGGGCATTTGAATAAGACACTGATTTTGAAAATGATGCTACCAATAACGCATCAAAACTCGACCAACTTTAAAGTTCTCAATGAATCCTCCGCCTCCTTCTGGAACACTCTTTCCTCCATCAGATAGAGGCATACTGGGCTGTGATGGCTCCCCCATCATGGATTGGGAGCGTGAAGACAGTTCAGACCTCAATGCTTCCAACAGAGATGAACGGGTGCGTAACTGAGAACAAGGAAAACCAAGCATCAACCTCTCCCTCCAAATGCTTAACAGGAAGCTGACTGAAGCTGCAGTTCATACACTGGCCACTTGGGGCTAATGTCAAAAGGGAGCAGATTCCCATTAGCTGTGTTCCAATCCAGAAGTGTGCAAGTATTTTAAGGCCACCTACGTCACAACGGTGCGCCAAGGCCGTCTCACTTTGCCAAAACTTTCCCCTGAATTCAGAGGATGCATCGCGACCATCCTTCATGCCCTCAGATATCCCACAATGCTTTGCATTTTTTTTAAAAATTAGAATCAACACAAAACACACTTGAATTTATATTTTCATGTAAGTAACACGTTTTTTATATAAAGGACAGTATATTCAAGCTTTAAATGCTGGTAGTGATAGGCAAATTGTAACATTTTTATTTTAAACATTATTTGTAAACATTGCCACGCGCCGCCAACTAAATGTTAACTAAGTATTGTTGGATGTCATTATGTTTTAAGAAGCAGATGAAGGAGTTTATAAAACTTATGAAAACAGAATGAAGCTAGAACAACATACTGTTTTAAATTACACACAACATAAAACAGAAAATAATCCCAGAGGGAAATGTGACCAATGTAATCAATACGAAAATACAAAGCATGTTTTAATACAATGCATTCATAATAAAAAAAGACAAAAAATAAAGAAAGAAATTAAAAATTAACCTAAAAAAATATATTAAGCAATGAAAGAACTTACAGTGATCTTAAAAAATTTGTCAGAAACCTTTCTAAACGGTAAAAAAACATGTAGGCAACTTCAGCAAAGAAACAAAACATAATTTCTAAACTTGTTTCTTTGATCACAGAGATTCTAATGTTGTACTTTCGCATCGTCAGCAAACATTAATTTCAATAGAAAAATGTGTCATTCGAGAGTCAAACCATATCTTAATTAATCCAAGTCCTGTGTCATCTTTTAAGACGAGAAAAGAACTGGAGCTCTCTGGGGAATTGTCAGGTAAACCCCGGTCAGAGAGTGGTGAAAGGAAAGCAAATAGTCTTGTGTTTCACGTGCAGTGTTTTGTGCCTGGTTACCTCTAATCGACTGAATTTCTCAGCCTTGTAACAGGAGATTTCAGCATTTATGAGTTTGGTTAAGAGGAACTCTCTTAAAATTGACCCCTGAAAATGAAATTTCACAATGATATGAATATTACGAGAAAAATACTGTTTTAAACATTTGCCCACAGACGATGACATTATTTATTTTTGATTATCTCCTATTATATTCAAAATCTTACCTCTAAAAGGTCAGGTATGATTCAAGTCCTGAATTCCCCACCATGGCTTAAACCAAAAAGCTCTAAAAGCATGTCAGGGACAAGACCTACTCAATGGAAGAATGGGCTACAAGAACAGCTTCGAGCGAGTTGGTGAGATTTCATACAAATAAAAACACACCATCAAACTCCCTCCTCAAAAACCAGTTTATAAGTAATATTTAAAATAATAACAGCAATAAATAAACATACATATTGTTACATTTATGGACTGAATTTGTATTTACATGTAAGTAACACGTTTTTTTATATAAAGGACAGTATATTCAAGCTTTAAATGCTGGTAGTGAAATTTGTATTTTGCAAATTGTAACATTTTTATTTTAAACATTAAGTGTAAACATTGCCACACGCAGCCAACTAAATGTTAACTACCGGTAAGTATTGGTGGATGTCATTATGTTTTAAGAAGCAGATGAAGGAGTTTATAAAACTTGTGAAAACAAAAGATTTTTTTTGTCTGACTGTGGACAAATGTTTAAAACCAAGGAACAAAGAAAGCTGTTTTCTGATTTGATGAAGCACACATGATGAATTCAGTCCTCACCTCTGTGAAAATGGGCGGAGTTGGAAGAGGTGGGCCAAAGGGGGGCACATCCTCCCTTGCAGTAACACACACCTGTAAAGATATCAAGATGAGTAGATGATGTTCAGCGAGTGACTACAGTGAAACGCAACGTTTACCTGAAATGAGCCTCCATCTCCTTCCTCTCCCTCATTCTCTCTCTTTATCCTCCGAACTGCAATGAAACAATGTAAGAAATGGGATCTGATGACATCCGAAATGAAGGGAGTTCGACCCTCTTGGTAAACAAGGGCAACAATATCATTCCCGATGTGTCTCTTCCTTTGCAGCTGAGAGGAAAAAAAATCAAAGTTGAGGATTTAGGTTCACATAGGTTCAACATTGGTATATGATTCTCCAGCTGCCCCTGAGAATACGAGAAGTGCTGTACTCCATCATCGGATCTGGAGATGGCGCTTTTAGCATTAGCTTAGCATAGATCGATGAATCGAGTTTCTATAACTTTTTTCAATCATCAATGCTTCATTTTCTATTGGTATTACAACAAGTTCCTATGGTTTCTGGAATCCCTGGAATGACCAATAGCATTGTCAAACTTGAAGAATGTGTGAATAACTTAATTTTCACCTGTTGTTTATCTCCTTCGGTGAAAGGCAGTTTAGTTGCGACATGGAACATTATCTCTCGTCCGTGGAAGGAAGTGAAAACGGCCTCAGTTCCTGTCTGGCCATGAGACACATCCAAACCTCCTCTGAAACTGTTGAGAGGAAAATGATGAAGATCCTTTCACGTGCTACTGTACTTTTCAAACGTGTGTTTTCTTACCCAGTGAATCCTTGCAGTTTGACTGTTTGGCCAATTATTGATAAGAACTCCAAAAACTCCTGACTTTCCTCGTTGTTACTCAGAATGTCTTCTTCTGTTAACTACGATTAACAAATGAAAAATGTTCAACAAATGCAAATGTTCAAGATACACTAAGTAATACTTTCTCTATGGGGGTCATATTTCCAAAACAAAAAGGTAATTGGGAAAGCTAGAGCTTTGCTGTTACTGCAATCCATGTAAACGTCACATGATAAATCTAGAGGCTGGGTGTTCTTCTTTCAGAGCTGAACATTCTAGAATTTCCTCATACTTTTAGTAATTGAAAGAAGCATTTGATTTGATTGAATCCAGGGATTGGATTAGTTGGATCAGAAGAACAATGCATTTTGTGAGTGAATCAAGTGTTTGACCACAAAACACCACAATACTTGTAGTCATAAAGTCGGTTGGAGTCACAGAGTTTAGGCCATTTTAGTCATCTGCACACATGTCATGAGGGGTCTTGATCAAGTCATTGAGATTTTGAAGCTGATGTGGAAACTTGAGAGATCAGATTTTCTTTGGGGTCTGGAAACCCGGCAGCTGAACGTGCCTCTCCTTGAGCCAATCGTTGTTGCTTTGGAAGTGTGCTATGGTCATTCTCATGCAGAAACACTGGAACACATATTGATCCGACATTATATTTGTCCCCATCCATTTTGCCACAAACCATGTTTGAAGGTGGGGATGGTGAGGACTGTTTAGGAAGCTTTCGTCTTCTTTGGTCTCATCTTTCACCCAGTTGTTTTCTAAATTGGTTCTGTAGACGTTCCTTCTCGAGTCCCATTTATGCCATGTGTACATTTACACTTTTTTCCGTGGCATCTTTGGGCAACTCTTTGGTTTGCATGGTAGAGATTTAAAAATGTTCGGTAGACAGGTGTCTTAAAGACGAAAACCTATGAGAGCACCTGTAATTGCATTTACATATGTATTTTGAACTATCTGTAAAACAATGAACTATACACAATAAAAATACTATAAGAAACAGTGCTTCTGCTGCAGGAGATTCATTCATCCAGGAAGATTATGAAACAACTTCTTTTTTTTCTTCGCTTTCTTTCTCCTCATTCTTCTGCTACTAATGTGTTCTTCTCCTCTACTCTTCTCCGTCCTCTTTTTTCTTCTTTCTTTTTCAGTTTTTTTGCACAACTCTTGTGTGCATATCTACATAGTGTGTGAAGTGTCAGCAAATTATATAGTTAGTTAAAAAGTTAAAAATTAAATACCACAAAAATATACATTATAAACTTCATTAGCAGGATGTGCATGTTTGTTTTCTTTCTATACATAAACTAAAACACACTCAAAATACTGTACATCTAGGACATTTCAGTGTTTAGAAAAAGACGTGGTATTAATTGATATTTTTGCCGTTTTTGGCCAAACGTTCAAGGTCAGCGCTTCGCTCCCAAAATTTATTCACCATGCACTTATTTGAAAGTAAAAATGGTGCAAACCTGTCCTTCCTTCTGGTATAAGACACCAAATTTGAAGTTTTGAGACACTCTGTGTTCATCAAATGCCATTATGATCTCGGGGGCCTTCCATTGGAAAGAAAGAAAGAAAGAAAGAAGGTAAATGCACAAGGAGCTTCATGACCTGCAGCGCTGCAGTGAAAGCTGAAATACCTTTAGGTAACTCACAGCTTCAAAACATGGCACACCGACATTGGAACACAGCATCTTTATTAATAATAAAAAAAATCAGTAAAAGCAAATTCAAATTTATTCAAATACATTAGACAATGTTGTGGATTATTTCTTGTACCTTTGCTAGCTCCACTGCTGTGGGAAACTGTTGAAAGAGAGAAACTGAGAATGTGCCATTAATCGAGCATTCCTTCATCCTGGTTGTATCAAAAAAAGTCATCATCAGTTTGCTTTTGTACTCTACATCAACTGACCTAATAACTAAATACAGACCTCAAAATGACTCTCAGACGATTTTCCTCCTCCTCCAGACAAACAGACAAAACTAGAGGACCAAGGGAGGGATCACAGGCAGTAAACGAATGATGATACTGCAGCATCACAAAGAAAGGGATTATAGCAAAGTTTTACAATGTATTTAAAATGCAAAGTGAGTGAAGAGAATAAAAATCAAAATCTAATCAATAGTTGGTTTTGCTGCCGTTTGCCTTCAAACCAGCAGCAATTCTCATAGTTACAATTGCACTAAGTCATGGATTTTGAAGGAAAATATATTCAGGGTTATGATCCACCAACCACATTGTCCATGTACCAATTAGGTGCAAACCCAGTCAGTCAACTGAAACAGAAAAGCTGTGTAGGAGGCTTTAAACAGGGGAAAGAATAGCCAAACTCTGCTACCATGTTGAGGTTGAGAAAGACACAGCAACAAGACACAAGGTAGCAATACTGCATCAACAGGTCTCTCTCAGAAAAAGATTTTAAGTTTGAATGCTGTGATTGGTGTGCCTCGGAAGTCTTCAGCTCCCTCTGTTTTCCCTCTGTGGTGGCTTTATCTCATCGAAGGAGTCACAAGCACTGTGGACACACAGAGAGGAGTCTCCACTCTGCCTTGCAGTGCCTTTTTATCCCAGAAAAGCATCAGGAGCTTCCCAAATTCTGGCAGGCACCACACTCTGTGAGGTGTTTGAGCTCCGCCTGCTGGTACAGGAAGGGGCTATCTGGCAATCCCCCAAGTTGAACAGGCTTTGGCCGTGCATCTATGCACAGACAGTGTTGCTGCTTGGCACACTTGTCAGAGTGTCAGAGAGGGACGCTGCTGGCGTCAGGCGAAAGGGGCCTTGGGGTGCACGATAAGTTTCATGGCTCAGGAACCAGACTGAACCAGGCTGTAATACATCCAGTTGACCGCACCCGGTTCCTGGATGTGCTTGTTCCACCTGTTGGCCTCTTTGGTGTTGCCATGGATGACTTTGCATCAAAGGTTTTCCCAATTAAAAAGCAGGCAGAGGGTCTGGGAGAACTGATGGTGCACTGATGGGAGACATTCTCTATGGATGACGATGGAGCCCCCCTCAACCTACTCACCCCCAGAGAGCAAGTCCTCTGCCCCACCTCCTGCCCAGAAGGTTCAGGGGGAGCTGTGAGAGGAGGCCCCTGTATCCCAGGGATCCCATCACCAGATAAAGACATCCTCAAGGAAGATCGATGGAGACAGGCTGCCCAGAGGAAGAGAGGTCTGCTCCATCTATTGACCCAACTCCTCATTGGAGAAGGGGAGTCCACCACACTGAAGAGCAAACCTCTTCTCATCTGAGTAACAGGTGGAAGCTGTGTCCCCTTGGCATGCCATTACTGTGTGGCAATGCATTCTCAAACTATGTCAGCATGAGTAGCCACCATCCAGGCTATGGTGTCATTGGGCAGACCCCAGCATGGGCTTCCCCTTGTCATGACTACCATTACCCAAGTTTGAGTGAGGTCGAGTGCCTGGGGAGATTTGACTCAGAGATCCACTGTGATCGTAACAGCAGCTGTGATCCACAGAAGTCTGCAAATGTGTAGTACCGCCTCTGGAACCATCGGCAAATACATGATGAAGCCCCTGGTAGAATTATTGGGAGACTTGTAAAAGCATCCCAGGCTGCCTCAGTGGCTACTCTGGCAGGATTATGCGTGACTCTGGCAGGGTTATGCATGAGTGTTCTTAATTGTAATGATGAATAATTTCAGTAGTTAAAAACAAGTAAACTATTCGTGGGCATTTTGATAAACTTACAAAAGTTATTCCCTTTTGGGGGTCACAGGGGTCTGCTCTTGTCTATCTCCAGTGCACATTGGCCAGTCCATCACAGGGCAACATTCACTCACACTATCACACCTAAGTGGAATGTAGATTATTCAATTAACCACATGTTTTTGGGATTGTGGGGGAAACCGGAGTGCCTGGAGGAAACCCACGCAAGCACAGGGAGAACATGCAAACTTCTTCAACTCCGACAACCTTCTAACTGGAAGGCCACAGTGCTACCCACTGCACCACCATGCCATCCTGTATACTTTTTTATTAAGCTAAATTGTTACCAATAATCCACTAGAATAAAACAATCACTGACTCTGTGGCGGAAGAATTCCTGATAGACTTTAGCTTCACTGTCCCTCTCCATGATGTCATAGCTCTCCAGTCCAAACCCTCCCTGTGAGAGAGTTGGGCTGGTCTCCACATGTCTGTCCAGGGGAGGGTCGATCCAGTAGCCTCCAGATTTAGGTGGCAGAATGAGAGGTAAAACAGCTCCGATCTTTAACAGCCCTGTCTGGATGAGAATAGTGATCATGTGACCAAACTTTCCACTCAAAGATCTTTCAACACTGTAATACTCAAGCAGTTAAATTCTTTTAATGAAACAACTCCCAAGATAAATAGTGGTCGTGCTTTACTATTTTTGCCTAGTTTGGTAAAATGATCATCCTTTCCTGTGCAAATAACAGAGAATGTAGTCCAATCCAGTGTCTCCAGGTCACAAATGTCTGTATAGAACTTATGTTCATTCCAATCCTCAGTGTTCCAATCCTTACCGTTCTTTTACATCTTCGTCCACTTTATTATTCCTCACCCCGAAACGCAACTCCACCTTGTAGCCACTCATAAGTATGGGGTGTTCTCATGTTGTGCAGAAGGTAGTTTCTTTAGCTGCCCTCGACTAAAGATTTTCCTAGTCGACTATTAGTCGTTCATTCAAGCCAATAGTCGACTAATCATTGACGTATGCTTAATATATAGTGATTTAAATACCTTAATAATGGGAGAAATTGTTTGAGTTTAGGGGCTAAGAAAAAATGTCAATTGTAACATTGCTTTACATGGTAGATAAACATTAAACCATAATACGCGGTAACCATCACCTGCATAAATACAAATATAAATGTTTTCTTACAGTTTTTAAAATACTCTAGGTTTGACACATTGTGACTCACGCGTATTTCACAGTCTCTCTGACTCTCTCCTGACTCCTTATTCTACAGAAGCCTGCGGCACTGGTGTCTTTTTCCAAGAGAACAACTTTGTTATGAAGCAAACCGAAGATAATTTATTCTACAAAACTGCTACATAGCATCTAACCTTCTTTCAGCATGTCCAGAACTTTGATGTTATCTGCTATAGTTAGCTTCTCCCTCTGCCTTTTAGGCACATCTGGAGGTGCCTTTGTCGGTGCAGAATGCTTCGTGGTTTTTGTCATGGAGAAAACTTGCAAACATAAATTTAGCAGCTGTACAGAGACGAGGCACAGAAACTTTTTCCAACTTTTTCACCTTCACTCATGAGGTGCGTTTAGATTGCATTTAATTTAAATCAGGTGTAAAGTTAAACTTCTGTTTTGAATCTGCACAATATTTCCAGTCATGGATGCAGTTCTCAGGTTAAATCCTCATACAGTACCTTCAGAGGTGGTGGAAACTCACAGCGTTGCTCATCCAGTCTGCTGCCCTGAACAAACACAGAGATGTCTTCAGTATCCCGTCATGCCAACAGTATCCACAATATGTTTCTCTAGTGAGGAAATTACCTGTAGCTTTTCAATTATAGCAAACAGCTCTGTGACCTGCAGAGAAATCACAGTCCAGCAGGAAAGGTAACTCAAGGATATGTTCCTTATTCATTCTTATTTCCAGGCTTTTTGCTCATCTAAATGGTTCCTTACTTTCTGAGATGAGGGTGCAGAGGGTAGTGCCTTAGCCTCACTGGATGGAGAATCCAAAACATCCAGTATGCTGTGACCCACAGACTCCCCACAGCTGAAAGACACAAGAAAGGCTCTAAATGCAGCAAGCTTGAACCCCACGAGCAGAAACAACACCACTGATCCTGCTGACCTGCTTTCATTTTCACTGATGAACTTATCGATCCTGCTCACAGAAGGAAATGAGAATATGAGCGAATCCCGATAAATAAAGCAGACACTGGAGAGCAGGATGAAAAACACACTCACCCGCCATAGGCTCCGAAAGTGAAACTTCGCTTCCTGAACAACTTCTCATTTCTCCCCTCCATAGTGCGTGTTTGCCAAAGACAGCCACAGAAGAATGCTACCCAGGCATGCAAGCCATCTCTCCTGATGGTGAACTAACAGCTTCTCTCTCAGTGTGTGTATCACCCTCTTCTCTCTACCCCCTGTCACTCTCTCATTTAATCTCTCTCTACATCCTTCCTTCTCTCCTGCTGCCTGTTGACTGACAAAAGTAACTCTTGCATGCCCATCTCCTGCCCCAGACATGAACTGCCCTGCAAATCCAGAGCACCTAACAGCCCCTGATGAGATGCACTGGTGAATATTTGCTCACTGAATCATTTTAAAGTGTTTATGTTGTGTTTAGAAAGCCTCTCTTGAAACCAGGCCTGGGAGGAGGGAAAGATAATGAATGGCAATAAGCTATTGCTATAGACCTGTTACCCTTTCAGTAAGCAACATTCATCAATTATTGACCACGCTCTCTTAGAGAGGAGGCAAAGCAGCAGGGGGGAGAGAGAGAGAGAGAGAGAGAGAGAAAGAGAGAGGATAAAGGGGAAGGGAGATTCAGAGACTTTTGCAACAGCAAAATACAGAAATGAAAAAGGGATGTTGAGAAGAATATCGAAAATAGTTTTTATTTATCTAATTATAGAAACAAACAGCACAAAAGTTACACAAACATTTCACCAACAAACAAAAGAGAAATCTAAATCAAATCAATATTTTTTGGTGTGGACAAATGTGTGACAATCATATTTTGAAGGATCTTTGCTGCAAGTTCTTTCGCTGTTCTGTGGTTGTAGCTTTCTCACATCCCTCTGTCTCCTCCCAGACTCACTCCATGATGTTGAGATTGCGGCTCTGTGGGGGCCATCCATCACTTCCGGTACAACTTGCTCTTCTCTATGCTGAACATAGTTCAAAATGAATTTGGTGTATTTTTGGGTCAATGTCCTGCTGCAGAATAAATCTGCGGCCAGTCTTGATTTACATTTACGTATTTAGCAGACGCTTTCATCCTTACAGATCGGCAGTAAACATAAACAGTTTGGTACGAGGTAAATAAATTTAGTGCTTCAGGTTTTTGAAATTCTGTATTATTAATTAGTAAGGCTAGTTAGTGCTCTTGAAAGAGTGGAGTTTTTAGCTGCTTTTTAAAGGTTCAAAGAGACTCAGCTTTCTGTAGAGGGGCTGCAAATGAATTCCACCAGCCAGGAACTGTGAAGGGGAAAGTCCTGGTGAAAATGCTGTTTCCTGAACGGAGGCATCTGGAGGGGAAGTAGGACTGCAGGAGTTTGTAGAGGTGTGATGGAGAGGAGTCTGTGACAGTACTGTATGCAAGCATCAGTGATTTGAACTTGAAACGAGCAGCAATGGGAAGTCAGTAGAGAGAGATGAGGAGAGGAGTGAAGTGAGCTCTTCTAGGTTCCATGAAGATCCGTCGAGTTCTGGATCATCTGAAGGGGTCTGACTGCACAGGAAGGAAGTCCAGCGAGAAGAGCATTGCAGTGGTCGAGTCTTGTTATGATCAATGCTTGGACTAGAAGTTGAGTTGAATGCTCTGTGAGGAGGCATCTGATCTTTCTGATGTTAAACAGAGCAAATCTCCATGCTCAAGCGGTTTTAGCAATGTGTTCCTTGAATGTTAGCTGCTCATCGAAGATCATTTGAAGGTTTCGGACAGAGGTGGATGGAATGGTCATCAGGATGAATGACAGGTGGAGTTGAGTGTCGTCAGCATAACAACCGTAGGAGAAGCTGTGTCTGTGGATGATGTGACGCAGGGAGATGATGTAAGTTGAGAAGAGCAGAGGAGCAAGAACTGAACCCTGTGGAACTCCTGTGAGCAGTCGCTGCGGCTTAGACACCTCTCCCTCCAGCCGACTCTAAAGAATCTGGCAGTAGATTCTGTTGAATGGCTGGTGGGTGAGATTGCCTGGAGAAGGTGAGAAGGAACAGGATTTCAGAGAGTGGAGTGAATGAGGAGAGTAGAGCTGTGGTTGGTTCTCCGTGGGTCTAATCGACTGCAGCGATGAACTTACTGCCGATGGTGAGAGTCTTCTGGGTGAAGTGCTCTGTGAATTCATCAGCTGTGAGAGAGGAGGCAGCAGGAGGTTTGGGAAGGTGGAGAAAACAGTTGAAGGTTCTGAAGAGCTTACGACGATCTGTTAAAATCTTGATTTTTCTCGTGGTAGTATATGCGCTTGAGAATGACGCAAGTAAAGTCTGATAAGTATTTAGGTCTGTTGATGGATAAATTTTTGCTTGTATTCCTCAGTATCCACTTATCCTGACCGAATCTCCAACTCCACTTGCTGACATGCAGCCCCAAACATTCAAGTAACTTCGACCATGGTTCACTTTCACACCCGACGTACTGACCTCAATGATGTCCCTTTCATTGTGCTTAAGACACATTTCTCGAAACCCCAGTCTGAAATCTTGAAAAATCCCTGGTTGCTGCAGTATAACAACCCTGTGTCTTTTGCTGTGCTCAATCTTGAAATGGCAAGTCACCTTGGTGGCAGAGTTCCTCATCAAGTTGAAGCCTCCTACACAGCTGTTTATGTGTCTTTCTTTTTTGTACTTCAAAAAAAAAAAAAAATAACACTCGTTCGGTCATGATGTCCAGTAGTTTTAGATCGTCGTTGCCCGAAACTTCATAATGTAAAATCGGGGAGAATTTAAGGTTTCTTATTGACGACAATCAAGTTACTCAGATTCACACAAAAGCCTAAATCTAAATAAAGGTAAAAGATTTGATTTGGAAATGATTTACACTTCGGCATCTATGCATACTATGGCATAGCCTCCATGTAACTGTAGACCCCGATGCCAATCTGGAATTGCTCGGCTTTGTAGAAGAGCAAAACACTCATTTGTCTTTCTGGAAGATCAGACTGAGAACAGCTAGGAAACATGCAAGAGCTTCTTGCTCGCAGAAACTACACAGTTCTTCGATTCTCTGCTGTGTAGCTTTATTCTTTTCAATATAGTTCCAGTAGAAGTCTCTGGGTGGTTGACCATTCTCATGGTAGTGTCTAATCACCATGACTGCCTTTTCAGAGGCGGAGCTTTGTGCTTCATTTGTGACTCTCTGTAAGATGTACATGTAGCCCTGAACTTGATAGCAGTACTGATGAGTTTCTTTCAGCTCCATAAGATGACCTTGAATTGGTTTCGAGAAAACTTTGCCCACCATATCTCCAGTGGTTCCTTTGCACTCGATTGCCATTTGTTCCCCATTTACCACAGCAAGGAAATCCAGGTTGCCACACAGGAATCCAAACTCCAATTTGTTACCTTTGGTGTATTTGACCCTCTGTTTTATCTCAGGTTCACACAGTTCATGATAAAACTTGAGGCATTCAAGTTCATCGTGAGGGTTCTGATGGTATATGCCAAAATTTTTCCCAGAGGAATCTTTGACCAGAGTTGATTCGTCACAGTATTCTCTCTCAATATTGCTTACAAATACTTGTACACCTCGAGAAATCTCTGCAAACTTTTCTCCAGCTTGCAGATGTTGCCAGCTCCTTGTCTGTGCTGTGAAGTACATAGCAGGGGTCGAGATCGCCACTTGCTTGTATCTGTCCCTGAAGCTGAATCCACAAGCGGTGCATGAAACATTTCCCTCCCATTGTTTTCTACTCTTCTTATTGTCACCATCTCCATTTTTGAAGAACACAGCCATTGTGATTTCAAGAACTTGTTTATTTTCCAGTAGTGGAAGTGAGCTCTTGATTTCACGGCAGCCCAGACGTGGAACGGCGTTAAACTTAAGATTAAACAGCTCCAGTTCTTTCACAATCTCTTGGGCATTCTGAATGATTTTAGTGTCCTGTGAGAGCTTGATGACTTTAGGTTTTAAAACACCTCCAGGAAGTTTAATGCCAAGGATCTTTAGAAGTATTAGGTAATCACTTACTGTTATTTCAGTCTCGGGTTGTGCTGTTCTAGGCAGTTGTATTCGTTTAGTAGACCTTTTCACATCCTTTTTCTCCTTCTTGCACTGTGTTTGTGTATTTTTGCTTTCTGTTGTTGTGTTCCCTCTGCCTGGTTCTGATGGTCCAGCACCAGATCCATCACCCACCTCTCTGGAAATCTGGGACCTGGTATCAGGTTGTGGTCCTTTACTTGACGTTTTGACAGTGACATTTTCTTCTTGTGGGAAGTCATTCATCAATTGTGGTTTTGGATTTAGGACCCTTTTCACACTGTCAGCTTCTGAGACTTTACAAGTCGTTGTTTGCTTTAAAGGAAAGCCCGAACTCTGTAGCTGGTGTCCTTTGCCAGTGTTTCTGCGCAAATTCAAGTCAAGCTCTTTCAATTTCAGGTCCATTTTGTGAACTTCCTCTATAGACACTGCCTTTTGTTTACTCAACCGGCTTACTCCAGCTCCCGTCTCCATGTTTACATCATGCCCTTTCGGTGTTCTATGCTCCATGTTTGTATCTTTATGTTTTTATCTAAAAAAAAAACAGCCTTTGGTGAATTAAACTAGTAGTTTTACAGATCTGGAAGCTGTGATAACGAAGTTCTACTAAGCTATTTTTAAATTATTTTGTTTGGGTTTGATTAATCTGTAAAAGACATTCCAAAACATTTGAATTAATAAATATTCTTTTGAGAATTAATCAATACATGTCTGATAAAGCTAATTATTACTGTATTAATAATACCATATTACGGTTAATCTCACTCTCCCAGATGAATTTGTTTGCTTTAAAATCTTCTTTTATCTTTTACTTGATAAAGAGTTGATCATTTGCTATCGGGTTGCATCTAGTCATTCATAACAAAAGATATTCTTTAGTAAACAACTTACTGTGTATACTGTCTGATTCAGGTGCTAGAGTTGAGACTTCATAAGTAGCCAACTTGACTACCTGCTGTCATGTTATGAAGTGACGAATCAGGCTGAAAAACAGGTCAGTTCAGTTTAGAACTGAGCCCTTAGCATGTAAACTATTAATTTTTATCAATCGGTTCAGTCAGTGTTTGTCTGCGCAGGTCATAATTGAAAAGTTTATTAAAAAAAAAAAAATGCCCTGACTTCACCTTGGTATACCATGCTGTAAAAAGTTATGTAAGACATGAGGACATGCCGACAACCGTCAACCTTCTTACTGGAAGGCCACAGTGTTACCCAAAATGTATTCTTTTGTTTGAGTGGAACTTTTATGTGTTCTTCAGTCTTGGAAAACACTGGGCCGAAGCTGTGGTGACCTCACAATTTGCCCCTTGAGTAAGGGGCGAGAACGCACAGACACTGAACTTCCAGGCTGGTAGGCCGAATGATTATGATCATTTAATGGAAACTTGAGAAAGAGGAGCGAGTCTGATGGGCTTGTGGCCTGAGAACGTAGACTCGGTGCCCTCGCAGACGATGCGTCAGCCCGGCCGCTTCCTTTAGTTGTCAAAATGCTAGAGGTGACACAGACCCAGGCACTGAGATTATGTTGTGGAGCAATGAGAACAACATCTATTGATGCCCTTCATGTTGAAATGGGTGAGATGCCAATGAGGTTTTAGACAAAAACAAATATTGTTGAACTATTGGACAAATCTAAAATGACATGCCGAATTCAAAAATCCAACAGTTAAAGTAGTTATACAATGCTGGGAAAATAACACGATAAGAAGTAAGAGCCCCATATGGACTGCAATAGACATAGCAACGTCATTTAGTACATTGTACGTCACAGGAAGTACCACAAACTACAACTCCGCCATAGTTATTCCCCACAGTGACAGTAGATCTCCACCGATTGGTGAATGGAAGAAAATACAAAGAATTAGGAAATTATTTTAAACTGGTTGAAGAGGGAATTCATACAGTATTCAATGATATTTAGCAATCTACAGGGATGAAACTGCATAGGCCTATAGTCTTCCAGAACTACAAGATGAACTGATGCAGTATGGCAGTATTTACAGTTTAGCTATTAGCAACAGTAACAGCATTAATGGAAAGCCAAAAAACAACACTATGTTCAGATTCAAGCTCTGCAATAAAACAATTATACAATCATTTTCATCCAAAAGACAAGGAAAAATAAATAAAATATATCAAATTCTCTACAAAATAGAACATGTGAACATTGAGCTCAGTGTTTTGTGGGTGCAAGCTTAACGAGAAAGCAGGTAAGTTGGCTAAAGAAGCAATCAGCCAGGAAATAGTTGTGGAAGCTATAATGAGTACAGAAGAAATCAAAGCTATCACCAAAAACAAAATTATAGGTGAATGGCAAGAAAAATGGGAAAGAGTAAAAATAAACTAAATAAAACATTAAAACTGATGGAAAAACATCCAATAGGAGAGTGTGGGCACTGCCAGGAGTCGGTAGAACATGTTTTATACTTCAGAAGTATAAAGAGAAATAACCTTAATGAGAATGAGATCATTCATTCATTCATTTTCCAGCCCGCTAATTCCCTTTTTGGGGTCACGGTGGTCTGCCGGTGCCTATCTCTAGTGCACATTGGGTGTCAGGTGGGGGTACCCCCATTGGACAGGTCGCCAGTCCATCGCAGTATGAGATATATACAAACGTCTAATGCATTTCTTCAAAGAAACACAGTTAAATAAAAGAGTAGAATGCACATCATTGAGTAAAGATGAGAAATGCAGAAGAGGATAAATCTCACTCTAGTATGGTAGGTGGCAGTAATGCACCTAAACGTTGGTTGGCACCCGTCATAAATCCAAAGGAAGAAGACCTTTATTATGTAATTTAGCGGCACTGCAAGACTTTTGTATAGTGACGTATTTTTGGCGCCGGAAATAACGGTAAACAGTGCGGGGGGCGGGGCGGAGTTTTGTTGCTTTTTTTTGAGCCTCTTCTCAGTTGCCGTTGTTCAAGATTCCAAAGACTACTGTATACAATAAAACAAAATCACAACAAACATCTAGGTCTGAATCAGAAACGCTTTGTTTATTATTTTTATTTAAGGCAGTTACTTCCAATTAAAGGAACGGAAACGCACACAATATCGATCGCTGGGAGGTAACGTACAATTAACTTATCTCTGGCTTTTGGTAGTAAACAGTTTTTCAGTAATTTTTCTGCAACCCATAAGATGTTGACAGCGCGAGAAGATTTCTTCATAAAACATACGTTACCCTTTCTTGTATATTTGATATTTTTATTGACCGTGGACGATGTTTCGTATCTTTATGATATTTAATACTGTTGAAGCTATAATTATACTAGCAGACAAATTTATTATTGTGAATCGTAAACCAGCATCTTTGAAAGATGCATCAACAACTCATTTTAACGGACTTGGGTCATGCTTAAAGTTAAAAAGTGTAACTTGATTGTCATAAAGTATTCAGTAATCTTTATTGGTTGTTAGCTATTGGTTGTCCCGTAAGTTAGTTGTTTTTGGAGGTGGGGTGGGGTGGGGTACGGGGGGTGTAATCTTAAGCGCATAAAAATGAATCGTTTTCTTTTCGATTTTCTGTTACAAAGTTGGGTTGGCTCGTCGTCCATCCAGGGAGCATGGAGGCTGGAGAAGACCAGACGAACTCCGGCTCAACCAATAGCAGCTCGGCATCAGGGGGAAGCACCCGCCCCCCTCAGATATCTCAAATGTCCCTGTATGAAAGGCAAGCTGTGCAGGTGTGTTGCAAAGATTCTCTTGAACGCCACTTTTCTCCTAAACAAACAGGACATTATTGTGTTTGTTGTAAATGATGGAAACTTTGTGGTGTTGAATGTTTCCAGGCACTGCAGGCCTTACAGAGGCAGCCCAATGCAGCTCAGTACTTCCAGCAGCTGATGCTTCACCAGCAGATCAACAGTGCTCAGCTTCATAACCTGGCTGCTGTACAACAGGTCAGGCATTAGCATAGTTATGGGCCAAATAAATGATTTTTCTAAGAAAAAATCAGTCAACATGACAAATGCTACCAACAAAAAATGTATTAGAAAATATGATACAGGGCATCCAGAAGGCAAACAGGTTTAGGAACAGCTTTTTCCCAACGGCTGTTTCCTTGCTGAATTCCACCTCCACCCAGTGACACTAACGATAAACGTGAATCACTACATCACTTTATCTCCTCACACTCATACATAACCACTGTTCATTTGCACATTGCACATTACATCTCTACATTACTACTCGCACAATGTATGTAATGTATAGCTGCACACTGTATATATAACTCTTCATACCTGCACAATGTATATAATGTTTCTACACATTGTATATTCCCTATAAACCCCGTTTTATATTTAACTTACCTGTTGTACAGCTTATATATATATATTCTTCTGTACATATATATATATTTTTTTTATATATTGTATATATTGCTAATTATTTATTGCTATTTAAACTCATTGCACTGCAAAACGCACTTCTGGTTAGATGCTAACTACATTTCGTTGCCTTGTACCCACATGTGTAATGACAATAAAGTTGAATCTAATCTAATCTAAACCGTAGGTGGAAATATTATCAAACAGAAAGATAAAGACATTGATAAAGATTATTATATAATAGATAAAGATCTACTGATCTACTAATCTGATCTTCCCTTTTGGGGTCACGGGGGTCTGCTGGTGCCTATCTCCAGCTCAATATGGACGAGAGGTGGCAGTACACCCTGGACAGGGTGCCAGTCCATCGCATTCTCAAAAAAAAATTAAATTAACCCCTTAACACCCGCGGGCCTGAAATGGTCACTTCCAGAAAGATTGCATAATTGCACCCACTTTTTCTAAGTAAATTTTGATAAACTATGTATCATTTGAAAGCTGAATTTCTCATGGTTCAGGCGTCATAAAGGATTTTAGGTTTAACACACCACAGTGACAACAGTTAGTCAGTTTGTGTAAAGAGTCCTAGCAAAGCAAAATGGCAATGTCTAGCTTTTATGATGTGTCTACCGGTATACAGCCACTGAATCATCAAGTCTCTTATACCATTGTACTTGTAACAATCCAACAAACAAAATGAATCCAAGCTGCTACTCCAAAAACATGTTAACCACGAGAAAAAGATTTAAGATTTTAAGACTATTCACTTTTCGTTTGCTACAAAAGAAAAAAAAGTCTTCCGGTTGTTTTGCCCAACATTTTTAAGGTAGACCCGGCAAGCATGGTAGGTTTTGATTCAGTAGAGCAGGGGGTGCTCATTACGTCGATCGGTGTGAAATTGAAACAATATCAGCCGATCATCCATCTCGTCACAGTTCAGTAAAGTTAGCTGCATATTCACGGATTCGGTTTTCTCTGCTCAATAGCTCGAGACCAGAATGTTCTTAGTAAACAAATAATAGCTATTTGTATTAAAACGTTTTTATCAAAACAAGTTTCCCTCGGCATTCGCAGAAACACATTACCGTCTATGCGCAACCCGCTGACATGGAATCACTTAGGAACCGTCTGCAAATTACCAGATCCTAAATATGTTTTACCCAGAATATACTTCATAACTTCATTCTAAATAACTCTATTACAACCAAAATCAAGCAACACTCCACTCCTCACCTGCGTATTGTACTGCACGACTCAGTTTCAATAAAAAAATGTAAATATTTATTAGAGCATCATTTTCATTCTGGATTATTTGGATCAAAGCTCAATTGCTCCCATAAAAATCACTCTATTATCATCAAATTCAGGTCACACACAACTGTTCTATTGATTAAATTAAGTGCAAGTCATCAAATTAAACTCAAGTTATTACAAAAAATGTAAATAATTAATTATTATGTGTGTTTTGTCAATTCTCAACAAAGTTGAAAATAATTGTTTGTTGATTGATGTTTTACATTTTTGTAGTGGGTAGATCACTTTGACTTGATCATTTTAAAAGTAGCTCGCAAGATGAAAAAGTGTGAGCACCCCTGCAGTAGAGTCTCCTGAACATTTTGAGACCACCTTTAGAAGTCTGTGACCATGATTGGCCACTGGCCACTCGTTAAGAGAGAATGTCAATGTGGGTCCTCACATGTATGTATGTACAGCCAACCAATCGTGTTTAAGCTCCACGCAGACTGACGGGTCATTTAGCCAATTATGGTTTTATAGCATTTAGCTTTATATGGTTTGCCACAGTTCTGTTTACAGACGTAGGGTAACGTGGCAGATGCTTCCAGTCATTCAGTTTTACACAAACAGGTGAGCAGAGCGCACTGGAAAAACTTTTTCCGAAGAAAAAGCCATGTTTTTCTGTTACTCTTAGTGACACAATGGCATCTAAGAAGACATTTGATCGTTTTGAGGAGATTTTAGAAGAGATTCAGATTGTTTTAATGAGTGGCACAAATCACATTGTTTTACATATATTTTTTATTTTTTAATTGTTTGCATTTTCTTTAAAAATGATTTTTTATTGAGTAGTTTATCTAGTGATATTGATTTTGTATTTTTTTTTAAATGCAAATTTACATCAATTTGTTAATTTGGTTACCCAGTGCTAATGTGGTATCAATTCCGCCTGGACATTGTGTTGTAAAAATCTCTCCAGAAAACACATGTTTAGCTTTATTTTGACAGATTTTGGTCATTTCTATTCAGTGTTGTCAAAATGTCCACCAGGGACTCAAGCTTTCACTTATTTAAAAAATGATAAAAAATAATTTAGGCGAGGATAATTTCTACTATTTCAACAAAGTTTGTGAATCTATAACGTTAATTTTATTTGAGGTATCTGGTTCCTAAGTTTTTCCTGATAAACTAGAAAGTGTTACCTTTTCAATGTCACCAAGGACATTAATTTAACTCATAAAATGTGAGCGTTACAGCCATTTTATTTTAGGTATGCCTTTTTCAGACCTATGTTCAAAAAGAGGGGTGACTGTTAAGGGGTTAAGACAGTCTCATTACTAACTTTGCCTGGCACGTGTTGTTTTAAATGATTTCCCTTGTGGTAAAAGTCTCACGTGCAGGGATTGTGGGACCAGTACCGTCCACTATACCACGCGGCCAGACTCTGGAATGATTCTCATTTAAATAAACTCTATTTAGTTCATGGAAACCGTCTTGAACACAGAAACTTTTGTTTTTTATTTTGTCACACAGAGTTGTGGGGCTCACTGACGAGGTCTTTTCAGTCATGTCTTCGATTGACTGCACTGACCTTAAACTGGTCTGATGTGCTCTTCACTAAGTTGTTTGTTCAATATTTCATCCTTATTCTTTCAGGCAACTCTTGCAGCCAGTCGTCAGTCCAGCTCGCCCAGTAACAGCAGCTCTCAGACCAGCAGCTCGGCTCAAGGCACGGTGAGTCAGCTAAGAAAAAGGAGATGTGGTCATTGTTCTCTTGTTCATTTAGAGCTGTTAAAAATCAAAGCCGATGTGTTGTTAACTTTTGTCAGGTCAGTTTAAGTACAAGCGCTGCTGGAGCCACCCCCCGTCCGATGGGACCTGCCACCTCCGCAGCAACAACCGCTCTTAGCCAGTCCGTTTTATTGGGTGGAAACTCGGGTGGACAGGGTCAGATGTTCCTGAGAGTAAGCCTTGTGTTGTGTTTCGCTTTTGGAGCTTTCCTTCAATGTGACTCTTACTGAAATGCTCATCCCAGGTTTGTGTTATACCGGTTTCTCCCCCCTCAGGTAAACCGCTCTCTCAGGGCACCTCTAACCCCGCAGCTCATTTTCATGCCTAGTGGTACAGCAACAGCTGCCGTAGCAACAGTTGCCCAGCAGCAGCAGCAACAGGAAACTGCTCCCACATCCTCCAGTAACCAGACAGACAGTGACCAGGTGTGATGTGTGAGATTTCAGGAATGGTGTTGCGTTCTGCAGGGCTCCTGCACTGTACATTAGTAGTTTACACTCGAATGTTCTTTTTGACTTAAAATCCTGATGCCACATTTAGAAAAAATGCTTCATGATGGGCTGATGAATTAATGGTTAACCAAAGACAAGCTAGAAAAAAAGAATTCCTCTGAGCCGGGGGCCAGGTCGCGGGGAGCGCAGTCTAAGCAGGGACGCCCAGACATCCCTCTGCCACGACACCTCCTCCAGTTAGTCCGGGGGGTAATCTTTGTGTTCCCTGCGGCCTCTTACCTGGAGGGACAGATTCTCTCGGTCTGGAGGCGTGGCTCTACTCCGAGCTGCTCCCAGGTGATTGAGCTTCTCACTTTCTCTAAGGGAGCGTCCAGCTGCCCTGTGGAGGCAGCTCATTTAAGCCTGTGTGCTCATTTCAGAGTATTCAGTAAGAGCACTTGTTAACAAAAAACCTCTTTACTAATATTGAATCAACTCGAACTATTAACCAACCTTAAGTTTACTTCTGAACTGTAAGTTGATTTGGATAAAAGCATCTGCTAAATGCATTAATAGAAATATAAATGTAGCAAACGGTGCTCTGCTTGTTGTGTTTGCTCAGTGTCTGCTGTTATTTTAGAATGATTGGAAGCGATGTCCCTAAAGGCCTTTACACACACCTATGCATCTGCAGCTGAACTGCAGCAGCTGCATCATCAGCAGTTTAAGGGCAAGTTCTCTGTGATGCTCTGTGAGATCCGCTCGTGCTGTGTATATTCAGCAATGATTTAGACAGTCCTGCAGTCTGAAGGGACCCGGCTTTGTTTCTTCTTCTGCTCCTCTAGTAAAGCTCCTTGTTTTGTTCTCGAGCGCTGCCTTTCCCGGCTGAAGACATGTGACCAAATGAGCCAATCAAAAGTGCTTGATGTACGGCATGGAATAAAAAAACAGACTTGATCCCGTTTCCTGAAAACGGACACATTGACGGACAGAATTTTTCCGGCTGTGTGTAAGGTCACATAAGAGCCTGTGTATTTAAGTTTAAAGATGCACTGCATGCAGCCCCTGTATTAAGCAGATGCATTGGTGTGTAAAAGCCTTAAAGCGTGCAACACAACACATGCAGCTTAGTGTATCTGTGAATGAACAACAGGATTAAGTCTCTCAAAACTGTTCAAAAAGCATTGCGCCTTCTCCCCGGCAGCTTCAGCTGATTCAGTTTAAACCGTCTCATCCAGTTATGTCCATGTATACTCTACTGTTTTAGCAAAGATCTCCTGGTACGTTCCTCAGTAATGAAAACATTGTTATTAGTGTTACATAACGAAACCGGATACCTTGACATCGTGAGGACGCAGAGATGGACGCAGCTTCAGTAATGTCCAGTAGAGTTTAAGAAGGTTTTACTGTAGCGCCTTTGTGTCACACAAACAAATCCAGTGACTTGTAGAAATGCAATACTATGTTCCTGTTAATTGTTTCTTGTAAAAGTTAATTTTATGCTCATTTGCAGGTTCAGAATTTGGCAATGCACTGTGTGTCCACTCCAAGGGTGCCTACCGTGAAGACGGAGTTTACAGACAGGAAGGAGACAAGTGGTGAGGATTACGAATAAGACCTGTGCAAACCAGGATGTTTATCAACCAACATTTCTGAGGAATTTCTCTGCATGTAAACAAATGTTTTTCACTCGCACTGATCCTCCCCTGAAGGTAGCTGCCATGTTTTTCTCTGCTGGTTACTGAAGCACGTGACATTCATCAAACATCAATTGTGTTTGGGTCTGTGATGTAACACACAGCTCCACATTTATTTTGACTCGATGCATCGCCTTTATTTCAAACAAGTTCATATTTTCATGCTGAGCTTTGACCTCAGGCACTTCATGCAAGTGATTAAATGTTTTAAATGTGACTCTTCAAACTTCCACGAGGTGTTTTTAATGGATGCCTGCGTCAGCATTCTTTGTTACGTCAGGAAGTGAATGTTATTTCAAATTCCTGTTTTAGCATTTTAACCCTTAGAAGTCCAGAGCCTTTTTGGCCGTTTTTTATTACTTCACAATATTCTCAAATAAATTATCCTCAAAGCTTTTTTTTGTACCAAAGCTTGCAATAATGTTTTTAGAACAACCCCAGCTTCAATATTGGACAATTAAACTAAAAAATACATTACAAAATAATACCACAACAATCCTAAAGGTGTGCATAAAGTACAATTCCAAGTAGTACATTTAGACTTTTTTTACTGCTAAAATTAACATTTTTTATGTTTTATAACATAAAACATAAAAATGTAATTAGAACAAAAATCTAATGTTTTGAGACAAAATAAATATGTACAAATCCCCCCAAAAAGCAAAAACATTGGCAAAACAATGTGAAAGTTGTGTCACATTCTCTCCTGAACCTTATACACTGTTCCAAGCACTTTTTGTTCCATTGTGCTTTGTTCTGTGCATGAAGTTTAAGAACAAAAGAGCCCTTATGACAGGTCTTTCATGTCAAAGGGTTATCCTTTCTTTTCACCACTTGGCGTCTTAAACAAAACTTTTCATTTAATAATGAAACCTTGCAAATTATGCTTCAGAACTCCTGTAATGTTTGTTTAAAACACAAAATATCAAAACTAATAACCTTTTTGGAACATTATATTTGAAGTTAAAATGAAATAATAAATGGATTGTGTCATTTGTACTTAATTCGAAATCAAGTGTGTCTCATACGGCCGGCGGAGTGAAGCCAAACCACGGCAAGCACCCCCATGGCGCTGGCTGCAGTATGATTGCCACCCAATACAAGTCTATGGGAAAAGCTGAACTTTAAAAGTTATTTAAATAAAATTTTTTAACGATTTTAATGATTTTCAACACAGGCTGTTGGTCCAGATGACATACCAGTGGAGGTGTGGAAGTGTCTAGGAGAGACAGCAGTGGAGTTCCTGTCTAGGTTATTCAACAGGATTTTAGAGAGTGAGAAGATGCCTGAGGAATGGAGGAGAAGTGTCCTAGTACCAATCTTTAAGAACAAGGGTGATGTGCAGAGTTGTAACAACTACAGAGGCATAAAGTTGATGAGCCACACAATGAAACTTTGGGAAAGAGTAGTGGAAGCTAGGCTAAGAAGAGAAGTGGATATTTGTGAGCAGCAGTATGGCTTCATGCCCAGGAAGAGCACTACTGATGCAATTTTTGCTCTGAGAATGTTAATGGAGAAGTACAGAGATGGTCAGAAAGAGCTTCACTGCGTCTTTGTGGATTTAGAAAAAGCGTATGACAGGGTGCCAAGAGAGGAGCTATGGTCCTGTATGAGGAGGTCAGGAGTGGCAGAGAAGTACGTCAGAGTAGTTCAGGATATGTATGAGAGAAGTAAGACAGCAGTGAGATGTGCTGTAGGTCAGACAAAGGAGTTCAAGGTGGAGGTGGGGCTACATCAAGGATCAGCTTTGAGTCCCTTCTTATTTGCTATGGTGATGGACAGGTTGACAGATGAGGTCAGGCAGGAATCTCCGTGGACAATGATGTTTGCAGATGACATTGTGATTTGTAGTGAGAGCAGAGAGTAGGTGGAGGAACGCCTGGAAAGTTTGAGGTCAGCTCTAGAAAGAAGAGGAATGAAAGTCAGTCGCAGTAAGACAGAATACATGTGTTTTGACGAGAGGGAGAGAAATAGAACAGTGAGGTTACAGGGGGCTGAGGTCAAGAAGGTGCAGGAGTTTAGGTATTTGGGGTCAACAGTCCAGTGTGACGGGGAGTGTGGAAAAGAGGTGAAGAGACGAGTGCAGGCAGGTTGGAGTGGGTGGAGAAAAGTGTCAAGGGTGTTGTGTGACAGAAGAGTGTCAGCAAGAATCAAAGGAAAGGTGTACAGAACAGTAGTGAGACCAACTATGATGTATGGGTTGGAGACTGTGGCAGTGAGGAAGAGACAAGAGACAGAGATGGAAGTAGCAGAGATGAGGATGTTGAGGTTCAGTTTAGGAGTGACTAGGTTGGACAAGATTAGGAACGAGCACATCAGAGGGACAGCTCAGGTTGGTTGTTTTGGAGACAAAGTCAGAGAGGCCAGGTTGAGATGGTTTGGACATGTGCAGAGGAGGGATAGTGGTTATATTGGTAGAAGGATGTTTGAGATGGAGATGCCAGGCAAGAGGTCAAGAGGAAGACCATAGACTAGATATATGGATGTGCTGAAAGAGGACATGAAGTTAGTTGGTGCAAGAGTAGAGGATACTGAGGACAGAGTTAGGTGGAAACAGATGATTCGCTGTGGCGACCCCTAAACTGGGAACAGCCGAAAGGAAAAGAAGAAGAATGATTTTCGAAAGTTATCTATACAGTGAACAAACTTCAATCGGTTTTTTTCTTGGTTCAAGTTTATTTTTGTGTGGTTCGGGATTGTTTTATTTTCCCCTAAAAACTAGGTGGAGCATTTTTACAATTAACATTTACAATGGCAACGATCAAATTCAGAGAAGTCGCTTTCAAATTCTTCTTTACAATTACAAAATCAAGTGTATACAACAGACTGCATGTGTGCGCCACGACGGTTCTACCCTTAACAGGAAGTTGCTTGTGTGCATGTGCTGCTGTCAATAGAAGCCCCCTCACCAGCTCTGAAATGACTTCATTTGAGCCCAATGGCAATAGGCGGTTACATCTTTTTTTGCAGTTTATGTTCAAAACAGACACTTTAATGGCCACATGCAGGGATCCTAAGGGTTAATGCACACACAGACACGGTTTCCATTTACTGACTGTGCTGTCCGCATTAATTTAAATGCTAAAGGAATCAAATGATCGGAAATGTTCAAATCTTTTATTGTCTATCAAAATATTTAAACGTTAAATGCACTACTGTTCAAAAGTTGCACTCGTGTGTTTACTTTTGTTTATCACTATATCTATTATTGTTTTGCAACTACTTTGATTCCTCAGAGTAGGACGTGTGCATTGAAGGTCGTTTACTTGCGTTTTACCCAGGTTTAACAGCTTTTTGGTGTTTCCTTCGCATCCCTGAAATGTTTTGTTTTTACAGCTTCATTTCCTGTTACCCTGCCGCCTCCGACTCCACAGCAGTTTGGGCAGTCAGGGCAACAGATTCAGACACTTCCCAATGCCAAGCTACAGCACTTTTCAAACACTACAAATTCCAGCTTGCCTGCCCTTGGTGTCAAAGGCACCAACCAATCCGTCGTCACGCCACAGCAGACATCCTCTAGTGCCCCCACCTCTTCGTCATCTTCACTCCCTCTCTCTCAGATTCTTCTTTCTCAGTGCCAAGCTCGAGGTGTAGCTGCTCCAACAGGCACTGTAACCCACATCCTTGTACCCACCTCGAATGTTCCCACTTCTCAAGGATTCCCATTAGGAACGGTGGCGACTAAATCCAACATGGCTGCCCAGACATTGGTGGTGCAGCCACTCCAGCAAACGGGGGCAAATCTGAGCGCAGAGAAAGCAAGTCATGGAACGGGACATGTGCCCATTCAACCTAAAACTGCCCATCGGATGCCAGTGCAGATGCCACCTCGCCACCCACCTCCCATACTCCCAGCTCCACCCAGCAGCTGCCAGGCCACAGCAGCCGGCCACCACCCTCCCCATGTCCCTGTTCAACTGGTTGGGGCCAGGCAGAGCTCTCTGGGCAACTCACAAGCTTTAGCAGTGGCTCAAGCTCGCTTGTGTAGCACCCAGCAGGATGCCACGGCTGCCACGCCTATTAGTAACTCTGCTAATATTGTTGCAATGGTGACGGCGGTGGAGACGGGTGGAGCTGGCATGTGCCTTAAAACAACCCGCCCGGGATCTCAGATGCAGAGCAATCAGAGTCTGGGAAATCCCTCTGCGGACGACTCTGCGTTTGACCCGTCTGGAGCAGCTCAGGTTAGTGGATGCCCGTGCCTCCTCTAGAACTCAAGGCCTGCGGGCCAGATGTGGCCCGCCGTGTAATCTAATTTGGCCCACAAGTGCTTAAAAGTTTTGACTGTCTAAAAAAAAAAAAAAAAAATACAATTTCCCACAATGCCTACGGTAGCCGGAATGGTTGTAATAATAATAATTGTAAAATCTATACTCACGAGTGAAACTGCAGAGCTGCCAACTCTCACACATTGAACGTAAGACTCTCGCATTTGAGTGATCTCTCACGTCACACCTCCGATTTCTCACGCTAAAATAAATTTCAAGATGTGAAATGGGCGGAGCTAATAGTTTATCTGTGATCTGTTTCTTGAGTCTGATGATAAAAGATGATGATCGATATGCATCGTCTTCAGTCTGTGATGTTTTTTTTTCGCTAAACAAATTACAAAAATGCTATTTTTCTTTATTCACTTGGCCAGTTTGATCCTTCATTAATGGAGTTATGAGGGTTTTCATAAGCTGACAAAAATCAAAAGGATTTACATTAGAACAATAATTATACAATTGTTTCTATGCAACTTAATTGTCACTTGAATAAGTTATAAATAATGAGTTATTTAACATTAAGGAGTAGTTAGATTTATTTTACTTTACATTGTTTTACATTTATAAGTTACATCAGGCCCTTTATGCTAATGTGGCCCTCTGTGAAAATGAGTTTGACACCCCTGCTGTAGAGGGCTCTCTGCTTTTCTGTCTCTGTTTTCTCTCATGCTCCCTCTCTTCTTCCGTAGACCAAGCCGGCTAGCTCTCCACTGAAAAGGAAGTCAGAATCCGATTTAACCAACGAGATGCTGGAAGAATCCATCAACGCTAGCTTGTCCTTGCAAGACTCTGCTCCTCCTCTTTCACCTGCTCCCTCAATGGACACCGGTGAGCTCCATAACAGGAACGTACGAGTAGCATCAGTGGGAGCCAGTGTGAAGAGAACAAAACAAACCCGATCCACAGTCCGCTTTTGAAAAGTGTGTTTCAGAAATCTTGTGGATTTGTTAATGGTCCACCAAACATGTAATGGAATCAACTGAAAATTGGGCTCCAAATTAATATTTAGCTGTTTGACCGACTTCTAACTTCATGGTTTGTCACCGTGTCAAACACTGAAAAGAGAATGATGTGCTAGCAGCACAGATCAGACGGAATCTTAACACATTTTTATTCCCATCACTGCAGCAAAATTCCATAGCCCAATGCGTTCACTGGGGAGTAATTGTAAAAACCGATATATGTGTACGATGAGACGCAAAACTTAAAAAGGTCATTTGATTTGGTCATTTACAGTTTTCATTTAATTATTTAACATTTCTTTTCGCCTGTAATTTATAAGAAATATTTTATCACATGGATTTGCTAGAGTTGTGAATGAAATGTGAATCGATTCAGCATTTGTTTGCTCTGTTAGCTGTTCAGGTGGTCGCCTTGATCCTAAATTTAAGCCGATTTGATTCATTCAAAGATAAAGTGTGAAACGATCGTCTGCACATCCCTGATTCCTGATGAAGAGAAATGAGTGCTATATTTAATTCTACCATGAGAATTCAAGGGGATCCCATTTCCTTGTTTGTGTGCGCAAGGCATCCGGGGATATCGGATGCTCCCAATTTTTAGGACAATTTGTAACTCCCATTTTTTCAGCTAAAAATTGTAAAACTGCACATGGGGTTTTTTGTTAAAGGCAAAAATATGACGTTTGAGTTTCACACTTTTTATTTATAATATAATTCCCTGCATTAATTCTTAGTTTTGATGCTTTTGTTTAAATCCCTTTAATTAGGTTTGACCTAAGCTTTGACTGAAAGTGTGTGTTTAATTTGAGGAAATCTACAAATACTAGATGCTATGTAGAATAATATGCACAAGTGTTTTGTCTGAAGTAACATTTGTTCATTGCTTTTTAGTCCCGGAGATGGCATTCTCGTCCCCCCCGACTCTGTCTCTGTCACTCCCTCTTCCTCGTGTAGGAGGCCAGGGGGACCGAGCTCCTGTCCCTCAAGCTGTGGTCAAACCTCAGGTTCTCACGCACCTCATCGGAGGCTTTGTGATTCAGGAGGGCGCTGAACCATTCCCCGTGAGTCTAAGATCGTGAAACAGCTCTCTGCTTGAGCAGCGGATGATCTCAACACTTCTGTAATCGACAGGTGTCCGCAATAGTGAAGGAACTTCCTGTGTCTGCTCCACCCATACTCCATCCAGAGAAGTCCCGAAATGACAGTGAGTGTTGGAGTGTCAGGCTTTGAGCAAAGTATTTCTACTGAAAAGTATAATTTATATCGTATTATCGTTTGCAGTGCTCAAGTGTGAGTACTGCCTCAAAATGGCTCCATCCAGTCAGTTCAGGGGATCCAAACGCTTCTGTTCCAAAACCTGCGCCAAACGGTAAGACCAGAATCAGTTCTTACACACCCTGCATGCTGATAGAGGTTTGTAATGTGTAAAATAAGCATATCATTTCAACTCTACACTAACCAGAACAGCCATATATGCAAATAGAATTATTCATTCATTATTCGAGAGACGGGGGTACACCCTGGACAGGGCGCCAGTCAATCGCAGGTTAACACACACATTCACACCTAAGGGGAATTGTGAGTGAATGTGTGTTTTGCCCTGCAACTACAGAACTGTCAAGTGTGTACCCCCACCTCTCTTCGGAAGTGAGCTGAAGACCCCCGTGAGTCTGAAAGGGAACAAGCAGATAAGAAGATGGATGAATGGATGGATGGTCATATAATCGCGTGCTTTCCATTCTTTCTTTGTTCTATTCATTAAACCCATTTTATCCCAAAGTTTTCTCAGACACTGAAAAATCCAAATGCTGTGTCATCAGTAGCCTTTTTAAACAATCATATCCAGAAACTGCTTAAGACCCATCCTTGCGATGGCAGCCTGTGAAAGTAACATTTGTAACAGTGGCATGCTCCTTCTCTCTGTAGTGGTAGGGTCCTGTCCTTGGACAAGAGAGATTAACCCTTATGTCGCTCTTTCGCGGGTTACGCTAGATCTAGACTACAATTCCATCTGCATGTTTTGGACAAAACCATTACACCGTTTGTGAAGAGCCAGAATTTTTTTCCTCATTCCCCATGTGACCCGTGTCCTGGTGTTTTAGGAAAATAGTTAGCTCTGGCTTCGACTTTGTCTAGACAGGAGGTTGGAATGGCTCGGTCCAATCAATTGACTAGTCAAAGAAAGCATTTAAAACACTAAAAGACACTTTGGCTTAGAGTCAATCAAGTTTTAAAAAGCAACCCGTTGCTTTTACTGGCTTGAGTAAACCATCAATATATCCTTGATCCATCTGCTGGAGTTCCGCAGCTCTGTGCATCCCTAATTTTGGGCTCCAAGGTGGGCAAGGAGTATTAATGATGTAAAGGAAAACTCAAAATATGGCAAATAAACCAAACCTCAAAAGACAGGATGGAGTAGAACCTATGGAACCAAAATGGAAAAACAAGTGACACAATGACAAAAACTGATGAGTGGCCATTTTAAAATTATTGAATCAAGTTCGACCGGCTGTCAAATCACTAGGCTGTCTCCTTTTGCTATCCAGAAGAGTATTGCTGGTGTAGTGGGTAATGTCGAAGAAGTGAAAAAACTTAAATCAGGCCGAATTCTAATCGAATGTTCTAAAAAATCCAGTACAGAGAACTTGCTACAAACAAAGATGTTGGCGAGAGTTCCATCAGATTCAACTCTCAATTCTAGTAAAGGAATGATGCGCACCAAAGAAATTTGAGATGTCGATGAAGAAAAAATACAGCAAGAACTGAAGCCTTGAGGAGTTACAAGTGTAAAAGTAATTATCGTCAAAAGAGAAAAGGAAGAACCTGGAATATCACTTTCAACAGACTAGGGCTGGGCGATATGAAGCAAAAAATATATCTCGATATATTTTGCTATATCTCGATATACGATATATATCTCGATATCTTTACAGGATTTATAACCACCCCCCCACCCCCCCAAAAAAAACCCTTACTGCAAAAAAAAAAAAATAATACAAATGTCAAAGTCGTTTTTTATTGAAGCTCAGAGGTGCTTCTGCAAATTTTCTTTCAGAAATCCTTGTATACATAATGCCTTTTCATTCAAAAATAAAACAACTAAAAAACAGGCAGTGAATAGGGACAAAGTGCTCCTGTAATATTTAGGATATAAACAAAATCCCTGATAACATAAATAATAATTTAACTGTAAAATAATACACATTGCCTTCTTTTCATTCAAAAATAAAACAACTCAACTCATCTTTGCAGGACCTCTGTTGTAAGTAACCTTTTCCAATTCAGCAGCAAGCCGCGCTCTCTCTGTAGTGTACAATCGCGGGAGTGAACTGTAATGTTCACTGTACCATATTATGTTTATGTGTTGCCCTTTAAGAGCTGCGCCCCAGAGCCGTCAGTGTGTGCGCTGCAGGTGTGTGCGCGTGCGCGAGGAGAGTTAGAGAGAAGTGTGTGCGCTGCTCTTCTCCTGAAATCGCTACCCTAATACCGCTATGTGAAATGCCACGGACTCTGTGATGCTACACCAACTTGCGCTCTGTCTTTCATATTCTACACTCCGCGTTATAGAATTGTGGAGATTAGTTGAGCTTTGGTTGGCAGCAACTTTCACGGCATTCACGGCAGTAGACATCTGTCTGTTGTTCGTCTGACGACTTAAAACCAAAGTATTTCCATATAATGGAGCCAGCTGTTCTTCTTTTGCAACAAGTTCTGTAGCCTCCGGGCTGGTTGCGGTCGCCGCCATGTTGATTGAGACGACAGGCAAGGGGAGGGGGAACAAAAGCAAGGAGGCGCAGACGAGCACAGCACAGAGAAGGCAAACAAGCAAATTGGCGAAAATTAAATATAGACATTATATCGATATGTACGATATGCCAGAATTCATATCGAGTTTAAAAAATATCTTGATATATTTTAAATATCAAGATATCGCCCACCCCTACAACAGACCAACAATCCCTGATTAACTTATGATCGGTTCTGTGTTCAGAGCTTGATGGACATAAAGGAAAGATTAACTTTAACGCAAATAACGAAGAACCACATAATCAGCTTTTTACATTGGATGAACTGGAAAAGCTATAAAGAAATCTCACGACACAGCCGTTGGTCCAGACAACAGGACACTGAAACTAACTTTGCAATATAGAATAAAATTAAGGACAAACTAAGAAAACCCAGCCTTTACCACGGTTTTCAAAAACAACTTTTAACTTTTTATGACGAGAAACCAAAGCAAATCCGTCCTCTTGGATTGCGTATGAAATCACATCTGGAAAACCTCAAAATTGACTACGAATCACTGGTACAAAAAAACCCAGGATTTACTTCACCTCAGGAAACACAAACATATCAAAAACACATACAAATATACCACAGCACAGTATACACCGATAGCTTTAACTCTGAAAACTAAGTGGCTGCAGCCTTCACAGCAAAACGCCATGAACAAGGACTCCGTATCTTTACTAATGGCACTACAGTTCATCCAAACCAGAACTCGGAAAGAAAAACCTCATCACTTCTGACTCCAAATCAATGAGAAAAACCACCCAATAATAACTGAAATACTAATTAAACTGACGTATCTGAAAAGAAAATCTTTTTACATCCTCTTCTACATCGGAATTCCAGGGAATGACTGTCCTTTTTATCCCCCGTATGGAAATGTTTTTAATCATTTATTTAATTAAGTGGATCCAAGTACAGTAATAAAATTTTTAGGAAGAGCTGGTTTTAAACATCTTAAATTACTCGGGCACTGGAAATAGTCATGGAAGCTGGAAAAAAAACAAGGTATGAATGAAAAGTGTGTTTTGTGAACAGTAGCGATTGTGACCGGTGGATAGAAAGCTGTGACGTGCGCTCAGGAGAGGCAGGTTTTACGAAACTGAATAAACTAAAAGATCCATAAACTGGAACTTAACATAAACAAAAGCTAAATAAACAATGAAAGTAGCTTTTATACATTTTCACAAGAAGAAGAATTTCTTTGAAATATGCACCAGCGGAGGAGACTTCGAAAGCTGCTCTGTGGGCTCATATGTTTGGAAATCTGACCGATGACGCACCAGCGATGAACCTCACTACGGTAGAGAGTTTGGTAGAATTATTAGCCGTTCCACGAAATAGGAGCCATCAAAACAGATTCCAGTAGCAAACATACTCCAGTATTCCAAATGGGTATTGGTGTATCTTAAGTAAACTTATTTAAATGTTTTATTAGAATTATAATCAAAGGATCAGTGCTGTTTTTTTCTTCTTGCTAATCGATATTCTTTATATAAGTAACAAGACTGAAAGTAACATGTATGTAGAACCAGGAAATTCATTTTTTAAAATCTAATAAAATAAAGATATTTGTGTAAATAAATGTATTTGAAACAAACATTATATCAATGCAAAAGAAAGGTTCTTTTTAAAAGATCTAATCATAATATTTTATAGTGAAGTGTACCATGAGAGACTGGGAGCAAACAATGAATTCTATTTTTCAGTGTTTTATGTGGGTTTTATCAACATTTGAAATGTTACAGCGTAAATTTACAATGATAATAGTATGTCGTACAGTTTGCTGAGTAATAAAATGAAGCAATTTAATGCTTATTTGTATATATATATAGTCCCAGGCACAGAAATGGCAG